>CM075868.1:30754774-31262274 GCA_038021265.1 Cyprinella venusta
ATGAGAATTAGCAATAAGCCACTCAAGAATGTGCATTTGAGTGATTTTACAATGCAAATTGTAAAAGAAGTGGAGTACCTAACACCTCTTTAAACCTCCAAGTGTAACTCCATTAACTAGTAAAATCATTATAATACCCCATTTGCACTGACAACGGTTTTTATAGCTTATAGAGGTCATAAGGTCAGCTGTTTCTGCCCATTAACGTTAATAGTGAGTTGTGGCAGATATATTGATAAGATGTCATTTTATTTAGCAAAATAATTTATTATATATATATATATATTAACAAAACTATTATCAAAAGTGGAAAATAAATATATTAAAGGGCTATGTACTGTACATGCCCACACCTTCTGTTTTGCTGGATATATTAAAGATGCTAAACTCAGTTGGGTGAATTTCAAGGCATTTTTAAGGTCAACAAGGAACCACGCTTGATGAGAATGTTTCTTGACATGGAGTGGGCGTGTACAGTATCTAACCCTTTAATACATATGTTTTTCACTTTTAAAATCAATAACTGTTGTTATTTTTATCAATAAACCTAGTTAACTTTTCTGTGAAGAGCTGATTCAGAAAACTTTGTCTTCATGAATTTGAAAATTGAGGTCACGAACTTAACAGTATATGGGAAAATATGAGCTATTTCGTCACCCCCTGAGAGCTAGCTCGACTTCTTGGTTCCTATGTTAGCCCTCACCCGTAACATCCACAGTGTTGATGCTTTTGTTTTATTATTCATAACAAGTCAACAGCTACTTGTTTAATGGGTGTTCTTTGAGAGCCCGGCGAAACTGCAGACTGCATGTTTTCTTACAAGCTTGCCAGAAGGCCCCTATTATAGGAGGGGGGGCTATATGCAGAGTGCTTTTTTATTAGGTCATTGCAGCCTTCTCCTCATCCACCTGCTGAAATTATTTGTCTTTTTTTGATAGCCCTGCTGGAGTCTGCCTGCACAAGGAAACCAAATTGCTGTCAGCAAAGGCCTTGTTGGCGTTAGCCCAGGAATCCAGGTCATGTTTATGTAAACAGTGAATCAGTGAATCCGCCCCTCCAGACATTGTAATCTACTGTCAGCCCTAGTGGTTAGTGGTTGTTCGGCAACAAGAGTTATTTCAGATTTTTTTTTTATATACTATTTTATTTTTTATTAATTTCATTAATATTTTGAATTATTTATAATATTTTTAAATTGTTAATATTTGATGTTATTCTTATAGTTTACATTTTTAATTTGAGTGTTTTAAGTGCTTATTTCAGTTTCTTTAAGTTTAGGTTTTTCACCTAACATTTACATTTTATTTAATTGATTTAAATTAATAAAACTGTTTTTAGTCAACAATAATTCTGGTTTGCTTCAGCATAACTACAAAAAGTGAAAAGAGGCTACAATTTGCAAGAGCTCACCAAAATTGGACAGTTGAAGACTGGAAAAATGTTGCCTGGTCTGATGAGTCTCGATTTCTGTTGAGACATTCAGATGGTAGAGTCAGAATTGGGCGTAAACAGAATGAGAACATGGATCCATCATGCCTTGTTACCACTGTGCAGGCTGGTGGTGGTGGTGTAATGGTGTGGGGGATGTTTTTTTTGGCACACTTTAGGCCCCATAGTGCCAATTGGGCATCGTTTAAATGCCACGGCCTACCTGAGCATTGTTTCTGACCGTGTCCATCCCTTTATAGCCACCTTGATGTCTACTTTCAGCAGGATAATGCATCATGACACAAAGCTTGAATCATTTCAAATTGGTTTCTTGAACATGATAATGAGTTCACTATACTAAAATGGCCCCCTAGTATGGTGTTCCTAATAATTCTTTAGGTGAGTGTGTGTGTGTGTGTGTGTTATACAAAAACATATATGTCTCACTTTCTCAATAACATTTTAAAACAGAAAGTATACATTTTGCATTAATGAGATCAGTTTGTTATTGGATTGTTCGGCATCGTTATTGACCAATGTCAGTGACCTCCTAAATGGCCAAATATCAGCAAAATTAATGGTAGATTATTAATAATCGAAAAGAATAGTACCTATGTGCTTTGACTGAGCTGCCCATATATTTGCAAAAACAATTCACCTTTTTATGCCTTTTTGTATAATTTGTGTTATTTTTAGAGCATCTAAAGCGGTATTATTTAGCATGGCACACAGAATCGAGCAGGTTGTGGGGCAATGAGCTGGCAGATTGTGTATGGTTGAGGCTGATAGCTGGTTGGTTGGTTTGATGGAAGCTGTCTCACTGAAGCCCATGTTGAGATTCTGTTCACATCGGCTAAACCCAGCCGGCGTTTCTGCCTCTGGCTTCTGCAGGCTGGTGTGGAGCTCACAAAGGCTCTTTGAGGACTCAATCTGCAGTCAGAGACTATGTGATTTATCTAATGCTGTAAATGAAGGTAGATGCTGACTTTTTTATTTATTTATCGGGCCGGTGCGAGTTAAGGAAGCATACATCATGTCTTATTGAGGAGTGCTATTACTCAGGGTTTAGGCAGAGTTTGACACGTCTGGATATTTGGGTAGGCTTTTTATTTTCCATAGGATATTAAAATGTTTGTCGAAATAAATATGTGATTGCCACAGTCTATTAAAAATTTTCCATTTTCTAAAAAAAATATATCTTAAATTATTTTCAGATATTTTAAAAACAGTATGATTGCGAGTTTACAACAGTTCCATAAACAAATTTGAATATTGAACAGCAATTTTCAAGTTGAATATATTAGACAAAATATTCCCAGATCCAACTAGGGTTATGCATGTTTGTTTTATGTTTTAATTGAACTTTTCTCAAATGAACAAAATGAGTTAAATTAGTTCATTAGTTCAGATTAGTTCATTTTTAAAGAACCAGCTCAATAAAATGTGATCTTGCCATCAATTATTGTGCATCTTTATGTTGGTACTTTGTTTCTGAATGAATCAACATGTTGTTTGAGTGAGTGATTCAGTGACTCGATCCTAAAGAAAGTCACTTGCTTAATTCCTGATCAATCAGCATGTCGTATTGAATCAGTTGAATGATAAATGACTCACTTAAGACAATACAATTGTTACCACCTATGTAACCTATATATATGTAACCTATATATATACTGTATATCTTCCTCTTATATGTAAGGCCACTACAGCCTTTAAAAATTAGGTTCATCGTCAAACTCATATTCCTGCAGGGAAGCACAAGTTTGTCACCATTGTCAACCTTTTTTCTCGTACAGCTGTACATTTAGCTACAAAGTCATGAAGTATTCCTTCCAGATCACATTACGCTGTGGTGTCCCATCTTTTTCAGCACTCTCGCCCACCATATCTCCATTTTCTCAATAAGATTTAGCTCTGCATTTATCGCTCTGGACACAGGCAGCATAGTCATGATAATTCTCATCCCATTTTATAATGTCTGCTATGCAATCTCTTCATCTGCCGCCAGTGGAAGGGGGGAAGCACATTATCTATGGCAGAGTATTATAAGAGATTATCCCTGACAGATCTTTTCCCCTGCAGGCACCATTAACCAGGCTTCGGCCCACTTGATATTTCTACCACCTGTGACCGTCATCCGCTGGGCACAAGAATTATTGCCATTGTATTTTTTCCCTGCTCTATAAATTAATCATGTAAGGAACTACTCTGAATCCGGTAGGACAGTGACCGAGAAACTCCTTCCCTCCTTCCCCAAAGATGCCAGAGACGTCATGAATCGTTTAAACGTGGGATGGCTTTTTGACACCGAGATAACGCTCGTGGTTGCCCCAGTATGCTTTGATGCATATTATATGCTTTAGACGGAAACAGGAAGCTTTTTTTGTGACTTTGAAATGTGCGAGAGCCCCGGATGGATGACAAATAGCGATCTGACCTCTCTCTGAAGTGAGCGGGGACTGCTGACAAGACCGAAACATAAATTAGCATTGATCATTTATGCTCAACATGCCACCTTAATGATTTGAGCCTTACAGGGCTTGTTAGACATCTTGTGGAAATAGATTATAATGGTCTTACTAGCTGTCCCAGAAGTCTAGCAACTCTCGATTGTTTTACAAGTGGTTTTGGGTACATTCAAGGACATCATTTTAGCGTCATTAATGTTGTATTCCTCTAGGGACTTTTTTAACGTAAGGAATTAATGCTTGCGGAGTGCCTTAAAATAGGTGTCATTTGTACGTAAGCCTTTACCCTCTTTTCAAATTATGATAAAGCATAGCAGCATGTGTATCAGTTATCTAATTCGAGCATATTAAACACACCTCAAAGGACGGCGTTGCAGGGAAGTAGGATTGAATGAATTGATCTGAAGAAGCTCGAAAACGGGTAGCATGCAGGGAATCAAATGTGCAGGTCAAAATAAGATCTTCCCCCATTGCGCATCTATAGTTTCATACTTCATTTCGCAAACTCACCGGTTATAGATCACCCTTATGCATCTCATAAGGAAAGACATTAAACAAATATCCGGCTATTGACCTGTCCTCCCAGACTTGATTGAGACTCATAGCGGGCTGCAGGAGCAGAATGACAAACAAAGGAGGCAGGAGGTTAAAAAAATGGAAACCAAATCGATAGAGATGACTGAAATGACGAAGGACTTGAAGGTCAGAGCTCGTGGTCCCTTAGAGTAGATAATACAGGAACATAATCAATCTCATCTAATTTAATCTCTCCCCCCATCTCAGACCAGATCTGCGCTCTTTTTTTCCCTTCGATTGTCGGGTCTTTTTCATTTTCTACCCAACAACTGAGCTGCTCTTGAGATTATTAATATTTCAAAGAAGTCAGTTAAATGGGCTAAATAACAATACCAATACATGAAGATTACTGGTGCTTCAAATTCTTCCAAAACAATCGTGACGATTCGAAACAATACTAATGTTTTGAATCATCAGGATTCAAAACATTAATTCAGTACAATGTTGATGCTTTAAAACTTCAAAATGAAATTGAGACTTGTAAAAAGTTCTGATGCTTCAAAGCAGTATTGTTTCAAAAATACTGGTAATTCAAAACAGATTTGATGCTTCAAAACAACATTGATGCTTCAAAGCAAATTTTTCCAAACAATCCCGATGATTCAAAACAATACCGATGCTTCAGTACAATGTTGATGCTTTAAAACTTCAAAATGAAATTGAGATGTAACGGTTTTGATCTTGGAAGCAGTCTTGTTTCAAAAATACTAGTAATTCAAAACCGATTTGATGCTTCAAAGCAAATTCTTCCAAAGCAATCCTGATGATTCAAAACAAACTGATGTTTCAAAGCAGATTTGATCCTTCTAAACAATGGCAATGCTTCAAAGCAATTCAGATGATTAGAAATAAACTATACTAAACAATATTGATCCTTCAAGGTTTGGTATTGCGTTCGAAGAAAATGATGAAAAGTCTGAATGTTAAACACGTCATCCATTACGATGACTTTCATGGCTTATTGGAAATGTGATGTCCCTAGTGTTCATGTATCGCTCATAAACCACAAGCTGTTCCGCAGTCAGAAATGTCAAAAATGTTACTCTCATTTGCAAGACATTTGTTACAGTTTGACACTTAAACCGCACGTCCCACTAGGGGCCGTATTTGTAAAAGCCAAAGCGGTGGCGTTGACCCTTATAAATTAAAGTGGGTATTTGACAACACTGATGTGCTTTAAAGAGTATTGAATTCCTGTGAGGTGGATGAATTGCACGCCGCCGACTCAAAAAGAGGGAGGGCTGATGCCGTATAGCTTACTCCTCTATCATATTCACTGCCCTTTCAAAGTGTATCACCTCCCCTATCGAATCATAATCCTGTTCTGAGATACGGCGAGCTGAAAATGAAATATGTTTGCAGGTTTATAAATGTATCACACGCTTTTTTTCCCCCCCCAGTGTAAGTGTGTAGAACCAATACTTTTAGCACAATCCAAACATTGCCTTTGGCAGCTGAATATGTGTTCAGGTTTTGCTGCCGTAAGCCAGTGAGGATTTTTCCATATCTCTCTTAGGCCCTCGCTCTCCCCGGGTCTGTCTATCTATCTCTCCCTCTCTGATTCCCTCGACTTCCTGGGAGATATATTGAGGGTATATGCTCAGTATTCACACTGCACTTGATCAGCTGTGAGCTGGCCCGTAGGCATGGAATCCTGTCTGTCCTTATTTGGATGAATGAATTATTAATATTTCACTGGTTTATCTGAATGTACAGTACATCTCCTCTTGCTTGTGTTGTGTTGTTTTTATAATCTTTTGTCTCTCTCTCTCTCTCCCTCTTGCCCTGTCCCTTGCTCATTCCGCAGCCAACAAAGCTGACTTCACATAGGAGGAACACGACTTGCTTCTCTTGCAGTTGAATGGAAATCTGTGACCTTGGAAGATGAAGATGTTGTTGCCATGGGAACTCTTAATCCTGCTGTCACTCAAGAGCTGCCTAGCAGGTACGATATCCCCCGAGTTGCCTTTGATAGCTCACCTGTTCTGCATAGTCCCCACTTCAGCAGGAAGAGTGGCTTTTCATGCCTCTCTCTAATCATTTCCACATTCCTCTAGAGACAGATGCATGCTGGGAACAAGCGCTCGGGGTTGCCCCAGCAGGACATTTGTCTTGACACAGTTTCTGATTGTTCTCTTCAGCAATAACTTCTACAGTAACTTATATCGGCATGCTTTATTTGTTCATAATAATAGACTAGCATGGGAAACTTTATTCGTTTATTTAGCTTTGAAGAACGTTCTGAAGCAGTTTGGTTTTAATATTATATAAGACATTGAGTGGTGACCAGTCATCCAAAAATGCTTTTACAATCAGACATTTATTGATATTGCATAAATAGATTTTTTTACTTGTATAATGTCCATTCTCATCCAAAGGCGTCATCTAACTGACGCTTTTGCCAATGCGTCAACATCCGACGCTTTAGGGCACCCTTTAGCGTCAGTTAGATGACGCTATCCTAGTGGTCTAACCCTAACCCTACCCCAGACCTAAACCTACCCGCGTCATCTAATTGACACTAAAGGTAAACCGTCAGTTAGATGACGCCCCAGGATAGCGTCATCGCTAAAGGGTGCCCTAAAGCGTCGGATGTTGACTCATGGTCAAAAGCGTCAGTTAGATGACGCCTTGGGATGAGAATGTGTTGGTTTTCCATCTAAAAATATCTAAGAAACAACATGGCATAAGATTTTTTAGTAACACTTTTACAGTAAGGTCTAATTTGTCAAAATTAGTTAATGCATAAGCTAACATGAACTAACCATGAGTATTTTTTAAAATAATTTATTAATATTTGTTAGTAAAAATATAGTTGTTTGTTCTTGTTAGTTCAAAGTGCAATAATGTTAACAAATGAAACCTAATTGTAAAGTGTTATTTATAAGTTTCTGAATATACACTCCAAAAAAAGCTGGGTTATTTCAACCCAAATTTGGGTCAAGTATGGACAAACCCAAATGTTGGGTTAAAAATGTAATTAAAAAAATATATAGCTGAAAGTGAAAGTTGAAGTTGGGGTAAAATTTTAAATTACATTTTTAACCCAACATTTGGGTTTGTCCATGTTTTTACCCAATTTGGGGTTAAAACAACCCAGCATTGTTTAGAGTGTATAAATGTATTCAGTCTTACTGCACTGGTAGATTTTTTTTTCTTTAAAATGAGTGAAAAATCCTCTTGGTACAGTAAGAAATATACCCTTATTAAAGATAGATTCTCTGAAGGTCTTAATATTTTATGCAATGTTTGCTCTCAGAAAAAAAATGTATCTTGTTTCAAGGATTTCTGAATCAATTTGCCCACGTCAAAGGCTGAACAAAAACAATGCATGATAGAAATTACACTGGAAAAAAATTCTGAAAATCCTTGAAACAAGATAAATTTACCTAAGAGGCAACAATGCACAAAATATTGATACTTTTTTTTTTTTTTTTTTTACAGAGATTGTATCTTCGATAAGAGAATATTTATTATGAGGTTTCTGCACTGGTAGTAGAACAAATCTGCATCCCACCAGTTGAAGACCTCTGTTTAAACAGAATATTGATAGAGTTAGACAATACTCTTGCAATGAGCTATAACATACAAAATGTTCTTATTATTTCTCCTATGGTTTGTGCGACTCGCAGCACATAAGGAAGGGGGCTTCAGAGAAGGCAGGTGCCCCATTTAAATGAACCAATGTCAGCCACTCAGTGCCAGTGCTCCAGTTATTGCCGTTGTTGTTCTACAGTAACTATGCCAACTCAAATGGGCATTTGCATTCAAGCCACAGGTGCTCTTTTGATTGCACAGCTTGATATTCAGAAAGCTTAGCTGGAGAGAAGGAAGTGCACAGGCCAGACCGCATCAGATAGAAGGGCAGAAGCTATTCAGCAAGGAGACCAACCGAACACACACTGTATCTAACAACCTGCCAGATCCTAGCTTTGAAGGCTGACTTTTATTTAATGTCTTTTACAGTAAGCGTTGATGAAGCGTGTGCATACAAGCTGTGTAGTAATGAACTGATGATTGAAGTCATGAAATCTCACGTAGCCTATTTAGGTTATATTGAGTAAATGAATAATAGTGATGTAACACAGTAAAATAGTTATACTGAATATGAATGTAGATAATATTCAAACAATGAATGGACCTAAGAATGTGGTTATAGTAATAAGACGTTATTAAACTAGGCTGAATGTCCCTTTATTCATTGTAAGTAAGTAAATTATTAATAACATTATGATTAGAAATAAAATGTACAAAATCATTTAGGCAAAAAAAAAAAATCATATTGAGGCTATTTTCTAATATAAAACTTGTCTCATTACATAACGGAACAGTCATTCGTGTCGAAACGATTCAGATGTTCAAATGAAATTGTGACTAGTTTTTAAATGTTTTTAAACACAGTAATATTGTGAAATATTGTTGCAATTTAAAATGACTTTACTGTGTTATATTATTCTTGCGGCGGCAAAGCTGAATTATCAGATGCCGTTTATCCAGTCTTCAGTCACATGACCCTTCAAAAATTAATTTGCTGATTTGCTGCTTATTTCCTATTATCACAGATAAAAACAGCTGTGCTGCAGAAGAACGGCATTTACCTGTATTTGAAATAGATTTGTTGTAACAATGATTTGTTGGGGGGGCGAGATGCCCAACATTCAACCCGAAAATAGTCATGTAACCTTTGCAATAACTCAGATATGGAAGCTTGTTTCCGCCATAGAATGAAAATATAAAAGATAATTGCGACTTTTTTTCTCAGAATTGCGAGTTTACTTCTCGCAATTCTGACTTTATTTCTCAGAATTGCGAGATGGAAAGTCAGAATTACGACATATAAAGTCAGAATTGAGTGATATAAAGTCGCAATTGCGAGATATAAAGTCAGAATTGCGAGATATAAAGTCAGAATTGCGTGAAATAAAGTAGCAATTGCGTGATATAAAGTCAGAATTGCGTGATATAAAGTCAGAATTGCGTGATATAAAGTCAGAATTGCGAGATATAAAGTCAGAATTGCGAGATATAAAGTCAGAATTGCGAGATATAAAGACGCAATTGCGCGTTATAAAGTCAGAAATGCATGATATAAAGTCAGAATTGTGAGATTTAAACTATTCTGAGGGGGAAAAAGTTAGTCTTTTTCCCCCTTAGAATTGGCCTGATAAGTCGCAGTTACGAGTTATATCTCACAATTCTGAGAAAAGATGTCAGAATTTCGACATTTGAACTCGCAATTATGTGTTATAAAGTCAGAACTGCGAGATGTAAACTCGCAATTGTGAGAAAAAAAAGTCAAAATTGTGAGATAAAAAGTCGCACTTCTGTCTTTTTTTCTCAGAATTGCGACTTTGTCACCCAATTCTGACTTTATATCTCGCAATTCTGACTTTATATCTTACAATTCTGACTTTATAACTCGCAATTGCGACTTTATATCACACAATTCTGACTTTTTATCTCACAATTCTGACTTTATTTCTCAGAATTGCAAGATAAAAAGTCAGAATTGCGTGATATAAACTCGCAATCGTGAGAAAAAAAGTCAGAATTGTGAGTTAAAAAGGCGCAATTATTTATTTTATTTTATATTCAGTGGCGTAAACAAGCTTCCATACTCTAGCTATTCAGTTAGGGTAAAAAAACTACATAGTGCTGCTTTAACTACACAGTGAATAAATAGTCCGGCTCAAGAACTGTAGATGCTTCTTTGTATTATACTGTATTTATCCCCGAGCAAAATTGCCCAAGACTAAAAGTGATGGGGACACGTCCTCACCGCAAATGACACATAAACGTGTAATACCGCAAGTGTGCTACTCCACGCTCTAAATGCTTCATTAATTCCCGTCGTTCAAAGGACACGCAAAAGGGAAAGTGAAAAAGGTAGCATCTCCCCCAGCGTTGCGGAGGCGGGGCCCTCACCCCAGGCAAACACGCCTGGACACTTCCATTAGCTTGATGATGTGGGAGGGTCATGTCTTTGTGTCTTCGTCAAGGTTAGAAACCTGTAAAAAAAGAATTTCATTCACTCAAAGAGAACGAGAAAAGTCGCAGGTGAGTTGAAGTGGGAAAGCACAATCCCTTTCCCAGTGACATGTTTCTGAGAGCTTGTTTATTCATTTAAGAAATGATACATTTCACTAGAGTAATTACCACAACATGGGGTAATTAGGGAGGTGGATTGGTGTCTTGGCAGCAGTCAACCGAAACAACAGACCTAGCCACGCTGCCATGCGTGTTACGGGCCTGCCAAAAGGAGGACGTCATGTTGATACGGTTCCTGCTACAAGAGGGGAAATGAAAGCTGTTCCTCTGGCACGTGTTTACGTTGCAGATCTAATGAGCTCAGTGTGGGAGGTTGCTGAAAATAAATGAATAGCGCACATTAGAGATAATGCGGACCTGATGTGTTCACACCTGTTTTACAATCCAGATTCATGTTCCAGATTGTGGATTATGAGCTGTTTGTGACTCTTCTTGTTCTTTCTCCTAGAGAGAATTATTCGGCACGGCCCGGTGTTCACGCAAGAGCCCAGTGACAGTGTTTTCCCTTTAAGTGCTGAGGACAACAAGATATTTATTAACTGCAAAGCCAAGGGAAGTCCAGAGCCACATTACAAGTAATGACTTTTCCTCAATATCTTCTCCATTTATAGTTGAATTCAAAGGTCTGACACCATACTGAAGTTTTTTTGTTTTTTTTTTCATTAACACCTGGATATAAATTACATTTTAGCAAACAAGGAAAAATATTAAACAAATGAACAAAACAAAAGGACAGATTTTCTTCGCTGCAGAACAATTCAATTATATTTGAATGACACGATTTTAACAAGAAAATATCACAATTTAATTTTTCATTTCAGGTTTTGACTGAAATTGTAAATGCTATACTAGTAATTAAAAAAAATGTTTTACAATTTTTTAATAATTAATTTTAATAATTTTAAAATTAAAAAATAATTAATTTTAAAATTAATATAATTTTAAAATTAAAAAATAAAATTAATTAATAAATTAATAAAATTAAGAAATTATTCCTTAATAATTAATAATAATTATATATATATATATATATATATATATATATATATAATAAATAATTAATAAATAATTAATAAAATAAAAAAATGATAATAATTTTAATTGTATTTTACAATGTTAATTTGTTTTAATATATTTCCATTTAGTTTTTATACATTTTTATTTCTGTAATTTTAGTACTTCAATCTATTTTATTTCAGTTAGAAAATTAGAAATTGTTATTTTTTTATTCTTCGTCTAATATTATATTTTATTTCAGGTTTATTCCAATGAACAGACATGTTTTAATAGGTTTTTGAATAGGTTTGTTAATGACAACAACACTGCTTTTGAGCTCTTTTTTTCTCTCTGAAGGAACTGAATATAAACAATTTCTTTGACTGCCTCTGAAAGAATTTGTATGCCTATTTTCTTCTCATCATCATTATTCTGTGCTCACTCGGCCTGTTTTTACATTTAGGTGGAAATTCAATGGGAAAGATCTTGACATTGACATGGACTTCAACTACAGTCTTGTTGAGGGAAACCTTTTGATCAGTAAACCTCAGGCAACTAAACACCCCGGTGTTTACCAGTGTATCGCCACTAATGCATTCGGAACCATTCTGAGCCGAGAGGCTAAAGTTGAGTTTGCATGTAAGTGCCAATTAAACCGGATGTTTTATATATATATGAATGTTTGAAAATAGCTTTTGACAGTCTCCTTCACACTTGATTACTATTACTTTGACTATGTTGTCTGTATATGTGTCTTTTGGAAGCTTAAATGCATAATAGGTAAAATGGCCGCTATGTTATCTTTCATATTTCATGTTGTCAATTGGTCCATTAGTGTGGGTTAGATATACTTTCTTCCATGGATGTGACAGGCTTTTAAACTGACAACTACATTTTCCCATCTGGAAGATTCCATCAGGAGATGTCCAGTGGTACTTATTGAAATGCAGCCTGTCATGAATAATTGAAAAAAGGTCTTAAATCGACATAATCATAACACACAAGGTCTGCCTCATTCATATTGTTTGTTCATATGAACACATTGTTCATGTGAGATTTCACAAGATGTGTCTTTCCAGGGCTTGAGTGATGCAGAAAATAGTTGTAGGACTAATTGGTGATGCTTCACTGGCAAAATTGGCATTCACAGAGTAGGAAAAAGCATTTTCCCAATGATTTGTCTTGAGGAATATTTTTTCTCTTATGAAGCTTTCCATTATGTGATTTTACTTGGGTTTTTTGTCTTTTTTTCTGTTTATGCATTTTGACAGACACTTTTATCTATTACAGGTATACAGGGGAATCAAATCCCTCTTTAAAAACTCTTTAAACTTTTGCTGATAATTTACTCACCCCCATGTCATCCAAAATATCCATGTCATTCTTTCTTCAGTCAAAAAGAAATTAAAGTTTCTGATGAAAACATTCCAGGATTTTTCTCCATATAATGCACTTTTATGGTAACCAAACGGTTCAAGGTCCAAAAGACAGTTTCAGTGCAAACTGCAAACTGTTCAAAGGGCTTTAAACGATTCCAGACAATGAATAAGGGTCTTATCAAGTGAATCGATCCCTCATTTAAAAAAAAAAAAAGTTTAAGTTTTATAAGCTCAAATGGTCGCCTTGCTATGTACATGACTCTCCTGTTCGAACTCGTTTGTCAAAAAGAACAAATCTTTTTTCATGTCATTTGGTTCATTCAACGAACAAAATGAACAAATTGACTCGGGAAAAGATTCGAACAGGAGATTCACAAATGTGCATCACAGAACAGAGCAAGGTGACCATTTGAGCTTATAAAACTTAAACTTTATTTTTTTTTAAATGAGTGATCGTTTCGCTTGATAAGACCATTATTCATCATCTAGAATCGTTTAAAGCCCTTTGAACAGTTTGCAGTTTGCACTGAAACTGTCTTTTGGACCTTGAACCATTTGGTTCCCACTCAGTGCATTATATGGAGAAAAATCCTGGAATGTTTTCATCAAAAACCTTAATTTCTTTTCGACTGAAGAAAGAAATACATGGAGATCTTGGATGACATGGTGGTGAGTAAATTATCAGCAAAAGTTTTTTTTAAAATGACTTTGTTACTGCCACAAAACACATTTAATTAATGTCTTTAAACCACATATTTTAGTGTTTCAAGGGCACATTTTCCTTTAGTTTCATCCATAAACTATAGATCTGACGATACATAATTAACAAACTTGCCACGACAACCACATCTACACAAATACACCATGTCAGAATGTGTTAATTGCATTTCATATAGCCAAGTTTAACAATCATATTTATTTTTGTTTACCTAACTTGCAAGTTCTTACCCAATTAAACTCATTTGTTTCTTGATTCATGCATTAACCTCACTAAATTGTATTATTTTTTTCTTGCCGCTTACACAAAACTCATTCCACACAGTCCTACAGCACATTCACGAGGCTTGAGAACTGACATTTGAATAAACACCACAGCTTTAGCCCAGTGTGGGATGTCATTCTTGATTGTCCCTTCCTGTGCTATAGAGAGGCATTTCTAAAGGTCCCCGGTCTGCGAGTCGTCTGCTGCGCGTCAGAGCGATGACACTGCTTTTAATGAAAAGTTATGGCGATGTCATTATTTTGTTTTTGCAGACCTGCAGAATTTCAGCAGCAAGGCCAGAAGTCCAGTATTAGTGAGGGAAGGACAGGCTGTTGTGCTCCTGTGCGGTCCGCCACCCCACTTTGGAGGTACGTTTTATTGTATTCCGTGTGAATTTGAATGTATTTTTCTTATGCGCATCAGGGTTTCTTCTGCTTACAAATACACAAAGCCCCTATTCTTTGAAATGATCAATTATCTTCCACTTTCCAATAGAGATGCTTTCATACAAAGCAAGTGTGACAATTGTCTGCAAAACCTATTGGCCTCTTTCCACAGCACATTATTTTATTTTTTATTATCAGTTCGAACACTATTTAGCCTGTGGAATAATGGCAAGCAAGTCCAAAGTGCCAATTCCGTGCTAGTGATGTCAAAGAAAACCTCATTCCGCTCTGCTCACTTATGGTGCATATTGGTTCAGATTGTGTCTTAATCATCTCATATTGTGAGCAAATCAAGCTTTCAAATGACCGGAGCACAGTGTTCACTCTGGAGCTCCCGTTCTTGCATTCATGCACCAGCCTCGTGGCATTTAGATCCCCCTCCTCCTCCGTAATGGCACTTGTGCCCTTGTGGTCATTTGGAAAGGTTATTTTCTTAAGCCTTGGCCTTCTGTTGAAAAGGTAATAAAGGCATGCGGTGGCTGGTTTAAAGCAACATGTCTCTTTATCCCCCTGTCCAGCTGTGCACCTCTTCTGTGTCTGTATAGAGCTGATTAGCAGTCCGTCAAAGAGCCACACACACATTCTCCAGAGGTGCAATTTCATGCCACCGCACTGGCGTTCTGTCATTCCACCACATTTCCAGTCGAATCAATGGCCTTGAGTGTCACCTTCCCCACTCTCCGCCTCCACCCTGTTCTCCCGCCACACCGCCCTTGATTGTTTGCCAAATTCCGTAATTCGAGGCTCTGTTGTATGGATCATACTTTATTGGACTTTATACAATGTTTAGATACTGCTGCTCGGTCCAGGAAGTGATTTTATGCGGGGCTGGAAGTGATTTTTAGCACCCAATTTTACCCCAAAGGCAGTTGCTGGGCATGGAGGATCACTCAGAAAGTGGACCATTTGAAATCTGGCTTTTTTGCTCTTGGGAACTAATTATTTTTATTCTGGTTCAGTACGTCATATACACATTTATTAACATGTATATGGTCGCGGAATTTGCATATTGGTACACTATTGTTCATTTGACTCCTAATGGCTCTCTTCATTTGTATGTCACTTTGGATTAAAGCGTATGCTAAATGATTAAACGTAATGTTAATATTTTGGTATGCATTATCATTATTTTGGTTAGATATTACCATTCGTCTCAAATGAGAAATCTCTTGTTCTCAGAAAAATATGATCTTATACTCACCAAGGCTGCATTTATTTGATCAAAATGCAGTAAGCACTGTAATATTGTAAAATAGTATTACAATTTTAAAAGACTGTTTTCAATTCGAATACATTTTAAAATATAATTAATTTCTCTGATGTTTTTTTAGCAGCCAATACGCCAGTTTCAAGTGTCCTAAAACCTTTTAGAAATCGTACAAATATGCTCATTATTAGCTGTGCTGCTTAATACTTTTGCGAAAAGTGAGACATTTTGACACACAAACTATATATATATATAATCGATTTATATATATATAATCGATTAATCACATCTAACATACTCATACTTACTCATACTTAATGATATACACACAGACTCACACACACTGTATGTGTGTGTATATATATATATATATATATATATATATTAGGGCTGTCAAACGATTAATCGTGATTAATCGCACCCAAAATAAAAGTTTGTGTTTACATAATATATGTCGGTGCACTGTGTAAAATTATATATACATATATATATATATATAGATTAATATAGATTCATTAATATTATATATAAATATTTTATATATAAATAATATTTTTTTCTTAAATATACATGCATGTATATGTATATATATATATAACTTTTTATATAGTTTATACATATATGAACTATAACAAACATTTCTTTTAGATGTGAATAATCGCAATTAATCGATTTGAAAGCACTAAATATAATGCAATTATAATGATAAATTAATGAAAGTATTAAGGTGAACACTTAAAAGTCTTCTTGGTGGCTTATTCAATTTTTGTATGACTTTAATTTTAGTTAAATGACTGTTGGCTCTCTTTCAGTGCGGATAACTTGGTGAATTTTAGCAACAGCTCTACAATAATGTACAGTATTTTCATTGATAAGTAGCTCTGTTCATTTGCTTCTGTCACTTGATTATAGTGGCAGTAAATTTGGTTCCTAAGAGAGCAAAAGCCTTAAGCAAAGTGCCCAGTAATGACGAGAGGTCGCCCACCTTGTCACTACTCCATTTATGATGGTTTTAATTCACCATCATAAATGGAGTTTAATTCTGGAAGCCAAATGGTTAGACTTTTAGATATGCTGTTTAAACCTTAAATAGCCCTAATCAATCCATATTTCAGCCTCTCTAACCCCCTGTCTGCCCTCTAATAAATGCTGCTTAATTTGATACTTTCATACTTTATTTTATACCACAGGCCTTGCTGTATGCTCTTCCTGTATTCCTTTTATCCCCTTTCTATTTCCCTGTCTCATTAAGAAAGAATGAGAGGTGACATGAATAAATATAGATAAAGAAAAAAAATGAAAAGGCTATCAAGACAAAAGGAACTTGCATCACACAAAAAAAATGACTGAAAAGCAAAATCATTGAGTGAGCTGATTAATTTGAAGACACGTTCATTTGCTTTGTGTGGATTATAAAACTAATTCGCTGAACCTTTTTGCTGTATTTTAACACACACTTCGACTTTTATTTTAGATGGATGACTACAACAGTGAATTAGGTTTTTGTAAAAAAAAAAAAAGAAGGCCTGTCAAATAAATTTTATTAAAAGATATTCACATGACTGCTGATTCTGAATTTTGTGTTGTTTTTAATAGCGCATTTTTATAAAATAAGATGCTTTGTGGTGGCTTTGTGCCTTTTTTATGGAACGTTATAAGTTTGCTGTTGCTTGGCTGTCAAAATCGAAAGTATGTTGATTTAACCTTGTTATATACAAACTATTTTCCCACAGCTGAACTCTAACAAGCTTCATTCCAAATAATTGAATTTAATAAAAAAGTGTTTAAAGATTCTTTTTCATAAGGCATCAAGCTGTACACTAAGTATGGCATGCAAGATATTCACTATCGAGACATGTTTTTGTACATAAGTACACATACAGTCTACTGAAAGTGTTTCTTAAAAAGAATTGAAAGAGTTGCCTTAAAGGGATACTCCACTTCTATTTGGAAATAGGCTCGTTTTACCACTCCCTCAAAGTTGAACAGTTGAGTTTTACCGTTTTCGAATCCATTCAGGCGATTTTCTGATATTTAGAAGAAAATCAGCAACCAGGCAGTTTCTGGTCTCATTGACTTCCATAGTAGGAAAAAAAATATACTATGGAAGTCAATGAGACCAGAAACTGTCTGCTTACTGATATTCTTCGAAATATCAGGAAAATCGGCTGAATGGATTCGAAAATGGTAAAACCAAACTGTTTAACTCTGGGGGAGTGGTAAAATGAGCCTATTTCCAAAAAAAGTGGAGTATCCCTTTAAAAATCCAGTAATGTCATCTGACAATTTTCTCAGATATCAGATATTCCTGGATATTTAATGGCCGCCCGAGCGTTGCTGTTGGGGACAACCGACGCTTTGTGTCCCAGAGGACTGGAAACTTATATATCGCTAAGGTAGAGACGTCAGACGTGGGCAATTATACATGTGTGGTGAGGAACGTGATGACAAACACGACGGTCCACAGCTCCCCAACTCCAGTGGTGCTACGTCGGGATGGTGAGTAGCCTGGAGGAACTGCTAACAGTGATGAATCAGTGGATTTGAGCATGACAGTGTCTGCTTTGCTGATTCTCAGAGATGTAGCATTTGTGTATTCATAGTCTCTGAGCCATACTCAGAGAGAGAGAGAGAGAGAGAGAGAGAGAGAGATGTTGCATTAAGAAACAGAGATGAACATGTACACCCTCTCTCTCTCTCTCACTCTCACACACATACCCCGGAAGGCTCAACATCACCAGTCATTAGTGTCTGTTTAATATTCACCCAGACAAGGTATGAAGTAGGGCGGAGAGGTTTTGAATATTTTGAGTTAATGTGAATATTGAATATTTTTATCTATGAATATTTTGGGCTTGAGACCACAGCCAAACTCTCAAATTACTTTACTAATTCTTATTTCTTACTTTTCCTTATGTTTGATCTACATTCCCTGCTGGAAAGAGCATTTTAGGCCAGCATAAATTTACATGATTTTCTGTGGTGCTAGTCAATCAGCTGGTCCACCGTCGTGATATTTTTGCTAAAGCGGCTTGAATAAGCTTTTGCTAAAACTCGTTGGCTAAGCAATGCTAATCTCGGTAAAAATTCAACAAAATAACTACCAAAAGTGTTAGTTGATGAAAGTTTTATTTTTTTGTATTGTTATGGCATTTAAGAAATCACAATTTATCCAATACAAACACTGTTTTCATGTTACACTGAAAAAAAATATGCTTTATCTAATCAATAAAATTGTGATAATATTACAAGCAATATAATTAATTAAATTGTACAAATTAGAATTAATTAGAATATTCATTTGATTAACTATTACGCAATTCTAATTTGTTCAATTTAATAAATACTATTGCTTGTAATCTGTTGCCACAATTTTATTGATTAGATAAAGCATATTCATTTTTACAGTGTATTTCGATGATCTTTTATGTTATGTATGCACGGTACATATTTTAAATGAATGTTTTTCATAATAAAAGTTTCAGTTTTCATTTTTCACATCATCAACTGATATGTATTTTGTTTATTCAAATTCTATGGTATAATAATTTAAAAAAAAATCACCAAAAAAGTAATTAAAAAAAGTATACTGAGTCAAATGGACTAAAAGTAATGAATATGACATGCCAAGTACAAGGTACAAAAATACAAAACTATAGAAAAAAAAGTCAACCTAGTTAAAAGCCTAGTGTGAACATCAGCATCCAAAGCACTACATATTCTGGTGACCAGCCATTCTCGTTTCAGCAGGGTTCCTTGGCAAGCTGCATGTGTTTGTAAACTTGTTTATAAGGCTTGTTTGCACTTCAAGTGATATACAGTACTATAAATAGTTTGATTTGAATTGAAGTCCATTGCTTTCACCCTAAAAGACTTATGCTTGTTTATCCTTATTTTACAGCTGTGATGGGGGAATATGAGCCGAAGATTGAGGTCCAGTTTGAAAAAATGCTCCACGTTGCCAAAGGATCATCGGTTCGACTGGAGTGTTTCGCTTTAGGAAAGTAGGTCTCTACTTTACTAACAGATGGACTTCTTTGCCCAGAGAGGGTTGCCTTGCTTAACCCGGGGATCGCCACACTTGGCACATAGTACATCTTAGCAGTTTATTTAAGAGAAATGTCTCTGAAATCTACAGGATCTTTTAATCTTCGTGAAGTACTAGGTTGCAGATGGAGGGGGGGCGGCTATTATTTTAAAAACAGCCGCAGACTGTGATCCAGGGGTTGGGCAGGGTTCTGGCTTTGGATTGTCCACAGGTAATGTGTTAAGGGATGCTGGGATACTGGAGGTTATAGGTCTAGAACAGATATGCTGCCATGCCATGCATTTGTATATTTTATTTATTTATAAATTGAATAAAGCTGCACTGTGATGGAAGAGCTGAATTTTTCAGCATCATTACTCCAGTCTTCAGTGTCGCATGATCCTTCAGAAATCATTCTAATATGCTGATTTGGTGCTCAAGAAACATTTCTGATTATCAATGTGGAAAACAGTTGTGCTTTTTATTTTTATGGAAACTTGTTCGGGATTTCAAGATGATAAATAGAAAGTTCAAAGGAACAGCATTTGTTTGAAATATAAATCTTTTGTGACATTATAAATCATTAAAAGAGTTCACATTTAAAAAAAAACACTTTTGCTGATAATTTACTCACCCCCCATGTCATCCAAGATATCCATGTCATTCATTCTTCAGTTGAAAAGAAATTAAGGTTTTTGATGAAAACATTCCAGCATTTTTCTCCATATAATGGACTTCAATGGGAACCAAACGGTTCAAGGTCCAAAAGACAGTTTCAGTGCAAACTGCAAACTGTTCAAAGGGCTTTAAACGATTCCAGGTGATGATTATAGACCTTATCAATTGAAACGATCGCTCATTTAAAAAAAAATAACAAAGTTTACGTTTTATAAGCTCAAATGGTCGCCTTGCTCCATTCGTGACTCTCCTATTCGAACACGTTCATCAAAATGAACGAATCTTTTCCTGAGTCAACTCGTTCATTTCGTTCGCCGAATGAACCAAATGACACGAAAAAAGATATGAGTTGCAGTTTGCATTGAAACTGTCTTTTTGACCTTGAACCGTTTGGTTCCCATTGAAGTCCATTATATGGAGAAAAATCCTGGAATGTTTTCATCAAAAACCTTTATTTCTTTTCGACTGAAGAAATAAAGACATGGATATCTTGGATGACATTGAGGTGTAAATTATCAGCAAAAGTTTTTTTAAAAGTGAACTTCCAGTTTAAGTTTAATGCTTCTGGCAAAATAAAAGCATTCATTTCTTAAAAATATACATTACTGACCCGAAACCTTTGAATTGTGATGTATTTAACATCTGTTTTATTGATGGCTGGAAAATATACTTAGCCAAAATGATAAATAATCAAACATGCAAGGGATTGGGGAATATGTATTTATATCCATAACTTTGCAGGAATGGATGTTGAATCACATTTTACTGTAGTGTTGTCTATATTGACTAAGTTACATGTTCTGCTTTGATGAATCATGCAAAGCCTCCATAGATCATCTCTGCACAGTGTGATGTAAATATGGTCTCTTTTCTTGACTTTCCTCAGTCCAGTGCCTTCTATTTCCTGGAAGAGAGCAGACGGAAGTCCTTTCCCTGGAAAAATGAAGATAAATCACTCAAATGGGGTCCTAGAGATCCCATATTTCCGTCCAGAGGACTCTGGACTTTATGAATGTGTGGCCGAAAACTCCAAAGGACGCAGTATTGCAAAAGGACGTCTTGTTTTTCAAAGTAAGAGCTACAAAGTTCTGTCATGAAACTCTAGGTCCTTAACTCAACCTGCTTGCAATCACATGATTCTCAATAGGGCACAGTTGATTGGTTCATTCTCTTTCAGTAGCCAATGAGTTTGCATGCTCAACCTTCAAATACTTGGTTAGCATTTGCCTTAGCAGTGCAGTGTGCTTTCAGAAACCCTCCACCTTCCCCAGCTCCACCTGTATAGATCTGTAAAAAAAGCATTATTATTATTATTAAGAAGTAATTATTATTATACCAACATTGTCATAGCCAATACCATACCAAATACTCCCAAGAGAAATGTTTAGACAGCTGTGTCCAAAACATTGTGTCCAAAGTATTCCCAATGTTAAAAGACCTTGTTTATCTCTCCTATCCATGCAGCATTTTGTCTGCCATCACGATTACTGCAGGAGAATCAATACGAGAAATTTAAATTTTTAATGAGTCAGATAACGGATCACGCGGCAACCTGTGGTAAATAATAAATAATGAAAGGATAGATTTTTTTGTCAAGGCAAGACTAATTAGAATGGCTATAGTAGGTGTTGTTTAGTGTTCCCAGAATACCCACAATATATGCACTGAAACAGCACTCTTCTACAAGAATCATCTCGAATGAATGTGCACACAGTAACCTCGTTTTTATAAAACACAATGATTTGCAATGTATTGCAAAGGGAGGAGGTTCAGAGAGACAAACGTTGTGTTAAGGCAGGATGCAGACCTCTGCATTTGTTATATTTTAGTTCATTGCTGTTCACGCAGATGTGGAACACCTGCAGTGGTCGCAGACTCTATATGACGCAAACATGGCTATTGAGTCTGATCTTCACTGGGAGTGCAAGGCTAATGGAAAACCTCAACCTGTTTACAGATGGCTCATGAATGGACAGCCTTTGGTCTCTCAGGTGATTTTACTAACCGCCACCAGAATAACATCCCTCAACGTATTTTACCTTTTCCCTGAAATGCTAAGACACGAGTGAATATGTTGAAATTTGTTTATTTTTTTTTTTAATATTTTAAATTTGGTTTATTGGTCGTGTTCACATTCTGTACTGACAGTTTTGTTTATGCTCAGGACAGAATTCGTGTTGATGGTGGCAGGTTAACCATCTCCAACATAAACCTGATGGATTCTGGGATGTATCAGTGCTTGGCAGAGAATGATAACGGAGTCATATATGCTAGCGCTGAACTCAAAGTTGTGGGTAAGCACCTTTCAATGTTATAAAATTTTCGACAAATATCTGTGATCTAAACTGGTCAGACCTGGGAAAGTCTTGGGATGTAATACTATTTAGTAATGGAAATTTGTTCTTTTTTTTCCTAGAAATGTTCTGCCCTAAAATATTTAATCAGCTATTTTTAAAGGTACACTATGTAACTTTTTTTTTGTTTTTTTAGTTAACACATTAATGTATATATATATATATATATATATATATATATATATATATATAATGAATCTGTCTTCCAAAACATGTTTTTGTCTTTTAAACCCCAATTCACTATGGTACGCCTATTATAAGTGTCTATATTTTAGACCTAACAATTGTTTTTTTATGGGAAATTGAGTACTGATCATATGTCTCTCGCTTGTTATATCTGTAAACAGAGAAAAGTTGCTTCAGCAACTTTGACACATATGGTGGGTGTGGCATTTTACATAAAAAAAAGTTTGCTGGCAAAAAGAGAATTTGCAGAGCTTGTAATAAAACAAGAATCAACATTTGCTTGGCTTTTCGGAGATGGAGACTACTGAGAGATTTTAAAAAAAAAGTTGTAAAAGTGACGCGATGATGCCGTTTTTATTACTTAAAGGGATACTCCACCGTTTTTTTCATATTAAACTATGTTATTCCCTTAACTAAGACGAGTTGATACTACACATACCTCTCTCGTCTCAGTGCGTACGCTCAATCGCTCAAGACACTTTGATCGCACTTAACTTGCCCAGTTCATTCAATATGGGCCAAGCAGAGAAGCGACCAAACACCTCCACGTTTTCCCTATTTAAATACAGTTACACAAGTAGAGTAACTCGACCAAAAATGGTGACACAAAATAAAACGTTGCACTTTTCTAAGTGTGTAAAGTCTAAATGTATGGCGGAATACCACAGCAAGTGATTGGGAGCACTTCCACTCGTCGCATATATATCTATGGACTCTATGGCGCAGTAAAATCATCTCTCTGGAGCGGGAGAGGACTTTTCACGAGTGATGAAAGCCATCCAATATAGTTATCCACTTTACACACTTAGAAAACTGCAACGTTTTATTTTGTGTCACCATTCTTGGTCGAGTTACTCTACTCGTGTAACTGTATTTAAATAGGGAAAACGTGGAGGTGTTTGGTCGCTTCCCTGCTAGGCCCATATTGAATGAACTGGGTGCTTAAGTGCGATCAAAGTGTCTCGCGCGCCAGAGCGATTGAGTGCACGCACTGAGACGACAGAGCTATGTATCAACTCGTCTTAGTTAAGGGAATAATATAGTTTAATATGAAAAAACGGTGGACTATCCCTTTTACAGGCGAGTTAGGTTTTATTGAACAGATAAATTACCATATGTAGCTCTCTCACAGAGTTCGTTGTAAAGCATTATTGTGAAGGATCATGTCATTATGATTGTTGTAGTGCTGCGCTGGTATTTATTTTCATGGAAGTACCGTGTGTATTACTGGGTATAGCTACAGTAACATCTTCAGCTAGTCAGTTTGAGATCTTTTCCATCTAAACTGGTTATATAAGCCTTGTAGTGATTTTTTTTTTTATGAGCAGTATGTTAACCATATTCATAACAGCTGCAACCAATAACAGATGCAACCACAGCTGTTCTTCCGCCAAATTCATGTAGTTCTGTATATGAACCGCTAGAGGGGCAAAAGTTACATAGTGTACCTTTAAATAATAAATGTAATTTTGGCACTCTTTAATGTGGCTTGACAGATCAGCAGAGCATCGATCGTCTCTTCCTCTTTCACACTAGTTTAGCATGAAATAAACATGAATGAACATCAGAGGTCATGTTGAAATATACAGTGCAACGTTCTGAAATGGCTTGTGTAATGGCTCAGCATAACAAAAAACGGCCTTATGTGCTATTTGCATATGACTAGATGTGATTAATTTATTAATTCTGAAATAAACTTTATTTTTGGTTTCAGTTTTTGACTAAATGAAAAGGTGTTTTGGTGAAGAAAAATGAATTTCTGTGCCATTCAAAATGTGTGGGAAGCGTGGTATTCGGTATAATATATCATATATCGCGTGTCTCCAGCCTCACCTCCAGACTTCTCCAAAAACGCACTGAAGAAGAGCACACTGATCCAGAGAGGTGGAGAAGCTGTCATCGAATGCCGACCGCACGCGTCCCCCAAAGCTTCGTACTCTTGGAGGAGAGGCAACGAGTTCCTGAAAGACAGCAAGAGGTACGGGTCAGCAGATGAAAGGTGTCAAATGAGCCGCTTGCACTCCTGTTGTCCCCACAGCCTTGGGGTTTGTTTGCACGGAATAAATGTGATTCATTTATTAATTATGAAAACAACATAAGCAGTTCAGGGTTGTTGGGAAATGTCTTTGTGGTCATTCACACCACAAAGTGTGTGAAAAGTGAAAAGAAAGAAAGTGTGGGCACTTTCTTGCATGCATCGGCACAGTTTTTTATTAGTTTTCAAATTAATAGAATTGCCAACAAGCAATGTATTTACTGATAAATGCAGTTGAAAAAGTCTAATATTCCCATGTTGCCAGAAATAGTGTTAATTGAGTTCACTTGCTAATAATACAGTAGCATAAATACATAAATATTGTGAACTATTATTTAAATGTTTGATTTTTCTATTTTCTATTGTAATATTTTTTAACATGTAATCTATTCCTGTGATGGAGGCAAAGCTGAATTATTAGCAGTCATCATTCTAATATGCAGATTGGGTGTTCAAGAAACATTTATTATTATCATGGTTAAAAATAGTTCCGCTTAATATTTTTGTGACCACCATGATCATGTGATGTTGTTGTTTTTTTTAGGATTATTTGATTATTTATAGATGAAAATAACAGGATTAGTTTGCTCTGTCACTTTTGATCAGTTTAATGTGTATTGCTGAGTAAAGTTAATCAAAAATTAAATGATCTTTTAAAAAATGACTGACCCGATAGTGGCCTCAAAGGACAAAACTCCCCAAAACGAATGTTATTTCCCACAATGCAACATTTTATTACATTTTATAATGAGAATACATTTTTCAACTTCCCATTTCTTTCTTTTCCTCCTTCAGCAGTCATTATTTACCAAGCATCAGCCCATTACTCTGTGATATGCGTCCATATTTTTATTCAAACATAATTGCTTTTGTTGTCCATATTGAACACACATCGCCGAGGCACAGATGTTGCACATTCAAAACCAACAACATCCTTCCTGATGCCACTTTTCACACAAGAGTGAGTGCCTAGTGGAACACTAATTAATACACCCCTGGTTCTGTGACTTTCCTGTGGGGTTTCAACAGGACAGAATCATTCTAGCATGGCCGTTGTCAGAACAGGTGGCAGGAGGGACGAGTGTATGATCTCCAGTAATGGATGGGGATGGAGCGATAACCAATGGGAGCTCATTCTGTGCACTGTGGTCCATCTGGACCTGAGAGAGAACACACATGCCATGACTCACTGATGCTGCCCAGGGTCTCTGTGGAACTATGTGATTATTGGATGAGGGAAAGAGGGAGTGATGGAAAGGGGGAGAGCGAGTGGAAGTTAGAGAGAACTGATGAAGTGAGACAAGAGGTGCAAGACTGGGTATCAGATACCGTCTATCAGAGGGTAAAGGTAAGCCTTGGAGTGTCTGAAATGGAGTTCTAACATACTCCTAAATGCATGCTGCACAGTATGTACTAAAGCTTTGTTGAATATATGGAGCAATATGCAAAAATTAACAGTTCAGTTAAGAGTTCAGAAGGCGCCATCCAGTTATCGTTTTGGAAATTGTTATTTTGCTTTATTTTTCAGTGGAATTGGCCACTCAAATGTGTCAGGAAGCAAATGGGCGGTCGAGTACACTGCATTGTGGGATACGCTACACTCTTTTGGAAATAGTTGGCTATATAAAGCAAAATGCACTAACGAACATGTTTAAACATGTTTTATTGTTATCACACAATATGTAATTGTCCTGTCTTGACGTTATGTGTAAGAGGACCACAATGGAAATAAGTCCTGGACTTTATTGTGTTTTAATCCTCGATTATATTTTGATGACTTTAGTTTTTATGTTTTAAGGCTTTCTTGATATAATTAAAATAATAATAATAATAAAAAAAAACTAATTCAGGAAGTGGCATCTAGTTGTCATTTTTGGAAGTAGTTATTTTACAACTTTTGACAATCCACTCAAATGCATTGTGGGATACATTGTCCTTTTTTTACAAATAGGAAATGTGAAATAGAAATAGAAATATGCAACAATTAAAATTTCATAATTTTTTCAATCAAATATGTTGACACTTCATTCATACAGTGAAAGGAAATGTTGTGTCAATAGGGCTGTCTCGATAACCGCAATATTGTAGTACCGCGCTTCTGACAAGTTAACCAGAGGATTGCACGTAACCGCAGCAACCGCAAGATTCACGGTTTTTATAAGTCTATACTCTTTTTGTTAACTTCATTCATGTGTATTGAATGTTAAACAAGTTCGTAATGATAACAAGACTGTTTATCATGGTGATGTATAGCCTACAGAGGCTTCACACAGACAGTGTATGAGAAAGATCGGTAGAATGCGTACGATTACCTGCGTGTGTCTTTGAAATCGTGGAAAGTTGCCCTGTCAAATGAAAGCGAAATATTTGTCGTATCATCATTTTAACGTTCACTTCACGGATATTTCTCATAAACGCGCGTCAGCAGCAGGGCAGGTCAGCATCCTGTAGCGCAAGGAAGCCGCAGGGAAATAAAATCCCTGAGTCACGCATTGAATCAATGCCATATTGGTCTCTAATAAGTGAAGCATCAGCTTCAGCTTTACCCATGCGACACATTGCTGCTCAGCTGAGCCTTGAAAAGTGGAACTCAAAGTTGTTTCATTATAGGCTACATCTCTTTTAATGAATCAGCTTTTTTGAATGTGTTCGTTGAATGAACGGTTTAATGACTCACTCGAAGTCCGTTTTCATAACAATAAGTGCGCTGAGTGCTGTTTAGTTTCGGTTACATTGGTTACTGAAAATGTCCTCGTTTTTGTCCACATCGAAAACTTTATTTATATAGAAACAAATACATATAAATTAAATAAATAAATGGCGGTAATACCGCATATTGAGTCACTCAACAACATTACCGCAAGGGAAATTCCATAACCGCGACAACCCTATGTGTCAATAGTATTAAAATAGTACTGTTTAAAATATATATTATGTAAACTTGAAAATATTACACAGACAAAATATTTCTACCTACATTGTTCAAGCAATGTTATGATTGAACAGCTAATATACAATTAGGGCTGTCAAACGATTCATCGCGATTAATCGCATCCAAAATACAGTAAAAGTTTGTGTTTACATTATATATGTGGGTGCACTGTGTATAATTATTTTATATATATATAAATACACACACATGCATGTATATTTAAGAAAATATATTATTTTATATATAAAATATTGATATTTATATATAATATAAATTATACATAAATCTATACGCAGTATATACATAAAAAAATTTCTTAAATATATACAAGCATGTGTATTTATATATATATATAAAATAATTATACACAGTGCACCCACATATATTATGTAAACACAGACTTTTATTTTGGATGCGATTAATCGCGATTAATTGTTTGACAGCCCTATATACAATATTATTATTTGAATATTACATTTAATTCAGCAATTGGCATCTAGTTTAAATTTACATTTAAAATTAAAAATGATTCAAGAAAGAAAGAGTTTAAAATCATGGCTGATATATTTGTTGCTTTGGAAAATGAATTTCAAGGTACGTTGCATTAGTAGTAGTACTACAGCATGTATTCCATAGATAGTGAAACTGTGTATACTATGCATACTGCAATTAAAATATTTGGGGTCGATAAGATTTTTGAAAGAAATTGATAGTTTTATTCAACAAGGGCACATTAAATTCATCAAACGTGAGTGTGAATTACTGATAAAATGATTTCTTGAAGACTGGGATAATGGCTGCTAAAAATTCAGCTTTACCTTCACAGGGAATTTTAAAATATCTAAAAATAGAAAGCAGTTATTTTAAACTTGTAATAATATTTCACAATATTACTGAGCAGAAGAGACTTCTTCTAAAACATCTCACCGACCCCAAACATTTGAACAAAAGTGTAGGTGCCCTTCTGAATCTACTGACACCTACATTAGTCACGAGTAAAGGAACAGACTGAGGCTTTGTTCTAGTAGGTAAATATGCGTGATTGTCAGATTTTCACAGCAATTACACTGTGATTTAGTTCGAAGAGGTGCAAACATGAACGTGTCAATCTAATGTTGGATCTCACACTCCTGAGTTTGCATCAAGTCGATGTGTTGCAGCCTCATCGAAGTGATTTTGGACGTGCCCCAACTCGTGAGGAGAAGCATCGATTAGTCATCATATTCCACAGGAAGGATCAGAGACTGATTACAAAGCCATCATGTCTTGACGCAAATATAAATGTGGCTCTGTGTGGTCAGAAGTTTCGTTCCGTAAGCAGATAGCTCTTGCCTTTTTTTCTATTTGTTTTGCAGCTCATTGCTCACGGGTCGTCTGGTCGGCACGCTTCTATCGCTCAGCGCTTGAAATTTTTGTCAATAAATCAGATGAAAGCTCTCGGCGTAAAGCATGTTCTCTGAGCCATAGTAAATACATATTTATTTTTAAAAGCTGCGGCTGAAATTGTTTGATTTCTGAGCTGGCAGGTCTGCTGCGCTCATGTTTGATTTGTTCTGGGAGAAGGTCACAGCGGATCTCAGCGTCATATATTTACATTGCTGTATTTGTTTATCTATCATTCCTTCCAATCCCTTCCTGGTTATTAAAAACAAAGCAGCATTGCTTGTTGATGCACATCAAGGTAGATGAAGCACTTCTGAGAACTGTTTCCTCCTGTTATATGAAATACACATGCAAGGAATAAATCAGAATTCAATTTGGACATTTTCTGAAGAAAATGTGAGTGCTACATAAGTCTGCCATAGTTGACGAGGTGATGTTGGTTGCTTGATTGTTCTGGGTATTTTTAACATGTTGCCAGGCAGGTAATAAGGTGGTGTCGGCTAGACGGTTACTTCCTGTTCCTATTATCAAAAGATCCAAGTCTGGCCATTTGCATAAACTTAGCCTCAATGTTAAAAACTAGTTTGACCAACTAGCAGTTATCCAATGGGTAACCAGTCTAATTTTTTTCAGATTCAAATGAGACCTATCTATGTTGTTATGTAACTGACTTAAAAAAGTTGGTAACTCTTTACATTAACATTAGTTCATGTATTGACTAACATGAGCAATCCATTTGTTACTCTATTTGGTAATGTTAGTTAATAAAAAATACAGCTGTTCATTGTTAGTTCAATGTTAGTTAAATAATGTTAAACATTTTTTAGTAAATGTAGAAATTAACATTAAAGGGATACTTCAGGATTCAGCATTAATCTTTGTATTAGTAGAAAACCTGTAATATTTTCAAGTCTGTCGTATCTTTGCTTTGTGACTACCTCTAAAATCCATATACTAGTGACGTAAATTACATCATCACGTTGATTCTGACGTTCAAATTTCCAAGATAGCTGTAGTAAGAAGAAAGTTATAAGCAAAGCAACATTTCTCTCGTGTTTGGCATCAAAATCCTCTATGAAAGGGAGTATTTTTTTCGTTTCAAACCCAATACTTTTGAAAGATTATACATTTAACTTGAATTAGGTGAAGTTTGGGATTGATTGTAACATTCGCATGTGTTTTTTTTACGATCCGCAAGTGACTTTGTTGTCAAAAGCAGAATCAGCCATTTGATCAAATTGGTTTCCAAAACTTCTCCCAGTTTTTAAAATAATCGTCAACTATTTTAGTAATCGTTTTGTTGATAGAATTGTCTGATTTTTAGCTAGAATTACAATAAAAGTTTGTATTTTTTGATTTTTTTTAGATCTAGTGATGTAAATTAATCTCTATCTAACATATAAGCAGAAGTAAATTGCTTTGTAGATTAAAATGATTAATAATATTTTACCATTTAAATTGCTCGCCAGCATTTAGTCAAGAAACGGGCTAATGAAACAATGAAATTCATGTGTCAATGCCAATTGTCTGGAAAGATATGTGTGGATTGATGCTCTCGGTTTCATCAGAGGAAGTGATTAATAGAAATAATAAATGTGCATCTATTCCTTTTAAAAAGAGGTCATCTTAATCTTGTTGGGCTTTTAATTATCTATGGTGTTTGAATTATACAAATAGACCAAGAAATGAGGAAGTTATGATATTTTGAAGTGTTTGTTCAAGCAGAAGAGGTCACAGTTTTTCATTGTTTTATTGTTTTAATTAGGTACAAAAATGACCCCTAATTTCCGAATTTAAAAATTCCATAACTTTCTTAAATATTTTCCGATTTTAATAATTTAAAAACCATTTTTAAGGTATTTTTATTATCTATCATATGGTAATGGTTATATATGAATTTTCTAGTATTGATTTTTTTGTCACATACATATATATATATATATATATATATATATATGAAGAGTTCAGATGCAAAAGCCTCTAAATGCCATTTGAAATTTTCTTCTAAAATGACCATTTTTATCAAACTTGTATATTTAAGTTCATTAATTTCACTTAAATGACAATTAATAGGTAATCTTCATTGCCATTTAAGTGAAATTACTGAATTTAAATATACAAGCTTGATAAAACTGATCATTTTAGAAGAAAATTTCAAATGGCATTTAGAGGCTTTTGCACCTGAACTCTTCATATATATACATACACATAATCATATAAATATTTTATATATGAATAACACATTTTTTTAAATGTATACATGCATGTGTGTGTATTTATATTTACAAAATAACTATACACAGCACACCCACATTTATTATGTAAACACAAACTTTTATTTTGGATGCGATTAATCGCAATTAATCTTTGCAGAGCCCTACTTTTAATTTTACAATGCATAAATTATCACTTACAATGGACATATCATCTCACACCCCACTCCTACACAACACATAATTTTAGTTGTCACTCGTATACGCCCAAATATGTGTTTAATACTGATGGTTAGGGGTTGTGAAAAAATCCATAACCTGTATATACAACCACCACTAATAAAAACCTGTTTGAAGAGAGTGCGAGATTCAATTTGTTTGTGCTGTTGCAGCTCTATTTGCGAAGGTTAGTATTTCAGTCAGATGCTATCAACATCTCCTCACATGATCCAGACATTTTTGGAAACACCTTTTAATGTGTCGATAGCATCTTTCATATGTTGGATAATGATAAGACCGCAGGTGAGAATTCAACCCTGAGCGAATCAGCTTCTCCTTTACATACTCTTCTCTCTCTCTTTATTCTCGGTCTTAATACAGCAGTAAATGTAGATGTTTAGTCTTTTAGATTCCAGTTATCTGACTGTATCCTGTTGAGAATTCTGGCTGTGGTTATTTAAAATGATTTCCTACTGTTTTCACAATTTTTAAAAAGACACAGGGTTGTTTCCTGGTATGGAATAGTTGGGCTGAGTCTGACTCTTTGAGAATTTATTTTGGGAAGGCAAGACAAAAGGAAAGAAGGTTGCTGTATCTTTGAACATTAAAGCTCTGATCCTGACTGAGTGTCAGAGAGTGTGTTGGGTTAAAAACCATCTTTTCTTATTCTTTGATCTATTCCAGTAGACTTGTCAATTTCACTGCCAAAATACTTTTATTCTACCTAACACAGTTCTTTTATACATTAGTTGAAGTTTTTGGATGTAATTTTGCAACAGTGTAAATGTCATTTTTGACATTTACTGTCACTTTTGATCCTTTAATTGCATCCTTGCTGGGAAAAAAAAAACAACAATTTTAACAATTGGGGCAGCCATGGCCTAATGGTTAGTGAGACAGACTGATAACCCGGAAGTTGCGGGTTTGAGTCTCAATAACGGCAGGAAATTAGCAAGGTACCTAAACCCCAATCGCACCCTAGGTGCCAGAGCAAAAATGACTGTCTACTGCTTTGTGTGTGTGTGTGTGTGTTCACTAGTCACTACTCCTAGTGTGTGTGCACTAACTTGAATGGGTTAAATGGGTTAAATTCATTTCTTAAAAATAAAGAAATTAGGGCTGGGCAACGATTAATCACAAATAATATCATCCAAAATAAAAGTTTGTGTTTACATAATATATGTGTGTGTAGTCTGTATAATTATTTTGTATATATAAATACACATACATGCATGTAAACATTTAAGAAATATTTGCATGTATATACTTTATATATATTTATACAAAATTAATATTATACATAAATATAAATATTTGATATATTGCTAACACATTTTTTCTTAAATATATACATGCATATGTGTGTATTTATATATACAAAATAATTATACACACTACACACACATATATTATGTAAACACAATCTTTTATTTTGGATGCGATTAATCGCGATTAATTGTTTCCCAGCCCTATAAATAATTATACACACCACACACACATATATTATGTAAACACAAACTTTTATTTTGAATGCGATTAATCGCGATTAATCATTGCCCAGCCCTAAAAAAAATTATTTAAACTGAACTTTGAATGGTAGTGGGTGTGTATATAATTTATAAATTATAGCAACATGTCATTGGTTGTTCAATTTATTCCATTTTTTTTTTTTTTTTTTTTTAGGCGGACCATTTTAGAGGATGGCACCCTCAGGATCACCAACGTTACCAAGTCTGACGCAGGGAGGTACACTTGCGTTGCCAGAAACCCCTTCGGTACATCCAGCAGTTCTGGGACTTTAGTGGTCAAAGGTAAAACACCTTTCACATTTCACAAACAGCACATTTCTCTTACTTCTAAGCGGACGCCTTAAACCGGATGAGAACCAGTGGAAAAACAGTGAGCAACCCAAGCATGAAATTGATAATGAAATATATAGTTGTTTTATGTTCCTGCTGGTTTGACAGAGGTATAACTCATCCAAGCTTTTGTCATGTGTGAGTTATTGGTCCAGCCGTTGGTGTGAAAAAAATCCTTAGCCGTCCACAGCACCGGGAGCGGATTTTCTCCTCGTCTCCCAGTCACTTTCTACATGTTTAATTAAAAATATGCTGCTGTTTTTGTTTTTCTCAATTTACTCCTTTAATAACGGTAGGCATTACATATGCATGTTTTCACTCACTTTGATGGCTTCAAGTAGGGTTATTCAAATTCAGGACATGAACAGATTTTTTTATATAATTTTGTTTGTTTAAATTAATTTTAAAATTAGGCAGACTCCCTTTTGTATGGCTACAGTCATTGCATCAACATGACTAAATAAAAATGTAATTTATTATTTTTGCTGGTTTGAGGTGGTTTAAGCTGGTCTGCTCTCCCAACCGGGCCATGCTGGTTTCAGCTGGTTAAGCTAATTCAGTCTCTAAGCCTGACAGGCTGAAAATTGCCCCACAATTCTCTAAAGCAGGGGAGTCGAACTCAGTTCCTGGAGGGCCACTGTCTTGCAGAGTTAAGCACCAACCCTAATTAAAGGGATAGTTCATTTTGAAATAAATTTTTGAAATGTTTTAGCTTACCTCAAGGGCGTCCAAGATGTAGGTGTCTTTGTTTCCACAGTATTTTCAATTTTGATATTTTTAGGTCAAGCCGTTCTTGTCTGTCAGTCATATAATGGAGGTCTATGGTCACCACCTCAAAGAGCCAAATTAAACATGATTTAATGACTCATGAATGTAAGTACACATTGATGGCCTAAGACAAGAAACGAGTGGTTTGTGTGAGAAAACGAACAGTATTTATATCGTTATGAATCACCCCCCCCCCCCCCCCCCCCCTCACTCAAAACCTTTTTTTTTTACAGAACCGACCAAGATTACAGTTCCCCCTTTGAGTATGGATGGCACGGTGGGGGAGAGCATTGTCTTGCCTTGTGAAGTATCTAAAGACTCCACTCTACACCCCGTCTTCAAGTGGTTCTTCAACGGGAAACTCATCGATTTCAGTAGACATGATCACTTCTGGATGATTGGAGGGGTGCGTTTCTTTCCGTCATAATTCAATGCTACAAATACTGTATGTCTGAATTAACGTAGCCTCGGATTCCTCTTTGAAAGAACTAGGGGTTGCGGAATGCGAGTTAGGAATGATTGAGATTTCTTGTCGTTTTATCTTTTTTTTTGAAGCTCAGCTAGCAATGGAGGGGACATGAGTACAGGGGCACCTGGCTGCTTTCTGAACATAGAGGCACAAATGTGTCTGATTACAGGATTTTCATCGCACACTGTTTTACACACAGTGAACGTCAAATAGCTATCCACAGGAACCATTCTCTGACTGTGTAGATCATCCAGCTTTTCAGGTTGTCAAGAATTGCTTTTGAGAACCTGGAGAGACCAATGATCAAATGCACAAATGGCGGACTCTCACTAACAACAGTAGGATGGCTTGTTTAAGTGAGATAAAGGATCCTTATCGGAACTGAGGAGCCAATCAAATATGAGAGCAGAGGGTCCTTTGCTACATCATTGGCATGTGTTCCGTGATGTTTTTCAAATGTGTCATAACTACAGAAATGGAAATTTATTTGATTTCTGAGACCTAAAAAAGTACCACAGTATTACCATAACACTATCGTTCAAAAGTTTGGGGTCAGTTAGAATTAATTAAGAAAAAAAAAATAATTTAATTAGTTCAAAAGTCTCATTAAAGCTACACTGTGTGATTTTTACCCCCATCATATGACCGTCCAGTGAATATTAGTTTCTGTTCCTCTCAATTCCAATTTCGTTTTAACTCCTACGGTGGCCAATGTAGTCCAAGATTAACATGGCTTCCAGTTCGACCTCGTCCATGAGTGTTAACTCAAACGTAAACGCGAAAGGCGAAGCTTTAATTAACGGGTATGTCCCTCTTTGGCTAATGTACTTTCAAGATGGAGGGGCAACATTAGAACCCCTTACCCGTATGTATTTTCAATGGGATATTATACACTCACGAGAATACTTCATTACTTGAACGAAGTAAATATACATTAATGAGCACGTATATTTTTGAAAGAACTGTGTGTTTTTAGCTAAGAATAAACTAAAAGAGTTACACAGTGTAGCTTTAAAGACTTTGAACTTTCTGTTCATTAGTGTCCTGAAAAATCAAGGTTTCCACAAAAATATTAAGCAGCACAGCTGTTGTCAACATCGGTAATAATAAGAAATCAGCATATTAGAGTGATTTCTGAAGGATCATGTGACACTAAAGATTGGAGTAATGATGCTGACAATGGAATAAATAACATTTCAAAATATATTATAATATAAAATTCTAATTTTAATTATATTGATTAAATAAATGCAGCCTTGGGGAGCATAATATATGTACGGTATGTTTTAAAAACATTTAAAAATCCTCAAACCTTTGAACGGTAGTGTACCATACAGCCTACTATTTGTAATTGTCAGTTCAATTATTTACTCATCTGCTGAATAACGTATTTGAATTATCTTCATTTGATGAATTATTTTACTGTAATACTATAGTTAATTTGAAATACCTTAGTGTAGCATTAACATTCCATAAAACATGAATATAGTGATGGATGGATGGATGGATGGATGGATGGATGGATGGATGGATGGATGGATGGATGGATGGATGGATGGATGGATGGATGGATGGATGGACGGATGGATGGATAGTAACATTTTTATATGATACTCTTTGTTTATAGGGATCTTCTGGGGATCTCATGATCAGAAACGTGCAGCTGAAGCACTCTGGGAAGTACGTCTGCATGGTGCATACAGCAGTGGACAGCGTGTCTGCAGCAGCAGACTTAATTGTCAGAGGTGTGTGTGTGCGTCGTGCCTCAAGTAGGCTGTTTAGTATTCTAGACTTTTCGGAGCATTTATCAAATATAAATTAAAAAGGCCTTACAATTTTCCCTGCTATTTCTGTTGTATTCCGTGATTCAGCTCTTGAAGTAATGACTACAGGAGTATCTGAAATCAATGCATTAATTCCCTGCTTCGTGCTCTTTAGAACCTTTTGTATTTCCATCATCAAGTGAACGATCACTCTCCCTGGTTCGGAATATTAATGTTGGCTTTTGTGGGCAGACTTGTCTCACATCGCAAGGTACTTGGTCACCTTGCTGTGCCCTTCTCTGATGAGAATGCACAGCAAGTTTGAGTCCTTTTTGTCTCTTTGGCGGCGGTGTTGTCAGGGCCCCCTGGTGCTCCGGTGGGTGTGTTGGTGGGGGACGTCACAGACAGGACCGCTCAGCTCTCGTGGGGCCCCGGACCTGACAACCACAGTCCCGTTACCCTCTACATTGTGCAAGCCAGGACCCCTTTCTCTATCGGATGGCAGGCAGTCAAAACCGGTATAGTAATATGCAGTACTTTCTTGTAGAATCTGTGATTTAAATAGGCAAATGCTTATGAGTCAAAGATTGGATCATTATTATGTTTCTAGCATGTTATATGTTTGGCAATTGTTCTTCTAACCCTAATGGACGGAGTGTGTAGCTTTTCATTTCTTAACCAACCATGTAGGAAGACACATCATGGCCATATTCCAGGATGAAAATGTCAAAATTCATCAGGCTCAAATTGTGAAATAATGGTTAAGTGGGAGCATGAGGAATCATTTTCAGAGTCCAGACTTAAATTCATTGAAAGTCTTTGGGATGTGCTGGAGGAGACTTTACAGAGTGCTGGACTCTTGCATTGTCAAATGTATGCACCTCTTGATAAGAATAAACATAATAATCACTGCGATAATGATCCAGTCATTTAAATCAAAACAGTTTTTTTTTGTTGTTTTTTTTTTTGCTTTGTCTGGACAGTGTATAATATAAAAATATAAGCAATTTTTAACATGTTTTTTTTTTTTTGAGCGAGTGTCCACACCAAGAAAAAAGTGATGGAAAAATGTTTTGTTTGCATTTCTTTTCTTCTTATGTCGCTAGTAACCACACTCAATGTATTTTTTTTCCAACACATCCCAAAATTTTAAAATATCAGTCTATACCAAATGGTTGAGATGTCGCTTAATGGTAATAAATGGTACCGGAATTCATACACATATGCCATATCATAATTTATGATCAAAACCTTTTCTAGTCTTGACAAAACACATTGTCAGAAAGGTCTGAGTTTCAAGGTTCCATATTTTGTAACAGAAGTGATATCTGGACAGAAATTTATTAATTTGTTACAGCAAAATGCATACAATTAAATTCAATGGAATTTATGTCATTTTTGCTATTACGCCTAAACAAAATCTTTAATTTTTGTGATATCAACTTCAAATTTGGAACACAACTTGGTTAGATATATGGCTTTGATTTTATAGTTATTTTATAGGGAAAAAATATTTTGTAAAATATATATTTTATATAAAAGAAAAAATATTTAGTACAGTATATTTGATTTAATGTAAATGTAAAACTTCCATAACTTTTTTCAAGTGCTTTTATTTCAGCAATAATCTGCTGAGTGTTGTCTTTAAAACAAGACTAAATTTAGGTCTTTATTTCAAAGTTTTAATAGTGCAGTGTAATGTCCATTCTCAAAAAGGGGGTGACAATTAACCGTTATGTGCCAAATCAACCGTTTGGTTGAGCATGTTTTTGAAAAATTATTAAAAATATACTTACATTTTTTCATAGCACCAGGTAACATAACTTTGTAAAGTTAGGGCTCTTACAGTGTAATATGTAAAAAAAAAAAAAAAAAAAAATATGCGTAGCTTGCAAAATTTCACCTAAAACGGTTCACAAGACTGGGCAGATGTATTTGTTTCTGACATTCATGTTAAAAGAAGTGTTGTGACAAGTCCTGTTGATAGACACTGTTGATTTATTTATTTATTTATTTGGCATAATATACCCTAACCAGATGATAGAGATGGCTCAATCAGTTTGAATTAAGTTAGGTACTCCTCTCAATAAAATATAGTGACTCAAAATGTGCTCAAACATTTGGTTGCGAAGTCAGTTAAAGGGTTAAATGTAATTCATGCAAATGTGTTTTTTTTTAAATGCACTCTAAAAGATAAAAAAAGAAACAGGCAAGTGGTCTGATAGACCAAGATAGACCAAAATAATTATGCTTGGCTACTCATTTGTGCAGATGTGCATTGATGTGTTTTTCCATTCCAAATTTTCTTTAATCCTAGTTCCTGATTCTGTGCCTGGACAGATGATTCATGCGACGGCAGTGAATCTAAATCCGTGGGTAGATTACGAATTTAGAGTTGTGGCTATCAACGGCGTGGGGGTTGGGGAACCCAGCGTGCCATCCAAACCCGTTCGCACCAAAGCTGCAGGTATGCGCCCATCCCTCCTGATTCCATATCTGTCATCTCTAATACATCAGGAAGGAGAAATGTAATTTAATTCTATAATTAGTTTAAATCACCAGGAGTGACTCCTCGTAATAGAGTTCAGCCATGAGAAATAAACACTCGAGTATTCACACAGGTTTTCCTGGGAACAACCAAATTGCTAAATAATTAGGACACAAATTAAGTGTGCAGAAATCGGACCGGCATCACAGAAGGTTTGCTAATTTGAAACCGCAAGAAAATGTAGTTGCATGGAAATTTAGGACAAAAATAAAATCTTGCTATATTATTTAAGGCAAGGCCCAAACCTGCTGCATACTGGACATTAGCGATCAGGAAATGCAGCTATCAATAATTCATGACCAACACCAAGAAAAATTGTGTGGACTTCTCCTGAAATCTATGAGGCAGAAACAGACGAAAGGCGCTATTTTAAGCTCAGGTATAGCGTTTGCAACTGCTTCTATCACTGACATGCAAACAGCTGTTTCCTTCAGATCCTAACCATTCAGCAAATAAAACTTAGTTCACAAAGCAACTACGTCTTGTACACTATTTAACAGCAATGTCTTAAAATACTTAGAGACTGTGAAAATCAAGGATATAGGTCATTTTCTGCCGTAATTGCTGGAAAAAGTTTCCATATTGCATTGTGGGATGATAGTGCAAATAGTTATGTAGTGTAAATGGGTATAATTAGAGTTATTAGTTTTCCCTTTGGCTGGGGAATTGGGCATTATTTACTTTTAATTAATTTGCTCCCAGCCTGTGTAAATGTGTTACAATAGAATTTCAATTGTCTTTACTGTTTACATTCTGAGATAATAAGAAATATTTAGTGACTGACTCTTAATTTAACTCGCAAGCTACACTATATAGAATATATATTATAAATTATATAAAAAATATAATATAAAAAAACAGATATCAACATATGTCACCAAAAAAAAACATAATAAAATTAACTTTGAATATCATATTTAACAACCAGCACATATTAAAATCTTAATTAACATGTTAAACCAGCCTGAAAGGAATAGTTCACTTTGAAATACATTTTTGGTAAGTACCTCAAGGGCATCCAAGATGTAGGTTTCTTTGTTTCCACAGTATTTTCAATCTTAATATTTTTTGGTCAAACCGTTCTTGTCTGTCAGTCATATAATGGAGGTCTATGGTCACCACCCTAAAGAGCATGCACAGAGAAGTCCAAATTATAAAATTTAATGACTCGTAAATGCAAGTACACACGAAACGAGTGGTTCGTGTGAGAAAACGAACAGTATTTATATCGTTTTTACCTCTTGTAACCACAGCCTCGTCTAAGTGATCTGAGGGCGCGGGTGGTTACAAGAGGTAAAAACTATATAAATGCTGTTCATTTTCTCTCACAAACCGCTCGTTTTGTGTCTTAGGCCATCAATGTGTACATTTACGAGTCATTAAATCATGTTTAATTTGGACTTCTCTGTGCATGCTCTTTGAGGTGGTGACCATAGACCTCCATTATATGACTGATAGACAAAAACGGTTTGACCTAAAAATATCACAATTTAAACTACTGCGAAAACAAAGACACCTACATCTTGGATGCCCTTGAGGTAAGCTAAAACATACCTAAAAATAATTTCAAAGTGAACTATCCCTCAAACTGGTTTGGTTTGCTAGTCTTATCTGGCTGGACCAGCTATAAAAGTGCAAAAAAAGAGAGAAAAAAACTAGCTGGGTGACATCCTAAGACCATCTTTCAGCAGGAAACTAAAAATTCTACAGGTTATTACATTCTACCTCATCCAAAATCTTTGAAGCATTTTGAAAAGAGCCTTGAGCCGCTGCTCAGGAAGAGGAAGTGTTTTCGGATTTGCCGCCAATCCCACGGGTATAAAACTCGTTTCTTCTGTTATGCTGTCTGTTCTCTGTTCTGGCTCGTAGATCCTGAAGTCGCCCCAGCTAACGTGAGCGGAGGTGGAGGCAACCGAGGCGAACTCGTGATTGTTTGGGAGGTGAGCTCAGCGTATTTATTGTGACAGGAGCATTTTCAAAAAAGTCATCTGTGGTGAATCGGATTCTGAGGGAATTCTCCACGGTGACGTGGTTTAAATTAGACAAGGTTTAATTAAAAGGCAGTGCTGTCGTCTTTGCTCTTTGCCTCAGTGGGATTGCTCCCTCTGGTATGTAAATCATAATGAAGACGCAAGATATGAGACAGCTTTCATACCAGTAAATCTGAAATGACAATGTTTATCAATGGCTTTCTTGTAATCTTACCGGCTGTCACCACAGATATTCAGCGGCGTGTTTAAATACAGTATTACTTTCCAAATACACCGCATTTTTCACTAAGTCCAGGGGTTTCTTGACTGACACAGTAGTGCTTAAATTTGTCAACTTTATTTACTCGCATTCAATGGATTTCAGATTATGTAGGCAACAATGTAAACCTACCACGGAAAATTGCTTGTCAACTTCCAGTAATGTAACGTCATGTCAGCTGAGTGATTTTGCTTTAATGCATTTTAATGCATTATTGCTTATATTTTGAACAACCCACTAACCCTGTGTGAAACATTGCCTTTTTAAACCATCCCGCACCAAGTAGTTCACTTTTAAAAAAAAACTTTTGCTTATAATAACTCACCCTCATGTCATCCACGATGTCCACGTCTTTCTTTCTTCAGTCCAAAAGAAATTAAGGTTTTTGATGAAAACATTCCAGGATTTTCCTCCATATAATGGACTTTATTGGGTACCAAATGGTTCTCAAACGAGTTTCAGTGCAGCTTCAAATGGCTTTAAATGACACCAGATGATGAATAAGGGTTTATCTAGCGAAACGATTGGTCATTTCAAAAATAAATAAAAAAGTTTAAGTTTTATAAGCACAAATGCTCGCCTTGCTCTGTTCTGTGATGCGTGTTTGTGACTCTCCTGCTCGAACTCGTTCATATAAAAAATAATGAATCTTCGTTCGTTTCGTTCGTTGAATGAACCAAATGACTCATTCAAAAGATTCATTCAAGAAAAAAAGACATGGACTTCTTGGATGACATGGGGATGAGTAAATTATCAGCAAAAGTTTTTTTTTTTTTTTAAAGTGAACTACTCCTTTAACAGGCATGTGTGACACTTCAAATCAATGGGATTTGTTGAGGAGAGCAGTGCGCATTTATATTTTTTGTTCTTATAATGCAAAAATGACTCTGTTAGCTCTAGATTTTGAATGGTTTTGAGTGGTTTAGCGGCGCTACAAGAATGCTAACAGAATAATACAGTCAGGTACATAAAACATCCCATTAATTTTTTTCCATGGAGGAAAGAACGATAACTTAAACCTTTGAAGACAAACATACTGTGAGCTACAATGTTGTTAATTGAAGTTATATGCTTTTGCTTAAAGGGATACTCCACTTTTTTTGGAAATAGGCTCATTTTACAACTCCCCCTGAGTTAAACAGTTTGGTTTTACCGTTTTCGATAGCCGATTTTCTGATTTTTAGAAGAATATCAGTAACCAGACAGTTTCTGGTCTCATTGACTTCCATATTATATATTTTTTTCCTACTATGGAAGTCAATGAGACCAGAAACTGTCTGGTGACTGATATTCCTCTAAATATCAGAAAATCGGTTAAATGGATTCGAAAATGGTAAAACCCAACTGTTTAACTCTGGGGGAGTTGTAAAATGAGCCTATTTCCAAAAAAAAAAAAAAAAAAAGTGGAGTATCCCTTTAAGTAATTTGGACTACAAAAAGCAACATTCTACAAAAAAATCTCCATCAATCAAAAAATCAAGCTAAGCAAAAAGCATCATAAGAACTCTTTAGCGCCCGCCCACTTCCATGAGGCATTGATAATGGTGTATGAGCAATATCACACGAGTACCGATGCGATATGGGCGGCTCTATATCGGCATGGATGTGATTTGGCCATAGACGCGGCTACGAGATCTAAATAAATACATTCTCGCCAAAAAAAAACAAAAAAACGTTTAAAATAGCATTCTGTGACACAATAACATTAGTATTTGTAAATTTAAGGTGGTTAGCTCGTCCGCCATGACACACTCTGTGAGAAATGTTCCAGTGTTGCGCTGCTGGAAAAGGCTCTCGGCCAATCAGATTCGAGAACCGGACTGAACTGGTGTGTGTGTGTATAAAACGTCTGCCAATTTAATATATGTATAAACACTGACTGATTTGGGAGCAAAACAAGAAACTTTCTTTATTGAACCGTTATGAGTCATCATGTTTGATTCTCAGTTTTTTTGTCTCACAGTCTTTGCCGGAGGAGCTACAAAATGGAGAAGAGTTTGGTTACGTGGTGGCATTTCGTCCGCTCGGCACTACCACATGGAAACAGAGCGTCCTGGCCTCAGCTGACGCATCACGATATGTTTATAAAAACGATACTTTTCCACCACTCACGCGGTTTGAAGTAAAAGTCGGCGTCTACAACAACATCGGAGAGGGACCGTTTAGCCCGGTGGTGGTTGTATATTCAGCAGATGAAGGTTAATACGCTTGTATTCTGTGCTGATTGTATGCAAATTGTGCAAGGACATTATTGGACATCATTTAAGAATGACAAAATTGATGGATGCATTGCAATTTTTAATTACACTCCCTCTACAGCTGTGTTAGTGCACTTTGATGGTAATTTCTTATTCGCGAGTGTGCTAACGCCACAATTAGTTCTTGCAAACAGGTGGTACATTTAAGCACTAAAATCCTGTAAACTGTCTGTTCTCATTAGCTAATGTTTTTTATCCATTCCTTTCCACTTTTTTTTTTAAATGGATGACCTCACGTACAGAACCCTCGGTCGCTCCTCCAAGAGTCTGGGCCCGCACTCTGTCCGCGTCTGAGATCGAGGTATTCTGGGAACCTGTCCACCAAAGCGGCAGCAAAGGACGGATAACAGGCTATGAGGTAAGTAATCACCACAAATGGAGGAAGGGAAAAAAGAGACTCTGACCTCAGACTGCATCACCTCAATCAGATTCTGTAATGTATGCACTGTGCTGATGGCAGGCTGTGCAATTTCCTGTTCCCCGAGAAGAGTCTGCGATCCCCCGGCCACATTTTTCACAATCTCATCTGCAGAATGAAGAGGTCTTCTCACAGCTGGTCCTGTCTCCCGGGGAGCGCCAATACCCAGGCTTTCTGGGCACTTATATAAATCACCTTTCAGATGTGTGGACATCATACATCAATTCCCCCTCCTGCAAACACTTCAGCTGCTAGGTCGTTTCTCACTGCGTGAGAAACCCACAGGATTCTGCCCATTTCTCTCCTTCCAACCCGGACGAGCCTTCCGCGAGAAATCCCAGGTCACGTGGTATAGCTCCATGCTGAAACCACAAAGTCGTTCACAGCTTCGGGTAGTAAAAAGAGCACATATGAAAATCCACAAATACTTTTCAGAGTCCCTTGTTGCAGTCTGCAGATGTTTATTGAACGCAGTAAAAAAAAAAAGAAAGAAACCGAGTCACAGTGACTTTGTCACCGTTCATAGTGTATTGAACCCTAATGCTGGAACAAAAGTGACATTCCTCTCAAGTCGATTTCTTAGCTGTGAGGTTGGAAGCACACTTACTCAGGCAGAAACAGAATGCCCATTCAATTCATTAAACTGATTGTGTGTGGATACAGTAGTTTTCGGATAAGTCATACATTTTTTCGGATAAATATGTCTCATTTTTTTATCATCTGAAACGTGATGTGATTTTTAGAATGCAATCGAATTAACACAACGCAAAACATGCGTAAAGCGCACTTTGGGATTTGTGAGTTTGATGAGTTTATTTTTATAGAGCGTTTCCAAATTCCCACACACCGGTAGTTTCGGTTTAAATTAGGGCTGTGAAACGATTAATCGCAGCCAAAATAAAAGTTTGTGTTTACATAGTATAAGTGTGTTTAATTATTTTGTATATGTAAATACACACACATGCATGTATATATTTAAGAAATTTTTGCATGTATATTAGGGCTGTCAAAACGATTAATCGCGATTAATCGCATCCAAAATAAAAGTTTGTGTTTACATAATATATGTGGGGGTGTGTATAATTACACGGTGTATAATTATTTTGTATATATATAAAAAACACACATGCATGTATATTTAAGAAAAAAATATTATTTATATATAAAATATTTATATTTATATATAATATATATTATATATAAATCTATATACAGAATATACATGAAAATATTTCTTAAATATATACAAGCATGTGTGTGTATATATAATTATACACAGTGCACCCACATATATTTAATATATATATGTGCCCTAATGTATATACTTTATACAAAATTAATATTATACATAAATATAAATATTTGATATATTTCTAACACATTTTTCTTAAATATATACATGCATATGTGTGTATTTATATATACAAAATAATTATATACACTACACACACATATATTATGTAAACACAAACTTTTATTTTGGATGTGATTAATCGCGATTAATCGCTTCACAGCCCTAGTTTAAATACATTTCTTTATGCTTGTTGTTTATAATAAATGTTTTTTTAAAAGGAATGCAACTTTAATTAGTTTGTTTTATACTTATATTTTTCACTGCTCTTCTTAATTCAGTAAAAAAAATAAGGATTTGTTGTGAAGTGAGGGGAACTAAAACACATGCTTGTAAGCGGTTTGTTTTATTTAGTATTTCTTACTTTTGCACCAGTGTGACTGTAAATTTTTATTGTGTTTGTGTAATTAAGTCTGATTTAATAAGAAAAATAACCCAACAAAACAATTACATAACTAATCATACCCCTGACCTGCACGTAAGCATCATTTCCCAATCATATGAGCAGCACTTCAAGTACCAACGGCTGGATGGAGAACTTTGATTAATTATTCATATACTTTGTAATCAATTCAAAGCCCAGATTTTTAAGTTGCCCAGTTTTTGTGTGTGTTGTAAATGGTGAAATGATTTAGAGGACGTCACACAGAATGTGCTATTTTTCCATTGTTTCCCAATGTAAACACTTTAAAAGAAGTTCAACTTTCAAAATAAGACTTTGTGCATTTTTCATTCCGCTGATCTGCGTCTCAGTGTGAACCGGCCCTTACTGTCTCTTTAAACATAACCTTTACTATCACAGGTGCAGTGGTTGGAGGATGGGTCACCAGAAAGCGATGCAGAGAGGGTAAGGGTCACGGAAAGCTCAGTCAATATCACAGGCCTGAAGGGAAGCACGATCTATCTGGTGTCAGTCAGAGCACACAACAGCGCTGGCACCGGGCCCTCCAGCGCCCCCATCAGCATCACCACCAAGAAGCCACGTAAGTCTATTGTTTTTAAATGATTGTAGTTGACAAAACGCATTTGTGGAAGTTGACATTTCCTGCGTTGTGGAATGAGTCCTGTATTTGTTATGCATGTTGCTTTTCTAACATACTTGTATAGAAGCTAAAAACAAAGTATCCAGTATAGGCTTCAGAAGCAGTGGGGGCGTCAGACTTCCAGGGGCCTCCAAAACTGGGGCCAAGAATGAACTATCCAGTGTTCACAGATCAGCAAGATTCACCATGGATTTACTGTATAACACTACTAGCTGTAAGTTTGGCAGGAATAGTAGGCTATAATGCTGTCAAGTAACATCACGTCGGTTTTATTTTGACATTATGAATACAATTGCTTCCCTCAAATGTTAATCTGAACTAAAATAAACCTTTGTTTATAGCTACTACAATATTACCCGTGTTGGGTAAGTTACTCTAAAAAAGTAATTAATTACTAGTTTCTAATTACCTCTTCAACAGTGTAGTTAGATTACTGTACTAATTACTCCCTCTAAAAAGTATTTAATTACTTTTAATTACTAATTACTTTCAAAATAAATCCCATATCAATCTCAACCAGCTGAATAATACAAGGATTGACATGAATCTGTCTTAATTCTTTCAAATAAACACTATAAAATTGCATGAATTATCCTTAAACTGACCAAGATGGAGAAGGTTACATTATAAAAACATACTTTTTAGCATCAGACAATACATTTTGATGTTAAACCCACTATTGTTTTACGTCTGATCTCATGACATTTCACACTTTTTCCATACATATTTTACAGTAGTTCATACGAATTTGTACGAGTGCGGTCGTAATACCTCATAAAATGCATAAGAATTGCTGTGAGATCGGATTGATCTATACACTCAATTACATCAGAAGTAACTGTAATTAAATTACAGATAAATGAAGAGTAATCCCTTACTTTACATTTTACAAGGGAAAAGTAATTAAATTACAGTAATTACTTAGTAATTAGTTACACCCAACACTGAATATTACATTTCATTTTGTTGATGTATAATAAAACATTAACCCCATGGTTTCACAAACAGCCTGAAATACATTTGAGATGTTTTAACTGAACTTACACTGCTAGTTTTAATAATATAATTTAAAAAATTAATCAAGGAAATTTCTTTGGCATTTCTTTCTTTTTGCTGTATCGGAAACGTACTGAACCGTACCGAACCGTGACACAAGTGTATCGTATCGAACTGAACTGTGAATTTTGTGAACCGTTACACCCCTAATATATACCATTATCAATTCATGTAGAATAAGGGTCTGCCACTAAATGAGTAGCATAGAACTTCAAAGATGTGAGATTAGAGGCCTGACAGGATCATAATCCGACCCTGTTAAACTCTTAGTGGGGTGTTTTCAACACTATGAGAGATTAAGGTGGGCTCTGTTAAACTACCGTTGCTAAATAGGCTCATTATCTGATGCCAATAATCAAGAACAAAACACTGTGTTTAACTGAGCCAGAAACTGATCAGATAAACTATGACATTACTGTGGAAGAAGTCTTATGGCTATTTTCTGCTAAGCGTACAATTAAAGGCCGCTTTAAAATAAAGAGCTTAACAGATCTCTTTCTTTGTGTCGGAGAAGATAGGCGATTGTTCTTTTTTCCTTTTTTACGGTAGATTCTCTGAATAAGGGCAGACCACTGTTATGATCGAGTATATTTATCATAATAGCGTGTATTGTAGACTCGGTGGGCTGAGTATCATTAGTTAAATTGCTTCAAATTACGATATCTATTATCCTTCTATTATCCTCTATCTATTTTTTAAAGCATGAATGCCAGGTGCACAACGTCCTAGCCATGAAATTTTATGAGAAAGGAGATCCGATTGTCCCTGGTTCAGTGTTATTTTGGTGTTAAACTGTGTTTAAATTTCTGAATTACTGGGAAAAGTCATTAATTGGAAGATGTTTTCTGAATTGTTTGAGTGAGCACATGACCGGGCAGTGGCTAACACAACATTTATGCAATTGCTCCTAAGCAACCCTACATCAGGGGCAACTATTTTACTGTAAGGAAGTTTTGGAAATAAAGGGAAAAAAGGACACACTGACATTCAAGCCGTCTATCACGTCAGAAGATTGAAAATTGCAATATTACATTATATTACAAACAGTTTTTAAAAATGTTTTTGTCATTATTCCATTTGAACATCTCTGCTAAGTCGCATAAAATGGATTAAATCTATTTTTTGTGCCACATTTCTGATGTTATGAAAAGAAATGTTGGCCTTGAAGGGGTAATTCACCCTAAAAAGACATTTCTGGTATTATTTACTCACTCTAAACAATGCTGGGTTGTTTTAACCAAAATTTGGGTCAAATATGGACAAACCCAAATATTGGGTTAAAAATGTCATTTAAAATTTTAACCCAACTTCAACTTTCACTTTCAACTGTAATTTTTTTAATTACATTTTAACCCATGTAGTCCAGCTAATTTAAAGTTAGAGCTAAGCTGTATTGAATCCGTGCCACTACTTAAATTTAAAGGGATATTTCACTTTGAAATGAATTTTTGATATGTTTTAGCTTACCTCAAGGGCATCCAAGATGTAGGTGTCTTTGTTTCCACAGGATTTTCAATTTTGATATTTTTTAGGTCAAACAGTCATATAATGGAGATCTATGGTCACCACCTCAAAGAGCATGCACAGAGAAGTCCAAATTAAACATGATTTAATGACTCGTAAATGTAAGTACACACTGATGGCCTAAGACACGAAACGAGCGGTTTGTGTGAGAAAACGAACAATATTTATATCGTTTTTACCTCTTTTTACCTGTTTTTACCCTGGAAGTGATCTCTTACAAGAGGTAAAAACGATATAAATACTGTTCGTTTTCTCACACAAACCGCTCGTTTTGTGTCTTAGGCCTTCAGTGTCTACTTACGTTTACGTGTCATTAAATCATGTTTAATTTGTACTTCTCTGTGAATGCTCTTTGAGGTGGTGACCATAGACCTGCATTATATGACTGACAGACAAAGAACGGTTTGACCTAAAAATATCAAAATTGAAACTACTGTGGAAACAAAGACACCTACATCTTGGATGCCCATGAGGTAAGCTAAAACATATCAAAAATGTATTTCAAAGTGAACTATCCCTTTAAGTGATATCTCAGCTGCTGATTGTAAAGATTGCAAAATCTAACCAGGAGATGTTGTTCGGTTATATTACATGGGTTGGAAGTAAATCAGGATATGATTTATGTCTTTTAGCTCCAAGTCAAGCTCCAGGGAACATTGAGTGGAACCTGACCAACTCAAAGGTCTTTCTGAACTGGGAACATGTGAAGGCGATGGACAATGAATCAGAAGTAACAGGCTACAAGGTAATTTTTTTTCCCCCGCTCTCGCTCTTCTGTTTCTTTGCTGATAAACATGCTGTATCAGTGTGCCACATAAGCTGGTGTTTCACATAAAACATCTCGGAGATAAATGACTGAGAACGTTACCTTTGAAAGCTGCATTATATACTGTTTTTTCATTTCACTTTTTTTATTTTGAGGTGCTGGTTGAAGCCTTTCCAGATTCTGGAAACTGCTCATGCAACTTCTTTTGAACTTCCTATTTGAAGTGCAAACCATTTTGCATGACATTGGATTTAATACCAGTTTTAAGTGACAACTGGTGATTTACAGCCTTTTTTAGTTACTAAAGACATTTTTTTGCATACACTGTAAAAAAATATTGTTGGTTTAACTTAAAGAAAATAATTAACCCGGTTGCCTTAAAATTTTTAAGTTCATTGAAATGGAAAAATTGAGTTAATACATTGATTTAATCACCAGAAACTCAAAATATTATATTATCTGAACTGACAAAAGAAAAAATGTTGTGATTACAAATCATGAAAATATTTTTTTTTAGAGTGTACCATTTGAATATAATACGAAACCTTAACATATGCAACCTTTCTGTAAATGGTTACCGGCCTTTTTGCACTGTTCATATCAGAGTTGAGTTGTTGAAATGTCATCTTGGGTGAGATTGGTCAAAACAGATCAAATTAGCATAAGCAGAAGCCTATATTAAGAGCCAGCAGAGGCCATTATCTCTTTTTTGCTAGCAAAACTTTTAGTAAAATCCAAGGTTCTGGAATAGATTTTCGCAAATAGTATAAACTATAAACGGTAAAAGTGAATGGATTAAAGCAAATATATGGCTAGACATTAAATGTTAAGGGGTTTTTTTAGGTCTTTTTTTGCTAATTAAATTTCCGCAATAAAGCACTCAAGGTCATAGATGCAGTTCAGAAATTATCTTAGTCTTTTTTACATTTCAGAACAAGCTTCTTCAAACTCCTGCTGCGCTCAAAACCCAAGTCATCTGTAGCAGTAGTTCATTCAGAAAGAGGATTAAAAATTGTCTGATGTGATTCATTTCTTTTGAGCAAATTCATTTGCTGCAGCGTTCTGCCAGCTAATTGACGACGGTCTCTCTGAAATGTAGAGGTTCGTCGGGTCGGCGAACAGCTGGACGGCTCTGATGCTATCCTCCATCTGGAGCTACGAGCTTAGCGACTCCTCACCAAAGACACTTTCAGAAGGGAGAAAACGCTATTCATTTGCAATCCTAAGCGTTCGCTGTGAGGCCCCTGCAGAATAATGCAATCAATAATCATAAATTCTCTAGACTGTGTGAGCAAGAGAGAATATCAGTTTGGTGGCTATTTGTTTTGCACTGTCAATCTAAAAAAAAAAAAGACATTTAAATGAAAAATGGATTGTAAAACCTATTTTTTTCACAGCTAGATATGTCAGCAAACATTCTGATCCTCCCACTAGAAATCAGTTTGAAATTTGGAATTGATAACGATTTTTAATTTGTATTCCCTCTTTTGCCCAGGGTTGGAGATTGCATGGACACGGTGGGAAATATTAATAACAGACCGTTATGAACTTTTCAGTACTGCTGTTGGCTTTTTTTTAAGGAAAATGAGGGAAGAACACTAACGTTTAAGGTTTTTATCTGATAAAGTATTTAAAAAATAAATTAAAGGCAAACTACAGCAGGTTTTTACTATGCAACAAAAATCAGTTAACCCTTAGGGGTCTGAGGTGTTCTCTGGGTCCTGGAGGTGTTCTGACATGCTCTGACATTTGTGCTTTTTGTAACATTTTCATGGCTAAAGTATTATTACATTGTATTTAGTACAAACTCTGCTACAATAATATGTCAGCAGCATGTATGTAATTTTTTTTAGTTTTGAGATAGTGATGTTTATACGTGGTTTGTGGAAAAAAAAATTGTGAGCTGGTATTGCTGGCGATACCGTGGACCCCAGAGGGTTAATAGGCTCACTACAGTATAATCAGTTATTAATATTTTGTTTTGTTCACAATTTTCACAGCTTGGCCAAAAAAGGTTTCCAAATTATGTTGCGTTCTCACATTTCAAATAATTGACTCCAAGCATAAATGCAATATGCTTTCAAAATATTCAACTACTTTTTAATAATATTTCAATAAAGTGTAAAGATGCCACTACTGTATTGCATTCCAAAAGTGAGCGTTTTGTAATTTGTTTTCTATTGCAAAAGAAATGGTGTAGTAACCTGGCCTATTTTTGTGAAATGTTAAAGGGATACTCCACTTTTTTTTGGAAATAGGCTCATTTTACCATGTCCCTAGAGTTAAACAGTTGGGTTTTTCCATTTTCAGATGTATTCAGCCGATTTTCTGATATTTAGAAAAATATCAGTAAAGAGATAGTTTCTGGTCTCATTGACTTCCATAGTATATTTTTTTCCTACTATGGTAGTCAATGAGACCAGAAACGGTCTGGTTACTGATATTCTTCTCAATATCAGAAAATCAGCTGAATGGATTCGAAAATGGTAAAACTCAACTGTTTAACTCTGGGGGAGTGGTAAAATGAGCCTATTTCCCAAAAAAGTGGAGTATCCTTTTAAGTATGCTGGTGCTATTTTTCTTCACAATAAATGCTACTTTCATGTCATCACATTTGTATGCGCTCAAATATGTTTTGTGGCCGCTGTACGGCATGAAATATCCTTCTTCTGGCTTATTCGTTTTATTTTTGAGTGTTTTTAACTAATAGCTGCATCTCACTGACCCACTTTCTCCCATTTAGGTTGTATATCGTCAAAACTGGCACCGAGGAAGCAGCGTAGTGGAGACCAACAGGACGTCCGTGGAGCTTCAGGTGCCGTCAGAAGAAGACCTGCTCGTTCAGATCAAAGCCCTGAGTGACGGAGGAGACGGCAGCAGCAGCAGCCCTATACGGATACCAAAGATGTCAAGTAAGGCTTCATGTGAGCTCATTAAATTTAGTGAACGCTGGCATTTGAGCTTGTACACGGAATCAAAGTGCTAACCTTGCAATTGCTTGACATTTGTAGTTGCCTATTTCATATAATCATGATGCCTTTGTGTTGGTCTCCATCACAGGCCTGAACTCAAGGGGATACTTCAGTTCAGACGCAAGCAAGATGGCCCGTGTTCACGGAGTAGTGTTTCTGATGTTGTCATTGGTGTTGTCATAGAACTTTGCCTTCATTTAAAGCTGAAGTGTGTCATTTCCGTGCCACTAATATCACAGAGTGGAATTGCAAAAACAATGACTGTTTCCCAAACACTGTTTGCTAGAGTGTAGAGAAATCCCCATGAAAATGACTTGCTTAAAATTGTTGCATAGATAGGAAAAAGTATTTTTTAACATTTAAAAAAACAAACAAACATTTATTTATTTGAGAAGCAAAATCATTAAGTATGTTAATGACAAAAATTGATCAAAATTATACTTAAAGGATTAGTTCACTTTAAAAAAAAAAACTTTAGCTGATAATTTACTAACCCTAATGTCATCCAAAATGTCCATCTTTCTTTCTTCAGTCGAAAAGAAATTAAGGTTTTTGATGAAAACATTCCAGGATTTTTCTCCATATAATGGACTTCATTGGGTACCAAACGGTTCTCAAATGAGAGTTTCAGTGCAGTTTCAAAGGGCTTTAAACGACACCAGACGATGAATGAGGGTCTTATCTAGCGAAACGATCGGTCATTTCAAAAATAAATGAAAAAGTTTAAGTTTTATAAGGACAAATGCTCGCCTTACTCTGTTCTGAGATGCGCTTTCGTGACTCTCCTGTACGATCTCGTTCATCAAAATGAACGAATCTTTTTTCAAAACGAAATGACCGCTCGTTTCGCTAGATAAGACTCTTATTCAATCTCTGGTGTCGTTTAAAGCCCTTTGAAGCTGCCTTGAAACTCTCATTTGAACCTTGAACCGTTTGGTTCCCAATGAAGTGCATTATATGGAGAAAAATCCTGGAGTGTTTTCACCAAAAAACGTAATTTCTTTTCGACTGAAGAAAGAAAGACATGGACATCTTGGATGACATGGGGGTGAGTAAATTATCAGGAATTTTTTTTTTTTTTAAGTGATCTACTCCTTTAAAACAAAAACAATATCTGACAATGGGGTGAGAAAAATAATCCTTTTTTGCCTTCGAATTAAGTTTTAAATTTTTCTGAACATGTCGGCAGATTTTTTTTTTTAGAAAACAATACTTTCAATTAATCAAGATCATAAGTACCTTGATTTAAAAGTGTTTAGGTATTTGTACTGGAAGACAAGAAAAAAAATGTAAGAAAACAGACTTTTACTGTAGTTACATATTATTTTCCTCTTTTAAAAAAAGATAAATATTGCTGAGTCAGCTCCATTGCCTTATATTGTGATCTTTTTTTTTTTACCTCTGTCAAATTATTTGTCTTTTGTATGTAGATTGTATGCAAAAAAAACAGGCTTTCTCTTTTAGCTAATCATTTTGCTTAGGTGTTCAGAACTGAGATTCAAAGTGAGCACAATAGTAAGTCGAGTAATGCAGTTAGTGACTTGGAATCTTGGATCTCCAAGAGAAAACTTTGAATTATGAATTATACCCATGCTGTTTTTCCCCATACTCGCGTCAAAGTCAATGACGCTGTGTCTGTTTATGTAAAAAGGCCTTTAGATAGATGAGATATATTGTGTTGTTTTGCATAAGCCTGAGAGATATTACTGTCTTGATGAATAGCAACAGTTTGGTTTAATACATGGTTTCTGGATAATTACACTGATTTATTGCTGCTAGTTAGTTTTGAATTATTATTCTGGAAAATTACTTTGACAGTCAAGCATTTGATGGTTTCAAATGATATATATATATATATATATATATATATATATATATATATATATATATATATATATATATATATATATATTGTTCCTTTAAATTCAACCCATTGTTTATCAATTCACTGTCTTTCATATTTTCTCTATGGGAGTCAGTTAACATCTTTTAAAGATGCTTCATCATGTTTGTTCCTGTGATAATCTTTCTTTCAAACATGTACGCTTGAAGATGAGACCAAAGTGTGTCATCAGAACTGTGCGCTTATAACCAGATATTCCCTCTGCCAGTTTAATGTTTTCTAAATATGTGTCAACAAGAAATGTTTTATATTTAATCGTTTTTATTCGTTTCAAATTTTGTATTTATTGGTAATGACCATGTAAACGTAAAACCATTATTTATTATTACCGTTTTATTTTATTTATTTACTATTATTTTTATATTTTTTTTATAAAACGTATGTTGTTGATTGTATTTTTATGTGTCAATCATCTGATAGTATCCATATTTTTTGCCTTATTTTGAAATTTTGCATTTTATAAATGTAACATATTCGCCTGGTGTTTTATTTTGCTGTTATGTAAGCATTTTGAGCTATTTAATACCTTTGTATTAATCCTGTACAATCTCTGAGAGATAAAATAAATGCAATTTCATATTGAAATATATGTAGAGTGAATATGTGATTAGCTACAGTATTAGACACTACAGCATTTTTGATCTGGGAGGAGACATTTCATTCTGATTTGATTTATGGAAGAGAGCTTATTGGCTGATCTATATGGTTGCCTAGAGACGATTCCTTCAAAGACTTGCATACTGATTGGTAATTACCAATAGACTGAGATTAGTCTCTGCTGGATGAGAGTGTAAAGATGGCATTTAAATTACAGAAAAATATACAGTGGATCCAGAAGTCTGAGCGTACTAGTTAAAATGCTCCTATTTTGCATTTTTCTAATTAAGTACAACTTTCTTTTCAGTACAAATTATATTATCAGCATAACAATTTGATTGAAATGTTGAAGTGAAAAATGACATGAATTTCTTTGGATTCCTTTAACTTGAATGCACTTCAGCTGACATGAACTCTAAAGGGTTGTGTAAAACCTGTTGTGTTGATCATTTTATCCAGCATGATTTGAGAAAGATCTAAAAAGCATCTTGTGGAATGGGAATTGAAGCATCTCTTAACTGATAACCTTTCTACACAGCCCCTATGGCACATGGTGATGAAAAACGGTATGAGATTTGAGAAAAAATATATTTCAATCCTTATCCGCTTTCTTGCATAAGGAACCCAGGACAAATTATGTCAACGCTTTGTCATTTCGCTTGTTAATATTATGATAATATTAATCGAGCAACTGATGTAGCCTATAAGAAGTGTTAAATGCGCAGAATTGAGAAAATAGGCCTATTTATGGAGATTTAAACAAAACAGGGCAAACGTGTGAATGTTCAGGCTATTGTATGCAAACAAATAAAATCGTAGTTGTAACTCTATATTTACAGAAGGCATAATTCTCATTGTGTACCCTATGCAATCTTCTGTTCGTGAACAGTTGTATTTCATTCATTAATCTGACTTTGTATCCATGCATTTAATTGCCATTTACTCGTGTGATAGTATATCTCAGTAGTATTTTAAATGATATAGTTGATTCTATAAACAACTATAAGAGACCATTTTCGTCTTTCTCCGGCTCCCTGCACCGGCATAAAGCGAAACCGGAAGTGTTCAACCGCACACTCGCTGATTAGAAATTAAAAATAGCGGCCATACATCTGCAGAAATGCATGGTGAAAGTGAAAGGAACTCGCAATCCGCTTAGTTTTTGTAAAAATATGAATAAGTACACCCAGTTATAAAGGATGCCAAATCGTTGTGCTTTTCTGGGATATTTGTCTAATTGTTTAAAGGTAAATTTTCCGTTTTTGTGTTTAATACTGTCTGTAGCCTATGGTACTGTGGAAAATGCTAATCGCGAGTATTCACCCGTTATGTTTGTGATTTATTTGATAAGTTACATGGACTGATTATAACATATTTTACACAGGAAACGGACAGTTGTTTCTGTGGTTGTGTTATGTATGGGATCATCTCCTCGTCAGTTTGGAAAGATATAGGCCCTGTGTCCACCAACGCGTTTTTCAACGCTCCTGACGTGCGTTTCAGTTGCTTTTAATGGGAGCGCCGCGTTTTTTAAACGCCATGAGCGTGACGAGTCGCTGAGTGTTTTTTTCACGCTGAAGCGCCGAGCGCTCAGCGTTTTTTACTGGTCGCCCGAGAGTTGAAAAATGTTCAACTATGGAAAAAACGCAGCGCTCATCACTGTCACATTTTACCCAGGCGTCCAATCACAATTGAGGAGGGGCGGGACATCATAGCAACGAAACGTGTCAACAGAGAATACGCTGCGCTGTCAAAACGCTCTCAAGCGCCCAAAGCACGGCGACGGCGTCTTCATCAAGCGTCTAGCGTTTTCAGCTGGCTAAAAACGCTTTGGTGGACACACGGCCATACAATTTCTCTGATGATTCTTGGCGTCGAGGAATCTGCATCTTTTCACTGGTAGCTGATTGGACTTGCAGCCTACAGTCGCGCTTTATGTTCGTTTGGGACTGGACATCTTCTCAGGTTGTGAGTACTACAAAGCACTTGCAGTAACGTTAACCATTGTGTTTGCTTTAAAACTGAAGCGGCCTTTGTGTTTTTGGCCACCACGCTCTCATGCTACGTCACAGGCCTGCAATGATTTATTTTTGTTTGAGACTGTGTGAATGAATGTCATTAAGGTTCAACTAAGTTGAAATTTTATTAATCTGATTTGGCTGTAAATTGAATTGAGAATTCATATTGGAATTGTTTCAATGTTTCCTCCTAAACGCAACATATTTAATCACAATAATTGAACACTTTATTTTCATATTCTTTTATTTTCACAGTAAATTTTATATACGTACTCCATTCACATTTCTGTTTTTTTTTCCTCTGCAGTTTACATCATTCTTTGTGGCTTTAATCTGTGAATTAAAAAGCAATTAAGTGTGAATTAAGTGAATGCACTGCCAAAGTTGTTACAAAGTTTCTTTAATTAAGTTGTCATAAAATAAACCAAAACCTGCGTTATTTATTTTATTTTTATTTATTTAAGGACAGACCCAGAGCCCCATCTCGTGTTATATTTACTAAATTGGGTTTGCTACATTCAGTATCATAATTAGCACCGGGAAAGGGGTTACATTTACTTTTGTTCGCAAAATGATTGCGTTTTTCTGAGAAACTTTGCGTTAGCTTGCAAAATGTTTGCATTATCCTGAGAAACTTAACCCTTGCTCGCAAAATATTTGCGGTTTCTCGGGAAACTTTTCTCAAGAAACGTTACTTTCGCTCGCAAAATGTTTGTGTTTTCCTGAGAAACATTGCGTTCGCTCAGAAAATATTTGCATTTTCCCGAGAAACTTTACCCTTGCTCGCAAAATATTTGTGGTTTCTCGAGAAACAAAACATCTGTGAGAGAATGCAATGTTTCTTGTGTAAACCAAAACTTTTACGAGATAACGCAAAAAACAATTCAATAATTGTGTTCCCCCATCTCATATTTTTCAGTACAAAATCTTGCAGTTTATTTTTCTAAGTATAGATGAGGAAAAAATACCAGATTTGAAGTAGTTCTTTGGATCTGTATACCTCTCTGTATCATGGTAACTACGTACTCATTTAGTAATTTTTATAATTAATCAATGCATATTTAATTATTATATTGTAGCCCTTTACAATGCCAAAAAGTGTAACCTTGGTCAAGAAATAAATATTTGACACAACCCTTCAACTAAACAAGTAGGCGAATGTTATTATCTGTTTAGGATGTTCACTCAATAAGCAGCATCCTACATGTTTATTTACCAAAATTTGACATTAAGTTATGAAACCGGGCGACATTTGAGGTGTGAAATGGAGTTTGCTAAAGTAGATTTCACAGTAAAGGTGTAGGAGTTTATTCCAAGAGCTCAGAGGAATAAGCTTGTCAGGAACACTGACAGGTAAGAGTGCGAACATGGATGTAATCTCCCGAGAATTGCTCCGACTTGTTGGGCTACCAGGGGATTTAACCGTAAATACTAGTCCAGCTGAAACGGAAGCAGTCACAGAGCCTTTTGGAAGTCCTCCTTGCATGTCATTTGGCGCCCTTCAATAGTGCCTGTGAGTCCGACCAAGTTTTGGTGGGGACTGATATTTCTCGCACTGATCCTTCTAAATTAATGGCTTCACTGGAGCTGTAAAGACCCATATGGAAGCGAGACATGGGAAGGCTGCTTCCTAATCACTACTTTTGCCAAGCCAATGTGTCTGCATATTCTCACAAAATGGTTGTAATAAAACCCAGCTCAATTTTGAAGGGAGTTTTACCTTATCTGATAGCAGTTCCATCCCATAAGTCAGACACTTTGCTGCCCAGAACAAAGTGTTCAGTGTCCTGAAATAAAGAAAAGATGTGATTTGTTCAGTTTTGGATTATGTCTGTTTTACTCGCCATGAAAAAAAAAAAATATATATATATATATATATATATATAAATCAAAATAACTTCCCCTCCCCTGTTGAGGTTTGTTTTGTTCATCTCATCGTCTCACATCAATACTAAACCAAGTACCGCCCTGCATTTCTTCTTGTTCGAGAAGCCATTTCACTCTCAATATATACATCACAATAGGGGAGAAAAGTTTATGGCAAAGTTTATGTTTATGGTCTCTTTTGGACCCACTGTTACCAGGTCTTCTCTGCCCCTTATTATCAAAACTGGCACTGATAAATAATATCTACCTTCCTTTTTGACAATATTTTCAAGGTAGGCAGAGATGTGCTTATTGAAGTGGGGCAGATTAAAAATTCTACCCTGCAGCGATGTAATGGATCTTATGCAAAAATGAATGGAGAAAATGTGGCCCAGATTTTCATAGATAGCCATAGCGGTTTATAAAGGCCCTCGGATACATAAAGGGAGAAATAATTGTGAGGAAACCTTTGGCTATTCAAATTAATCATTTCAATGATAGAATAGTGCTGTCATAGTTCACTTGTTAGTAGTGCAGCGGCACAGGGGGGAAACTGGTAAGATAATGAATGGTTTTGAAGTTCGGCATGTTCGAGGGAAAGGTTGAGAAGAAGGTTGTAATATTGAAGGGGGTATGAGAGACCTGGCGGCCTATTTAGCTGGTTTCAAGCACAAGCAGGTGAGGGCCATAAAACAAATTTCACCTCCAGGGAGACAAAGACAAAACTTCATTTGAATCAGTGGGAAAACCTTATTGAGAAAGAGTGCTAATATGATCTAATTCAAGTGAGAACTAATGCATCACTTAGTACAACCAAAAATGAAAGTCTGTAATTCACAGAACATATTCAAACTCGCTGCTTCAAGATGCATCACACGCTCTCACATTTTATGTAATCACATTGCATATGTAAAAGAATGACATTTACTTATGTATTTGCTATATTCCTTAATAAAGCGGTTGAAGGATTCTTGTGCAAAAGTCATAAGACATATTAAGTCATATTTAAGATACATTGAAGTCTGAATGAAAATGACAACTGACTTAATTTCTTATATTATATTAAAAATAAAATACTGAATAAATACAGTTTAAAAAGGTTTTGGTTTTGAAAGTTTAGTTATTTTATAAATGTAACATTCGCCTGGTGTTATTCAGAAGTTATTTGAAGAAGTTATTCAGCAAGGATGCATTAACTTGATCAAAAGTGACAGAAGACTTTTAAATGGTTAAAAATAATGTCTAATGTCTCAAAAAATGTAAAAAAAAAATGCTTTTCTACTCAAATAATCCTGATATATATATATATATATATATATATATATATATATATATATATATATATATATATCAGATTAATATATATATAATATAATCAGATTAAATATATATATAATATAAAAAATAATGCTTTTCTACTCAAAGAATCCTGATATATATATATATATATATATATATATATATATATATATATATATATATATATATATATATATATATATATATATATATATATATATATATATATCAGATTAATATATATATATAAATATATTCAGATTAAAAAATATATATATATATATATATATATATATATATATATATAATTATATATAATCATGGTTTCCATATAAATATTAAGCAGAACTACTGTCTTCAGCATTGATAATAAAAGAGTGGTTTTTGATCACCAAACCAGAATGATTTCTGAAGGATCATGTGACCACTGTAGATTCAGAAAATTCAGCTTTGATATCACAGTAATACATTGCATGTTTAAATATATTAAAATGGAAAACAGTTCTTTTAAATTGTGATAATATTTCATAATATTACTGTTTTACCATATCTTTTATCACGACGCCCAAGGATGAGAATGCGTTTGAGGCAAGAGACCTCATTACAATATTGTAATACTCCTTAAAAAAGTTGCTAATTGTGATTCTTAGTTACTTTTTATGGAGAGTAATATGTTGCGTTGTCTTTTGCGTTACTTTTTCCTCATCTGGGCTGGATCACAGAAGATTGGGACGCAAGAGAAGAAAGTTATTGAGTATATGAAAAGCAAGGGTGGTTTATCTAATGTCTTTTTTGCTTATTAGTGTGGTTCAGTTGAATTATAAGCAGGCCAGCAGCAAAGATGTTAGTAAATAAAGTGAGATTAAATACATAAAATATATTTGTATTATTAACACTTTAATTTTTGCAGGTTTGTGTAATATTCTGAGTTTACATTTCACAGATTTTATTCATTTTGAGGAACACTGAAAGTGTTTTTGAGCAAGTGAGGTGAGAAAATGCATACTCACTCACATAGTCTAGAACTACAATAACTATCGTGTTCACACAGCGCGCACACACCTCTGATTTTTTTCCACATGAGGACAGGAGAGCTGTCAGTCAACGCATGAGAAATGAAAGTCACTTGCATTACTTATTTGAAAAAATAACTTGTGTTACTTGTAATGCGTTACCCCCAACACTATAATAATTGCAAGTAACATAAATTGGGTAAAAATAAATAAATAAATAAATAAATAGGGTTGATTTTGAGTTCATGCTTTTTTTCCCTTTTTTTCAGAAGATTTGTTTGTCAGAAGTGTGTGAACATTTCGCAAAACATACTTTTGTGTTTAATGGAACATGCAAAAGACATGAGGGTGTGTAAATGAGGACTGAAATGATGAATTTAGGCTTATTTAAGATTTACATCAACTGCATCTACAAAATAAATGTGACCTGAGTGCCTGCACTAGTTTGTAAGTGCAATCTTCTGTAATTGCTGTAATGTATTCACACTTTCCCACACTCTGCCTTATCAATTAAACACACCGATGAAAGTGGCACCTGATCTAAAAGAGCTTGCCATGATTTGCTAATTTGCTGCATTACTTACATGTCATGCTGCAGTTTAAAGACGTGTGCGCGCGCCAAGAAGAAACTGTCCTTTTTATTGCCCCGTGCCTTAGAATATCACTTCATTTGTTCAACCACTTCAATCAAACTGATCACGACCTAATTTGGTATGCAAAACTAATCATTTAATTTGACAATTTCTCACCACCAGTAGAATGTGATGACATGGCAGCAAATCAAGAAGAGCTCTCTGTGTCTCGCGGAGCCGATGTGGTCATGATGTTTACTCATGTAAATTCACACCAAAGTGACGCGCGTAAAGGGGGAGGGAAAATGTGGTCCGAAGAAGATAAACCAGACGAAATTACCAAGAGGTGTGGAAAGCCAGGTTAAAGCATTCATAATCTGCAAAGTAGAGCCTTGGGCTGTTAGGCCTGTAAATTGGCGTGAATAGAGAAGGTTGTGTGTTTACAAAGCTTGTCCCCAGACTCCAAGCTGTGGAAAAGCAGCATCCGAGGAAGAAGAGTAAACAGGATTAGAAGTTAGAGGAAAGATGGGCCGTTTCTTTACCTGTCAGCTGAACAGAAGGAAACTGCTCGGAGAGACTCTTACTTTTCACGTTAAATACAGGTGCACAAAACCTGATCAAACGCCATAGACTTGTTTGCACTATATTCTGATGAGCTGTATAATGGTAGATCCTCTGAAGCGTTGCAGAAATTAAATAGACCAAGTTTAAAATTTGCCTGTATTTGAAACAATGGCAAATCTAAACATTGATTTTCTCATGAGAACTTGGCACTGCAATTATTAAACAATAATGTATCAAAATGTAATCAAATGTGATTAGTCAAGCAAGGATTTTTGCATGAAAAAGTAATAATTTGACAATAAGGCTTTACAGTAAGGAGTAGCATTAGCAAACAATGTGGAATGCATTTGTTACAGTTTGTGTTAATCATTGTTGATTAAAAAAATACTGTTCATTGTTAGATCATGTTAGGTCATAGATATGTATATAAAGGCTAGATGTGTTACGGCAGAGTTTCTATCGTCATCACCGGTGGCATTCTTGTCACAGACAAGCTGATGGTCAGCATGAACACAAATACTCATATCTCGTTGAAATCTTGACGGATTTACTAACGGTTTGGTTTCCTACAAATGTTATTAATGTGGCTATAATTATCTGGATGATTATTTATTTATACACTTATTATTCATAAGTATGCAGTGTCATAGCTACATCTCTGACGTTTATAACGAACCAAACCGTTTGAAAATCGGTAGAAAATTGAGCAAGTTGTGGTTATTTAAATAGTACATGTAGCATTACCACAATGTTACGAGTGAGCGAGCTGCCTGTGACAAGATGGCCGCCAGGTGCAGACGACGACCTCCATTGGCCAGCAGCGCTGACGACGCATCTAGCCTTTATATACATATCTATGAAGTTAGGTCAGGTCCAACTCTTTCCCCCGAACATTGACGGAATTTTCCGATCCACGTTTTCACTGTTATACTGTAGGGGGCGCCATTACATATCTTCTGAGAGAGTACAGAATCTCTGGATCAAAACACAGGCGAAGAAGCAGAAACAAGCAATAAAAGCATTGCGTTATGTTCATGTAAAATAGGGTGATCATCAAACTTTAAATAGTGATTAAAAATGCATGAAGCTAGAATAAATTGGCTATTGGCAACAACATATTCTGAGGGCCGTGCAAGTTTTGAGAATTTTTTTTTTTTTTTACAACATTCGTTCTGCCATAAGGGGGATATCCGACAAACTGGTGCTGTTTCGTGTTTTTCACCTGCCATCAGGGGTATAGTCGCACCAAGAATAAGGTATTACTGGTTCAGTCATTTTGTTTGGTGTTTTTAGCCTGTTGTGAGCAGGTTGTTAGCCCCGCTTGACATTTGCGATAATTAAAACGGCTAATCCAAGTAGGGTGCTGTCAAAGCCCTAGAAAATGGTCATGGTTCATTTTAGGTCAAATTAAAACCTCTACATGAATTGCCTACCTGCAGCTTCCCACCAAGAGCCTAATCCATAATAATGTCCCGGGTTTATTAAAAGACTAAAATGAGGTTAAACATAACAAAAAGCTTCAAAGCCAATGTGTTAGAGCTACTCATTTTGCCGTGTAGCATCAGACTTGCTCGTAAAATAATGGCAAACAATGCTATAAAAGTTTTCATGGTTGTAAAAAGTCTGCATTCTATAGTTTGAATTCGATTTTTAAAAATTATATTAGGGCTGTCAAACGATTAATCGCGATTAATCACATCCAAAATAAAAGTTTGTGTTTACATAGTATATGTGGGTGCACTGTGTATATTTATTTTATATATAAATACACACACATGCTTGTATACATTTAAGAAATAATTTCATGTATATAGATTCATATATAATTTTTTATAATTATTTTATATACAAATAATATTTTTTTCTTAAATATACATGCATGTGTGTGTGTATTTATATATATATATATATATATATATATATATATATATATATATATATATATATATATATATACAAAATAATTATACACAGTGCACCCACATATATTATGTAAAAACAAACTTTTATTTTGGATGTGATTAACCGCGATTAACCGTTTGACAGCCCTAAATTATATACATTTTTCATATAATTTTCATATAATTTTCATATAATTTTTCATATAATTTTTATGTGTTAATAATTATTCAGTGGCAGTACAAAGTAAAAAGTGAATGTGTATGGAGTCTATCTGTGAGTTTCCTCTTTCTCCTGAGAAGAGTCTGGTGGATTCTTTCCCTTTTTTCCTGACACTTTATGATGTCTCTCCATGCATAGGTGTAGTTTGTCAGGAAAGTGACAGTGCGTGAGTCAGAGCCAAGCTCTTAAGCAGGGATAGAGTGTGGTGATGGACAGAAGATTCACAGAGAATTAAAAAGACAGGGAGCACCCTCTCCCCGCAAAGAACTGGAAAAGATGACTGGCAGTCTAGAGGTATCTCTCTCTCCCTCCCTCTCACTCTCCCACCCCCCTTGGGACTTTCAAATGGTCCTAATTTGCAAAGAGGAATATTTGAAAGCTATTCATCTAGTCTTCTGAAAACATGCCGTTTGTTTGCTTGTGTTCTCCTTTTCCCTCATTATTTATCCCTTAACTTTGGGTAACTTCTAAAGAGTTTTGAATATAGTATGATATGATCATGTGTGTGTTTTTTCGTGATCAAATTTTTAATTATGAGATGTGTCATCTTCTAAAGTGTGTGTATATATATATATATATATATATATATATAATATTGAGTGAATGCTCTCCGCACATAGTATACTTTCACTTCAAACTCACTAAAACCCAGCCTCACCCCATTCAGCCAAATATATATATATATATATATATATATATATATATATATATATATATATATATATATATATATATATATATATATATCAGTTCAAACATGTTTATTGAATGAGAATATATATATATATATATATATATATATATATATATATATATATATATATATATATATATATATATATATATATATATATATATATATATATATATTGTCCATATTGGCCTGCCATTCTCTGATCCCCAATACTCAATGCTTGCTGTTATAAAACCCAAAGGCTATTGGTTGTATTTTTAAAAGTAGGTGGGCACTTTTCTGTCCCCTCCAAACTTCCAGATTCACTAAGAAATATAAGTCATTATAAGAAAGAAAACTCATCAATTTCAATATATTTAAAACGGACTCAATTAGATCAAAAAATTTAGGAGGTTGGGCGGTATTAGGAAATGGGTTGTTATAAGATCTTGACCCTTACTCCTTACCAGCAGGTGGCGGTAATGCACCTTAAAGTTGTTTGCCAACCGCCATTATAAAAAAAAAACAAGAAGAAGAAGCAAAACTCCTCTGGTTGCTTCTAAAGTTGTACCAGCAAATCCAACAATTGAAATCTGCTGTGATTGTTACAGGTGCATATGTGTATTTGGTTCAAAAGTGCTACCTGGAAGAAGTTTAAAATTGTATTTAAAGGATTAAGGCAACCTTTTAAACTTAAATGTTCATTCCAAGAGTATCTCTCAAATAATACTCCTGTATCTTCGATCTCCAAGAACACTCTTTAAGGTAAGCGCAACCCTCAGCTGAACTTGAAGCCATGAACTCAGTTTGAACCAAAAATTGCAAACACCGCTGTTCATCATTTGCTCCCTGCTTGTGAATGAAAGAGCCCAACAAATGTGAGTGGATAGATTTGTTTTCTTATTTCCAGGTCATAGTTTTCTTCAGAATCTAGCCTCTTTCCTTTTTCATCTCCTCAAAAAGATGTTCAAAATATCAGAGAATGAGAGACACGTTTATGAATGCTATATTTTTGGTCTTTTATAATGAACTGTCCTGTGTTTAATCAATATTTGTCACTTCTACAGAAGATGTAATGAAGCCTTTGGCTTATTTTTGCCATAACATCATTGATTTGCGTCAAATTGTCATCTAAATATTACCTGCGATCCATTACAGTGACATTTAGAATATATATGAATCAGATACAACTTGCGTCAGCACTGGGAAGTAGCAGAAATGGTAGATGTTTTTTTTTTTTCGAACAGTTAGTTGCATGCTGTTTTTAATGTCTTCATATTACACGTGTTGTTTTACTACAGAGAGAGCTGAGAGAATAAACGCTTCTCTCGTGATGTGTGGTGTTGGACAGTCGGTCATTTAATTTCCAAGCGGCCATTTCTCTCTCGTGTGCAGTGTTGGCAAGGCCAGTTCATTCTAATGAACTCCAAGTTTGTTTGGATAGTTCGATTCAGTCCAGGGAATTGGTTCATTCAGAAAGAACGATATGTTGTAATGAATTCATATTCATGAAGTCAGATTCATTCTAATGAATCAGTTTTCCTATATTGTTCTCTGTCATATGCAGCGTTGGAAAGTCTGATTCATTTTCCTGCATTTCTATTATTCATGTCGTCCCAAGCCCATAAGACCTCCATTCATCATCGGAACACAGTTTAAGATGTTTTAGATTCAGTCCGAGAGTTTTCTGTCCCTCCATTGAAAATGTATGTAGGGTATACTGTCCTTGTACAGAAAGCAAATAAAGACATTACCAATATAGTCCATGTGACATCAGTGGGTTAGCTGGAATGTTTTGAAGCATCAAAAATACATTTTGGTCTAAAAATAACAAAAACTACGACTTTATTCAGCATTGTTTTGTCTTCCGGTTCTGTTGTAAAGTTAACTAACCCTTTAATACTGTAGGATTCAAGTGGCGCTCACTGCAGAACCAAATGATGTCCAGCTCCCCCTCTCTGGATGTAATGGGGTGGAGCTTGACATATTCCAGCTCCGTGTCTGTGGATCTAATAGGTGGAGCTTCTCCTTATCAGGTTTAGGGATAGGGTGAGGATGAGGTTATGGTTTGCCTGGACTCTAAGTTCCACCAATTACATCCAAGGAGGGGGTGGCTGGACATCATTCGGTTCAGTGAGCAGCCTCTCGTTGTATTACATGAGGAAAAAAATAAATCTGGGAACACTGACAGCGCTAAACTTTTTAAACCTTCAGTTCCTTGCTTGTTCCAAAAAGTAGTATGTACTAGTGTTGATGGTAATTTTCATAAAGCACGAAGCGGATTTAAAGATTTGCATTGCATGACAAGGGACATGTCATAAGCCATGACGGGAACTGACAGAGACACAGTATTACAGTTAAATCACCTTAGTGTCCTCCAGATTATAGCCTACTGCATTTCACAACAGCCGGTGCATCATATATCGTCACATTTGTCAGTAGGGTAAAGAATATGTATTGCATTTATTGCATAATAGCATAAAACAAGTTTTTCATTATATTCAAAGCTTTTGCTAAAACTAGATCAAAGCTTTTACATTTGTTTTCCTTGTTTCTTTCGGAATTTTTTTGATGCAACAGAAGGTCAATGTCAAAGCATATATTTCCAAGATGATACAATTATCATGAAAAAAACCTAAACATGAGAATAGGCATAAGTCAGGCTTCAGTATTTTCAGTGATTCCAATTATCTCCGTAATACATTTTGACATCCCACCCCTTAACGTATCTGTATTCATACCCATGTGTATGGGTTCTTTATGGAGATTAATGTATGGAAGTAGTAAGAATGCCTCCTAATCTGTAAATTTCGAAAGCCGCAGTGGAAAACCAGAGACGTGACGAGGTTGAGATAGTAAAATATTCCAGCTACGACACTTGATTAAAGTAATCCTGTTTGTGCAACATGAAAAGAAAAGGTCTGAGCCCTATCTCCTCTATGCAGCTGCCGGCTCTTCAGCGAAATCCACGTCTTATGTCAGAATCAAACGCCATTGAGAACAAACTGATTGCGCCGAGCATCAATAACGTGGAATCGTTTAGTTGAAATGAAGCGTGGTTTATGCACTTTGTCATTATTGTGACACCTATGGCACGACGGGTTCTTGACTGGAAATGATTGTTTACAAAATAACACCTTGCTAGTAATGGAAATGAAATTTGTGTGCGTTTCATATTAATTAGGAAGCTGAATAAGCCTCATTTACATTTCAGATTTGTCATAAAGCAGTTCATCTGACTCTCACTGATCCTACAAAATTGTTTCCCTTTCGGTTCACGAGTTGGATTTTTAATTGAATTACGTAAAATGATAGTTATATGGATTTCTGTGAGTTCGATTAAAAGCTTTGTGTATATTAATTCTTTGCTTGAAATGGAATTAAGCTATGTGGATTTACTGTATATGCAAATTGTGTTCAAATTTATGTGACATCTTCTGTCCTCGGGGCCTATAAGACAGGATTGATAGGCCAGTGTTTTACAACTCTTGTAAAGAAAATAGCGGCGTAAAATAAAATGGACTTTTCCAAAGACTTTATCACATAGGCCATGCTAATGCCTATTGAATCATATTGGTCGTGTTTCTGACTTTTTGCCTTGACCCCATTGAAGGGATCAGTGCTGCATAACATCGGCTGCAGAGATTTATGAGCGTGGGCTTCATTCATTAGCTTCCGGTTGTTAGCGCTAGCTTGTTAAAAACTCTAAAAGCTCCGCTTTATCACTATTAATACAATAACACCAAGAAACATCCAGATCAAATGCTACATGTTCTTTATTATTTCAGTTTAGTCCGGAATCATTCAACCAATCATGGACGCTGAAGCAAACAAGTGTTGCGTGCTGAGAAACATGGTGATGTATGGCTCCTCAAAGCTGCTTTGCTCTGTAAATTAAAGCGCTTAATTGCTGCCTTATTGCTCGGTGAAGATGAATAATATTCAGGAGGATTATCATTGGCAGCAGACCGTGAACCAGCCTCCTCATACTGAGCACGGCAACCCCCCTCAGACGCTCGCTTTCAGAGACATTAGCGCTGATAAAGACTTGGCCGAGTCGGTAATTATGAGATGCATCCTCCTCCTGGAATGCTGGTTTGTGTTTAAAGTTAGGAATTACTTGATGTCATGATGATTTCAAAAGAATCTTAAAAAATTAAGTAACTTGGTTGCCTTAAAATGTTAAGTTCATTGAAATGGAAAAAATTGAGTTAAAGGGATACACTTTTTTTTTTTTTTTTTTTTTGGAAATAGGCTCATTTTACCACTCCCCCAGAGTTAAACAGTTGAGTTTTGCCATTTTCGAATCCATTCAGCCGATTTTCTGATATTTAGAAGAATATCAGTAACCAGACAGTTTCTGGTCTCATTGACTTCCTTAGTATATTTTTTTTCCTACTATGGAAGTCAATGAGACCAGAAACTGTCTGGTTACTAATATTTTTCTAAATATCAGTAAAATGGATTCTGAATGGATTCGAAAATGGTAAAATTCACCTGTTTAAATCTGGGGGAGTTGTGAAATGAGCCTATTTCCAAAAAAAGTGGTGTTTCCCTTTAATATAATGAAGTTTGATTTAATCATCAGAAACTCAAAATATTATGTTATCTGAACTACATAAATTAAGTTGATTTGACAAAAGAAAAAAATTGTGATTACAAATCATGAAAATATTTTTTTACAGTGTGATTACTCAACTTTATCATAGTCAGAGGTGTAAAGTCCATGTTCAGAGAGTAAGGCTCAATCCCAATCCATTCCTTGGCCCTACCCCTTGTTTCCAAATTTACCCCTTGGCCCTTAAAACAGAGTTACAAGGCCAATGGGTTGAAATATTCCCTATAATGGAACATGATTCCAATACGTCATCAATCGTCGGCGATGGTTCTGCTGTTACAGAGTTTTTACAGGATTTCTCCATGACAACGACTGACAATAAGCATAGATGCCCTTAACTTAACTTCCTTCCTCGAAATGTATGTCTATTCTGATTCAGGAAGGTAATTTATTATACAATTTCTTAATTTAAATGACTATAGTATTATTATAAGAGTAAATAAAGTGCATGGTGATATCATCTGGTGCTAAATTTAAACATTTAACCGTTTGCGAAGCCATCTCGCTGGTGTTTTGCAATACTTTCTCGTAGCCCTTCATTTGGAGTGTGCCTGTCATTTGGAAATCTCTGTTTCGAGGGCTATGTAGCCCTACTCCTTTGTCCTACCCCTTAATCTCAACAAGAATCGGGACACCCCACCCAAGGGGTAGGGGCAAGGGGTGAATTGAGATTGAGCCTTTGGCCCCGTTTACATGAAGGGAAAACGCAGATATTTCCCTGTGGATTGGCCTCTCGTTTACACGAAAACCCAGTTTTTATCACAGAAAACGATTATTTTTAAAAACTCCGGCCAAAGTGGAAATTTCTCAAAACGGCGGTAATGTGTTGTCGTTTGAACTGGGAGAAACTGCGTTTTAGGTTTTCTCTTGTCGACTCTGAGGATTCTGATTGGCTTGCATAGCTTTATCCTTCTCCCTACACTGCCACCAATAGGTTTGGCATAGTTATGATGGCGCTCAACAGCATATTTATGCGGATGTGTGAACGATGTTATTTTTGAAAACGGAGAGGGGGAAAATATTCGTTTCGCTACCCGGCTTTGTGTAAACGTGGCCTTAAAGTCCTCCTCAGTATTTTGTTTCAATCACCTGGATTTGCTAATTAGCACAGTTGTTCAGCCAGGTGATAGAACTAATTAGTGAAATCAACTGGCTGAGTTCATGGGTGGAATAAACATATGGCAGGACTTTTACTTTCTGACCTCTGGACTTTACACCTCTGAGCATAGTTGCTATATAATATTTGATTTGTTACATTAATATCAATAATGTCAAACGACTGACATATGTCAGAATATGCCCCCTAGTTATACCTCTGATCACCACCCCTGGTTAAATTGTAAAAAATGACTAGGCCCCAAAGTGGTTTGCCTCTCAACCTCTCAGAGCAATTATCTGACAAAGTTTTGAGTCTTTGCTGTATCGTGTCGACATCCCGCTACCAGTCAGAATAGCCAACTCCTGGGAGACTTATCCAACAACATGAGTGAATGAGAGTAAATTATGAGTGAACGGTGCCATCTCCCTTATGGGCCCTTCTGTTTCAATTTGGCAGATCTCAGGACAAGGATGGAGAGCGATAATGCTGAGCAGTCTAGTTGGTCTCAAACTAAGTTCATCATTTGTCAAGAACACGTACGTGAATTTGCTACATTCATAAGCCTAGTTTTCCAAACCATTGATTTTAAAACTAAATCATAAGTTTAAATTATAATGTTGAACATGAGATCGCTCCAGGTTTATATGATGTAAACATTTCAAGCTGTTCCCAACCTGATCTCATGAGAAAATGTAACTACGAGGTGCTGAGATAAAATAAGTTAGTTTTTTTTTTAAATATTGAATTTTCTTTTGTTTCAAGTAGTTCATTTTTCTTTTCGTTTTTTTTTTTGTAAAAAAATAAAAATAAATAAATAACCCTGCTCAGTGAGATGTAAGCGGATCACCTGAAAAGGGATGAATCAGATACGAATTAGCACCACCAGTTTGTAAAACTGTAAAAAGATTTTGAAACCTGTATGAAATTGAATGATTTTTAATATGAGCACACTGTAGTTTCTAGAAATGCCAAATAATCCCTTAAATCATGAATATTTGATGAACAAATATTAAATTATTTGGTTGACTGCTTTAACACTGGATTATCCTCATCTGTAACCAAGAGAAATAGTGGCGAAAAAATTAAGTAATAATAATACGGTTCACGTGGCATTATGAAGACAAATAGTATAACCTCATTATATCATGGTGGAAAAGAATATCCTGTTGGTCTTTGTATTACAGATGTGCACTAGTCTGGGTCTAAAGAAAAACTGCATTACTTGCATAAACGTCTTCTTGTGGTAAACAATAGGATGGAAATTAATGCTATTTCTCCCATGGCTACTATCTTTTCTACTCACGTTGCAATAAAATTACCTTTCAAAAAGTTGACAAAGTGCAATCTGGGCACTTTTAAACAGAACTTATCACACTCGCACAAAAAAGGGAAAGGATTTAATATAGCCTACCTTTGTTATGCCTGTGGCAAGAACAGCAAGCATTCATTGTGCCATGCAACATGTCCGTCAGCGCATCTGTTACTTCTAAGACGTGATGTCAAGGGGGCGTGTGGTGTAGTCGTGCTGATTACAGAGTTAAGGCTACAATCGTAATATCAATCTTCGCTCCTGTGAGAGAAAGACATTGATTGGGTGGAACCCACCCAAAGATTAATGACACCACATTCGTAACGTGGCATTTAGTCTTTATTATTGCCAGCAGGCATGGGAGCGTCACACACAAATGTTCTCGCACACACTCACCCAAAGACACGCAGCATGTGCTAACACTCCTCTAATCCAATATAGCGATCTCCCTGCTCTTGCATCCCAGGGAAAACTGCCTGGCATGACAGGCTCATTTCAAGCAGCTTTTCACCAGTTCCTGAGGGTGTGTGGCCAGTTCAGGGCAGGTCTTACTTGGGGAAATTGTGTTAAATGGACTGTGAGGCCCGGCATTTTGACCTCAATTAATACCGTTCTCCTCAGTGTCTGAAAAGAGCACAACCTCTACCGTCTACGAGCAGGATTTAATCTGTTGTATGTCTCGTTACCTTTGCCAGATCATAACATAATCATATCTCTGGCAAAATAATTTTTTATTTTTTTTTACACTTTCAGTTCCTCTAATTATGAGCTCTGTGGACTGTGAGCAACTCAACTCAGCATTAGCCACAATTCTGTTAAAAGATGGGAAATCAGTCCCAGCGGGTGTTCGGGGTGTTAATCATTCTCTGTAGGCATTTCAAGATGGTTGGAGACTGTTATAAATCCGGTGTGGTGTTGATTGCTGTCCGTTATAGAATATTCCCTGAAATGATATATTCCCTTATAAGGGAAACTCCTGTTGTCATTTACTCACCCTAATGTAGTTCCAAGCTCCAAAATAACTTCTTTTACTGTCTCACAGAAGTTTGGAATTACATAAGGGTGATTAATACTGTCTACTAGTTATATTATATTGCTTTTATACTATGAATAATGATGGCTCTGGGATGAATTACTTACACTGTAAAAAATACAACCGTAATTTTTACAGTAAAAAAAAAAAAACGGCAGCTGTGGTTGCCAGAACTTTACCGTTAAAAATACGGTAGGAACGTTAATGGTTTTACAGACTTAACTTAAAATTTACAGTAATAAACCATATTTCATTTTCTGATAAAATATTGATTTACCACCCATTTGAAAAATTAATATCTGTTTTTTACCATTGTAATACACTAACAACCAACAATCATCACAGCAGTGATGAGTTATGAGCAATCAAAGCTCATCACAAGTAGAAATCCATTAGATAGTTAATACTTATATAAAGAAGCTGCACAGTGTCATTCAAACAAACGTCCATGCATGAAATTAAAAATTCAGTAAACATTTTTTAAACACCCTAATGTATATAACGGAGAAAAATCAAGAAAACTGCGGAACCATAGTTATTTCAACAAAAATACATAAAATGTGAAGTGTCACACAGGGAATGTCAATTTGCGTTTTTTTTATATATAATATTATTATATATAATTATATATAATTATACAATAAAACTGTTCTTTTTCACTTTCAAAAACTGTAAATTTAACGGTATATTTTACAGTAAAATTATATCACAGTTATTTTCCGTATACAGAACCTTTCTGTTAACCAATCAACAGTTTTTTTTTTTCTTTTACAGTTAAAATGACAATTATTTTTTACAGTGTATGTTCTTCTATTCCAAAATGCTTTGGATAAAATTGCTAAATGGATAATTGAAATATAGAATTTTCATTATTTGGTGAGCTATAATTACTATATTTTGGGGACAAATTTGTACCCAGAAGTGACCAAAATCTCTAAATACCTAGGGATGTCCTCAAAAAATTGTATTAAAAATAAAGTAATTATTATTATTGTTATTATTATTTTTTTAAATATGTAAAAATGCTGAACATTTTGTGTAATGGGTCAGTTTAGTGGTAGGGTTAGTGTAAGGGGATAAAATACAGTTTGTACAGCATAAAAACCATTACATATATGGAATGTCCCCATTTAGATAGCTAAGTAAACATGTTTGTGCGTGTGTGTGTGTGTGTGTGTGTGTATGTGTGTGTGTGAAACCACTAAGCCTGGGGCTCTTATGTTGTGCCCTGAATCATGACTAACACTTAACACGTCTGGCATTAGTGCCATAGTAAGAAGCCATGACCACCATTTGAAATTTTCCAAATGACTAACCAGAATTCCAGCAAACATTCATCTCTTCAAATCCTCTTTATACAGGGGCAAATGCAGAGATGTGTGCGGAAGCATTTTGTAGCCAACTTGTCAACAGCTTTAATACATTAGCACAGAGAAATAGCCGTCTGTATGTGAGAGAGACGTGTGACGGAGAAATGTATAAAACATGGTGTGTGTATTGTCATTTCCCAGCTTATCATTTCAGAAACCAAATATGTTTTTCATCACTATTGAGAGGATAACAATTCAGCATTTTTTCATTGTTCATTTTCAGTATATCCTCCAATTATATAGTGGTAGTATTTATCTTGTCTCCCACTTTTTCCCCACAGTTTTAAAAAGACCCTGGCCAATAAAAGTATTATAAAACTTGTGCTTTTAACGTTCAAAAGTTTGGGGTTGGAACTTGGAATATAAAAAACTATCTTATACTCAATAACGATGTATTTATTTGATTAAATATATAGGGTTATATTGGGAAATATTTTAACAATTGTTTTATGTTTTAATATATTTCAAAATGTAAAAAAAGCTGAATATCCAGCATCATTAGTCTTCAGTCACATGATCCTTCAGAAATCATTCTGATGCTCATTTGGTGCCCAAGAAATATACTGATTATGAAATTGGTTGTGCTCTGTTCAGTATTTTTCGTGGAAACTTGGATTATTCAGGAATGAATAGCAACTTCATTAGATTCGCATTTATTTAAAATAGAAACCTTTTGTAACATTATAAACTTACACTCTAAAAAATGCTGGGTTGTTTTAACCCAATTTTGGGTCAAATATGGACAAACCCTGCCATTGGGTTACATTTTTAAATCACATTTTTAACCCAATGTTTGAGTTTGTCCATATTTGACCTAAAATTGGGTTAAAACAACCCAGCATTTTTTAGAGTGTATGAATACTGTCATTTTTGGTCAATTTATTTTATCCTTGCTAATTATTATACCGATTATATGCATTATATGCTATGGTGCAGCCACAGTATTGTCATATACTGTCATCGTCATTTGTCATATTCCGAGTTAGTGATTTGCGATTATTCATGTTATAATACATTTCAACCCAGATAAACTGGAGAATGCTCATCCACTGTGAAACTGACTGGTTTTTCTGGCTTCTCGAGTCAGAGGGACTCGCAGACTGACAGCTCAGTGGGCAGAAGAGTGAAGTCACCTCTCATACTTGATGAAGACAAATGATCTCTGCATAACACTCTTACCTCGTGGATCAAATATAAAGAAATGTGACACTGACAAATGGCTCTGACTGAAATGTGTCACTTGATTGAATGGTTCCGTGTTCATTTTCTCATCTCACCCACTCAGAACTGCATTACCATTCATACAGTTGCTCATAAAGCAATTTGCATCCGCCTAATTTGTGCAAATGGAGTGGGAATTGTTGGGGATGAAAGACTAAAGAAAAAGCACAAATGGAAAAAAAAACAAAACAGAATTATTTGTCATATCAACTTAATCAAGGCCGTGTCATATTAGTATTTCCATCTTGTCCCTTGTAGATTCCGGAAGATGGAATTAGCCTGTTTTGTGTTGCAAGGATTCTCTGCACCACCTCAGTGTATTTGCAACAATAAAATCCAGGGATTCTCTCAGACATACAAAGTTATTCGATTTCTTCTCCCCCTTCGTAATGTATAGTTGGCACCAATTTAACAAGTGCTAACTTGATAGGCTACATTTAGATGGCTCTCAGTGCAGCAATCCTCCCTCTGGCTACGATGGTGTGTGGACTGGTGAGGCAGTAAATGCTGTTTAAGCATCACTGAGCAAATATATCCAACCAAGTCATAGATGTTTTGTTCAAGGAAATACAATCTGTGGCCCTCTGGCAAATAACAGAGTGAAAATCAGAATAACCAGAATTGGATTTGCGATGCCAGAAATGTCTCTGGGTGGACATTTTTTGTCGTTCATTTTGTTGAAACCATCTGCAGTAGTAGTATATGGAGATAACTTGAAGATAGAAGCTATCTGAAGGCTTTTCTTTGGCTCGGATTTGTTGGTTTGCATGCCTAACTTCAAAAGTAGGTCTGTTTGATATGCCATTGAGGCCTTCCAAACATCGGAACTAGTGCATATGTTGTTTATACTGTGTATGGTGTGTTGATTTAATATGGTTCAGAGATTTCGAATAGTGTGGATATATAGCTTATGGAGTCGCTCGAGCAGGGGTGTTTCCTCTGAGGAGGCAATAGGCAGTCACTCACAAATTTGATAAGAAAATAATCCATATTCCAGAAATAAACGCCTAAATTGCACTATGATTGGTTCGCGCGATAAATCCCACCTCTTGTTTTCGTGCACGTTTGAGAATTAGTCTGAACAAACAAAAGGATGGCATTAATGGGAAGACTTATTAAAAACTAAGTAAACAACTCACCCACTATCACGGCTTAATGTCACGTCAAAATGAAACTTTAAATGGCCTGAAAACATGATTATATGGGGTTTTAGTGAGCAATCAACCTGGGGAAATTAAAGGTACATTGATTGTGTATGTGACCAGTTTTACAGATCAATTGATGATTCGAAAATAAGTTTAATTTGATAAAATAAGAACATAAGAATATTAAAAAGAAGGACATCAGTTCACAGGTAACATTTATACTTGGTTTTAATAAACATAACATTAATACATTGTTAATGTAAAAAAATACTTTATTAATAAAATGTATTACTACAATTTCTTTCTTTTTTTCTTTTCTTATGTAATGTTTTATTTAACCAGGGAAATAAAACAACCTTAAGTGTAACTGGGACATGGAAAAAAAAAAAAAATATATATATATATATATATATATATATATATATATATTAATTTAATATATATATATATTTATTTATTTAATATTTTATATATATATATATATATATATTTTATTTTTTTTTTTTTTCATTTAATATATAAATTCATCTCCCAGTTAGATTTAGTCACATTTTCTTGGTTAATAAATATATATCAACACATTATAAAACGTTTTTTAGAAAACTGTGAGGACTTTGCATCCTCATTTCAGGACACCATTGCACACCCCTTATCTCGAGTGTATAAGCATGCGTGCTTGTCTTTATTGTTTTATGTGTGACTGACAGCAGCCATTCTTGCACGTGCTTGTACTGTATATAGCTGTGTTCGTTTGGTGGAACTGATGTCCACTGACAGATACATCGCTTTGTTGCTCTCAAAATGATTTATTACATGAAGCAAATCAGCCAGAGATCCCTGGAAATGATTTTGCCTTCCATTATTTGTTCTAATCCCTTGCGGTTTCAATCAACAGTTCAATATGCATTGAGCGTGTTTGGTGCTGTGAGATTACATATTCAAATGATGGAAAAATATCGACCTATGAAACAAGCACCTACCAGGTTCACAATAAAGATGTGCATTACATCATGGGAAAGATACTTATACAGGCCTGAGACTAGTAATGTCAAAAATGGGCTATCTCGGCCTGGCTATTTAGCCTAAGGCAGATGGCACATGTGGCGACTGTGCTGGAAAGTGCCTCACCAGAGCTCTTCCCACACTGCCCATGGCAGAGAAATGGCAGTCCAGAACAGTTATGTAGGTATTTAAAACTATATGACTACTTTGCAAGTGTTTTTTTTATTTTCATTCGGCAACATCCTTGCATTTGCAGAAACACTTTTAGTTGTAGCAGCAAGTTTTGCCAAAGTAAACAAGAAATGTAGGGCGAGACTGGGTAATATGATTTGTGTCTTGGTAAAAGTGATCCATTTCATTGTATTATGTTGAATATTTTTGTGTCTTATTTGTTAGACAGCAACATAGTGTAGGCCCAGATCCGGCCCACATCTGGTACATTGAATCCACATACCAGATGTGGCCCGGATCTGGGCCGACACAATGTTGCTATCTGAGTAATGAGAGATTTGTGGACACATTAATGTTTTTAGATTTGTTGATTAAAAAATCCGTAGATCGTTTTTATTGTGAAGTGAAAAGATAAAATTAGATTACATTAAAAATGAATTGGCACAGAACTGAAGGCCTGACTGGCATGTTGTTAATAGTGAAATTACTTTTAAATGTAATACTTATTGTATTTAACATTATTCAATAATGCCAATACATTTCAGACAGGGTTACCAGGTCTGCGTAACAAAACTAACCCAATGGCCAATCATAAAATAGCCCAAAACTCAAAATATACCATTCCCATACCTAAAGTACATATTTTACAGTCACTGTTATGCAAATTGAAAACCACTATTTCATAGGACTCTCGGCCAGTGGTCTATTTTAATATTTAGTACAGTTTTATTCCAGTGTTGCTAAGTAAAACTTGTATGTAAAGAATTATGGGCATTGAGTTCATTCTAATTTGTGTGTTTGTATTCTCTACATGGCAAAGATTGTCAGAAGTGTTGCACTTCACTAAAAATCAAATGAAATGTTACGCTCATAAAGTGATACTGAATTGGAATTACTTTGTTGGCAAGCCTAACTATAAGGTAAGAGTCTAATTCTGCAATGTATCGCCATTTTGCATTCGAGATTGATTCAATAAACCATGTTTTGCATTTGTATTTCAATTGTTGTTTTGCAAACAGCTGCAGTGGCATAATATGATAGGCAACAATGCTCTCTAAATTTGATTCATATGATTCATGTTCCTGCCGGCTGAGTTATAACCCTCTCGCAAATTAAGAGGTCTAATTAAAGCTAATAGCATTAGCATTCGAACACTACCACAATGACTTGATGAGCTATACTTATTCTTTTGCATTAACGGGCGGCACGTAGTGCAGGTTGACACAATTTACAGAGCGAAGTGCACGGCACATCTAGTCCGATGAATATATCGGCCTAACGAGGGACATCAACACGTGTTCAGTGTTGATTAGGCCACATAAGTCTTAAAGGGATACTCAACTTTTTTTGGAAATAGGCTGAAATAGTTGAGTTTTGCCGTTTTCGAATCCATTCAGCCGATTTTCTGATATTTAGAAGAATATCAGTAACCAGACAGTTTCTGGTCTCATTGACTTCCATAGTAGGAAAACAAAATATACTATGGAAGTCAACGAGACCAGAAACGTTCTGGTTACTGATATTCTTCTAAATATCAGAAAATCGGCTGAATGGATTTGAAAACGGTAAAACCCAACTGTTTAACTCTGGGGGGGTTGTAAAATGAGCCTATTTCCAAAAAAAGTAGAGTATCCCTTTAAAGGAGTACGTGGCTGCAAGCCATTGTCCCCATTATGTCTTGCTAATACATAGTTTGAGTACTCTGGTGAGGGTGCATGTCTTGCGATGGCTCTCTCGGTTCACTCACACGCCCCCACCTGCCGAGAGAATCATCATTTTGGCTTGTGCCTATCAGAGCCCACTGTCACAATGCTCTGACTTTTTGCCTCAGGTGCCTTCAAAACATTCGCCGCTTCAGTGTCTTTTGCCACGAGAAGGTTCTTATAGGAAAGCCGGTGGGCTAGTGGCACCTGGCGCATGAATTGGGTTCACACTGCGCGCAACCAAGCCTTTCAGCCTCATTGTATTCGCTTTCTTAACACCCTGCTAACGTCGTCCCATTAACATCAGGCGGGTCACATGGCCACCGAAGCGTTTGGTCGTGTCTTTCAGAGGTGAATGGTATCTGCCCACCACTCCCGCTTTCTCTCGGCATGCACGTGTGGGAGGGTTGGAGGCCTGCTGTCCGTATGAAAGACCGGGGCAGCCAGGTTTATAAATAAAACTGACAGTGCGCACCTTGCCCAACCATGACCGGAATGTTTAAAGCTTAGCAGCTCTAGAAAGAGAGAAGGAGACTTAGGGATGGCTGAAGTCAGGGTGGTGGGGTATTTAGAGGCTCCTGTCAGTGACGTCGAACGAAAGTGGGCGGCATTAAAAGGATTTTTGTTCCTCCATTGAAAGTCTACTCGCCCAAAACTTTACACTTCAAAACATTCATAAAGAAGTTGAATCCAAGTCCTCTGAAGAGATACGATCACTTCCTATGATGGAAAGATTTAATTTAGGCTTTTATTCTGTAAACATCGATCAGAGAACGTTCAACATCACTCAAATATGGTAAATGAAATCTCAACCATACCTGCTTGGCACGCGAGAACAAACCTCAAACTGCTGGCGTGACATTCAAGAACAGTCTCACTGGTTCTCGCGGAAGTTCAAACGTGTAACACACGAGAATGGACCATTGGTTCTTTCGCATCATGCATTTTTACAAAATTTGAATGCTTTACAACTATGCACATTCGCAATGTTTCTATGTTAATAAAAGACTGAATTAAATGTTCATTATATCGTCTCTTCAGAAGACTCGGATTGGACCACTCAATTCATATAGATTTATTTTACGATCTCTTTATAAATGTTTTGAGTGAATAGACTTTCAGTACAGGGACAGAAATCCCTTAGATAAAAATAAAAAGTAGGCTATAGTCATTTGAAGGAGCTGTATGCAAAAAAATGTATTAAAATTGATCATAAAACGGCCCTGATACGTCACTAGACATTAAGAAATCATGTCCATTTCAAATACTTATATCACTGACAACAGTAGTCCGGCCAGGATATTGTCATTTAAAAAGTGTAGTTGTTGATTTTGTGTTTTTTTCTGATGCGCCACCCTCCACTGATCTACCAATCACGGAGTCAGTAGTGTTGCGGCATTCGGGTTGCCAGCTCTTCTCTAGTTACCACAGCTGCAGATACCAACGTGTCGGAATCAGATAAAACGTTGCGAAACCAAAAAAAACCTTGATATGAATCCAAAATATTTTGTGACAAAGTCCAGAATATATAAAGGATCTGTTAAGGAGATGCCTTTGGGAAAAAAACAAAAAAACAAAAAAAAAATTCACTGTGACTCATCACTTGCCATTGGAAGCTTCTTGTAGCAGCCTACGTTCTTGCTGTATCCTGCAGCATATCTGGCAACCTCGAGTCAAGGGGGGAGGGAGAATTACTCTACAGTAATTTGAAAGTGATAATGACATGAGATAATTTATGACAGAATTTTCAACTTCGGGTGAACTAACCTTTTAAATAAGAACAAGTTCAGTTTTTAATCCACTCTATCTCTTAAGCATGTGACCGATTTCCCCCGTCACGTACAACTAACGGTAGTCGGCGAGACGTTTGGTCTGAGAGGGGAGCAAAATAAATATATAAATAAATGTCTCGATTGCGCCGATCAATATTTACCAGATTCCCACCTCAACCTTTGCCTCTTTTCTGAAGTGTGTGAGGGCGAGAGTGATCAACAGCTGAATTGAATCTGCCGTCCAAGTATGATCTATCCAGGAAGTCAACAACCGAGAAGATACAGGCTGTCGCTGCCTTTGACATACACACCCTTTCACGCACACAAACGGACAGGTACACACCTATGGAATGACTCAGGGGAGATATAGCCTTGCTTCACGGAGGCGATAAACGTGGGCACATTAGGAATTGAATCTTTGTTTTGAACCTGAGCCCTGGCCCTGGCTGTTTTTGTTGTGACATCTGGAGGGCGATGGAGATAAGCTATCAATCAAAGTCAAGCGTCACTCCTTTTAAAGACTACCTGAGACCAGAAAAACACACGCACACACACACAGAGAGAGAGACATTTCAACAATTTTACGCTGTTGGCTTAAAGGTGACCGTTAGCATTTAGCAATAGCATTTACAGTGCTGTGTCGATGTAGGTTTAGACAACTGAGATAAGCATTTGCTTTGAGCAGGGGTAAAAGAGCCAATACAAGCCTGCTTATTCACTTTACTGAATAAGGTGAAAAGTATGAATACTGAAAAGTATTTAGGCTACTTTCTACTTTTCATCTTCAGCTGAATTTTTCTTCTTCTGAATGATTCGTGCTTTGAAGTAATCCCTTTCCACTGCTAAGGCACCCATCTCAAACTCCTTGTACAATTATATGGCTGGTTTGCTTTTCCCTTTTGCTATTACAAAAAGATTCGACAGAATTAAAAGCTAATATTGTCTTATCATTATAAGCAGTCAAATTCATTCACAAAAAATATTCAAACCTAGTTTGATTTGCTTCTAGCAGTCAGATGTTTTATAAGGCGTCTTGCTAGGTGCCTGTCTGACTAACGGTTTTGGTGGCGCACACAAGAATGTTTGTATATGGTTGAACTTTATTTTACAGTACTTGTACTTAAAGTCAAGCTCAAAAGTTTAAATATGACTACCCCTTAATTTTTCCAATTTTTTTAAATGTCAGTTTGTTTCATTTAGGCAAATCAGCAGTCGTGTAAATGTTCAGGCGACTTAATCTGATGGTCAGGGACGAGGGAAGAAAATCCAGTGATTTTTATTTTATTAATTAATTTAATTTTTTTAAAGAGGAAAAAGTGGCAATTTATCTCGGTGGACCTTTTCTTGCTTCGGCTGCTCCGAACTCCTCAACTATCTTGGAGTAATCCAATTAGCGACAGATTTGGTGCTGAATTGAAAGTTCGGCCAATCCATTCAAACGATTTTGCTATGTTTGCAAGCATACCTTTTGTTTCAATCGAACTCAATTAATGTGCAGTCCTTTCAGTTTCGGTTTTCAATCCGATCAAGTGTTTACACGTCCTCTCGATCGGATTAGAAAAGGAATAAACCACCCCTTTCAATCTGATCGAAATTTCATACGGATCGAATTCAGTCGGATCGATTAAGGTTTTTACATGAAGGCATTTCAGTCCGACTGAGCCATCAATTCGTTTACTAACGGTTTATTTGGTTGCATGAAATGTGTCAATCACAGATAGGTCTTCACAAGTTCGAGGAACCCATCCTCATCATGGTGTGGCGCCCTCTAGTCTGGCGCCCTGGGAAATTGCTCAGTTTGCCCAACGCTTTCGCTGGCCCTGCTGATGGTCTGACTCTGACTCATAGTTGTTCATGGTTTACTCTGAATATCAGAGCTGATCTGTCTGGCTACAAAATCACCCAGGGTAAATAGTCCTACAGATATATCATCTAAGCAGATGAGCCATATCTTAGCATATCCTACATAGCAGCCAGATCTTCTTAGTTTTAGGATGTAAAGATGAATGATGACCTAAAAATTCCTGCCAAATTGAACAAACAATAATTAATTTCTAATGAAAAATTAAATGAGAAATGTTCTATATTGTTAAAAAAATAGATCAATGGATAAACAAACCTTTTTTCATCCCAAGTGTATGACTTGAGAATTATATTATTTAGAATTGTATATTCTATTCTATTTTATCTGTAAGCACTTTAATCTGGACTAAAACCCCACCTGACTACAAATCTGACCACTAAGCATTCCATATGAAATATATGCAGGCAAAAACAGCTGCAGCTTTACCCCATTCCTAGAGTCCTGGAACTTCATCTCTCCTCCATCTGAGGTTTGCAGTTCCCTGGAAGAGCTGTGTTTTTTAGGCCAGCCTCCAAACTATGTTTAACTTATCACTGCCTAAAAGTTACAGCACCTGTTCTAAAAGAGGAAGCAAACTTTCATTTCCCGAGCCCCAGAGGCCACCGGTCCTTTATAAGATTTGCTAGGATCCTTGAAGAGCGCACTGCTTCCATCTCTCACCCTCCGGGGGGCTGCTCCATTCCACCTCGCTCCACACTCCTCCTCCCCATGTGTCAGCTGATTATAACACACTCAGAGTCATGGGCAACACATTATTGTACTCGTAAAGACATGGGGACACGCTCCAATAAGTCCTCAGTTGGGAAACACAGCCTCTTTTGCATATTAATGACCTGGGGTCAGTTTTCTTAAGATTGCGTTCATGAGGAGGTGAAAGAAATGAGAAGGAAAAGACAAATTTTACCCAACAGCGGAATTAAGAAAAAAAAAGAAAAAAGGGGAGCATATGCAGTTGTGTCCAGGACCCAGGGTCCAACATTAACTTTTTATCACACCTGCCAATGGTGGATGAAATGAGAGAATTTACTGGCCATAAATATTTCTTACTGACCATGAAATCATATTTTGTGGGTTTTTTTAAATCTTTTTTTTTATTTGTATCCTCTAAAAAATAATCATATACCATACTGTTCAGGGTCAGTAAGTTAAAATATAACTTAGTAAAAAAAAAAATGTATATATATATATATATATATATATATAAGGATGCATTAAACTGATTAAAAGTTACTGTAAAGAGAGACTTAAAGGATTACTTCACCTCAAAATGAAAATTTCCTGATAATTGAGTTACCCCAGTGCCATCCAAGATGTTCATGTCTTTCTTTCTTCAGTGGAAAAGAAATTAAGTTTTTTGAGGAAAACATTTCCGGATTTTTCTCCACACAATACAACCGACATGTTGAAGTCGAAATCAATGCAGTTTCAAAGGGCTATGAAGTGCTTCAAATGGCTTTGCACATTCTTAGCTGAGGAATAGGGTCTGATCTAGCGAAATGATATGTCATTTAAAAAAAAAAAACTTTTTACTTTTTAACAGTGATGTAGTGTCGCTCACTCGTAATGTTGTGTTTTAATGGTGCGTGTACTTTTTAAATAACCATAACTTGCTCAATTTTCTACCGATTTTCAAACGGGTTGGTTCGTTATAAACGTTACTAACGTGGCTATAATAATCCTCCAGAATTATAGCCACGTTAATAACGTTTGTAAAAAAAACAAACCGTTTGTAAATCTGTCAAGATTTTAACAAGATAAGAGTATTTGTGTTCATACCAAGCGTGCCGCACCAGCCCTCAAAAGTGAAGCCAAAACGTCTCGATCGCCCCCCTGTGACTGGACCTAGTATAGCTCATAATCCCCGCCTCCCCATGTTATTCAATGGGACGCGAGACCAACTAAACAATTAAATTACACTTCACATATCCTTTTTCCAAAGATAGTTTCTGTCATTTACTGTAGTTTATATCACGTTTATGTAATTTCAAGTGTTCGTTTTTAAAATAAGTTTGTTTTAGTTAGTTATGTGATGATAAAATAACGGTGCTCTGACGTCATGATTGACAGGTTCTCTGTGCGAGGTAGTCACTGAAGCACCAGCGAACGTTTTTTAATAATGTTGATTATGTGGTTAGTAGTTGTATTTACCTTATTTTAACAAGGTTCTGCAATCGGCAGACATCATTGGACAGGAAAGAAGCAGACAGAGGCAACTTAATGAAAGTGCGGGGCGTGTGCTTGCGTTTGATTCAGCGAGAATGAGGGCGGGGCCTTGATTTCGCGGTTTTACTTCCTGCTCACGACTGCGCATGACTGGTCCCCAAACACGCAAGTGCGCAGACTCAAGTTCGAGATGTCAGCGCCATATCGAGACACTGGCGGCCTCAGTTCTCTCTGATGGAAAAGAGCGAGGGGGCGTCGTCCATCTTTTTTTACAGTCTATGGTTCGTACTGATCACTCATCTTACATCAGGTACCACACCTGCCGACAGTGGTCACGATAAAGACTCTGGCCTTTATTATGGATATCTATGATTTCAACTGCCATTGTGAAGGCGACGTTAGTTAGATGACGTGACCCGTGTCGTTTCCAACATGATGACGTATTCCCTGGCGCGTCACAGACAAAAATAAAAAGTATATAAATGTGTGGGTTTTTTTTTTTTAAATGACCGATTATTTCGCTAGATACGACCCTATTCCTCAGCCTGGAACGTGCAAAGCCGTGCAAAGTGTCGTCACTGTATTTGTTATATCAAATAAAAGCAGCCTTGGTGAGAGGTTCTTTTCAATCCTGGGTGTGTTTATGGGAAAAGAACAGGGGCATTTAAGGATGTATTTTTGAATTCCAGGCATGAGATAATTTAGATGATTGACATGATGATACTGTAGCATGGTCATATACTCTTTCCATAAAAGGGTAACTGTATCTCTGGTTCCTTTTGTGTTGTGGCTTTGTCAATAACTCAGACATCAGGTTCCCTTCCAGAGAGGATAGACACCAACCACTTAAAACAACAGAAGTGGATAATAATACACATTATATCCCGACAGCTCTTCCGATGACAAAAGACTTAATGAACTCCATGAACGCCTTGAGTACCCTCCCAGGAGATAGGGCCAGTCCCGAGTTCACAAGAAAAGGCTTGGGAAGAAGAGGGAACATCTTAAAATACCAGTGTAGCTCTCGCACAGTTGAACTATGAAATATCCAAATTACTCCATCTCCATTGCCGAGAGATGGGTACAGCTTCGGCATAATAGCTAAATGTCAATGTGGAGTGCTAATGCTCACACAATTGAGCAGCTCTCCTGTGAGACCTGATTAGAGACGGTGAGAAGGCAGATAGCTTACTCATGCCATAATAACGGGATAAGTCATATTTGAATGTCCTCATTATCTTTTACTAAGAGGAAAGGAGTGGCTCTACCCAACTCTCAGCAATGGTGATGATTTGGATATTCCAGGGTAAAGGGGACAGCGAAAGCAATTTGTGAGGCATCATACCTGTTTCTGAGTCAGACAAGCAGAGTGTGATAGTTGTACCATATGCCAGTTTCACACTTTGCATAAGAAGTGATCTTTCAGCCTGGTTCCTGCTTTTTTAAAGCTGCAGTCTGGTGGGGTTTTTTTTACTCTTTGTCACCATCTCTGTTCAAAATCTGCAATTGCAGTCATTTGCGGAATTATCACCTTTATGTGAGTTGTACTTCAACACCCTCGACACGGCACTGCGTGGATGAACACAATGTTTGAGGAGAGTGTGAGGCTGTCAATCACCCCTCTAGTGTAGATACTGGCATTCAGAATCACAGATTATTTTTTTAGTATGATCAACATAAAAATTTTCACCGGAACAAGTAAAAAATCCACTTTTGTTCTGGTTCTGACACTGCAGTAAATCGCTTATTAGTTATCATATCATGCAAAACTGTGCAAATTATACTTAGTTCTCAAATTGTTAATGTTAACAACATAAGCAAGCATTGTGTGACTACATGTATTGCCCATCCGATATGTATCCTTGTTTTCGCATTGGTCCGGTTGCAGTCTCTTTTTTTGATAAGTTTAATTGATATAAGTTTAATTATATCAAGTGCTGTGAGAAAAGGCTATAAATCTCCACCTCCAGCATCCTCACACGCAATATAGCCGACTAGCCGAGACTCCTTCTTTATGTGTACAGATGTGACGTAATGATGCAAAGACATGCTCGAATCTCCCGCGGAAATCCACCAGTACCACTGGAATTAAAAACTACTAGCTTACAGCTTTGAATCGAGCAAAGGCCAGCACAGAGTTTTGAACACTGGTTGGTTATGTATTTTCTCAAATATATATTTTGGATCATTTTTAACCTGCAAAAAAGCTTCGGACTGCAGCTTTAAGCACTTTCCAAGTGCTTTTCTAGATAGGCGGGAAGATGTATTGCTGTACTTTATTGATTACAGAGGAAATTCAGTGCAGTAAAGTACACAAATACATGGTTCAGTTACAATAGACAGCGTAAGACCTTATTTACAGTGTAAAATGGAATTGTTATGTACATACTGTACTCGATGCTGGATTCATGAGTCAAAAGCACTGGTGGTCTCTGGTAAAAGCTATTAGGAGTGTACATGGGCCAAAATGAACACTTTCTAAACATGAATAAAATGTGCTAACTTTGTTAGGAACTGAAGAAGTCATTAAAGTCCAGCCCATTCTCATTGCCTTGGGAAGCATTTTGACCATGCTTTTAGGCACCCTTTAGCGTCAGTTAACCCTTACCCTACCCCAGACCTAAACCTACCCGCATCATCTAACTGAGGCTTTACCTTTAGCGTCAGTTAAATGACGCCCTAGGATCACGTCATATAAGTGACGCAAAAGCGAAAGATACCTAGAGCGAAAGATATTGAAGCATGGTCAAAATTGTCAGGTAGATAACGCCTTGGGATGAGAATGCGTTGCAAAGTCATGTTACTTGGCCTCAACATATACACTGTAAAAAAACATTGTTGGTTTAACTTAAAGTAAGTAACCTGGTTGCCTTAATTTTAAGTTGATTGAACTGGAAAAAGTGAGTTAATACAATGAAGGAGATTAATTTAATCATCAGAAACTCAAAATAATAAGTTATCTCAACTAAATAAATTATTTAAGTTGATTTGGCAAAAGAAAAAAATGTTGTGATAACAAATCTTGAAAATATTTTTTTTTTTTTACAGTTTATATGTTAAGGCCAAGTAACCCCAACCCTAACCCATGTAAAATGTGAGGGTTTTATTATGGGCTGGTAAGTTTTGTCATCCACCAGTGGTGTGGACTTGTGCAGGCTATAGCTAGCACTGGTAGTGAAGAGAATACATTATAAAACCTGAAAAGAAGAGTGATAAGATCCCAGTTGTGTTTGTTAGAGCACCGCAGTGAACGGAGCCAGGGGCTAAAGGTGAGGATGCACAGCAATGTTCATGATCAACATAATTTCCAAAACTGCTGGCTCCAGTCAGTCAAAGGTGAGTTTAGAACTTGCTATAACAGTTCACTCAGACTCTTGGAAGCGAGAGTTACTCTCAGTAGACCAGAGTGGTAAAGCATATTGGGTTTTACATAAAAATTGTAATAAATAAAAAAACATTTGGAATAGTACACTGCTTTTGGCCAGAAACATGGCCTGGCTGGTGATGCATGCTCTAACCCCCATCGTCTCATTATTTTATGTAGTCGTTCTACTTTTCTATTTGGAAAGAGCCCAATAATAATTAAAACTGTAGCTTTTTACATTTTATGAAGACCTTGTAAGTGGTGTCAAGCCACTTTCAATATGCAAAGGTGTTGCTATTTTGGTTCCTATTGGTATCCTCCTCTCATTTACTGTAATTCAATGGATTATTGTTGTTGTTTTTTTTGCACATTTTGAAAATAAAAATGCATAACGGTGAGTAAACATATATTTACTTTTTAGGATTTTTCATTTTTGGGGTGAATTATCCTTTTAATACGCGAAAGTATTGGTAATATATAAAAAGTGGTCTACCAATTAGGGCTCACGTGACGTTTTCTTTCTACCCCCACGTCCTTATAATTTCCTGTCCTGTATCCACTGCTCTCTGAAATACTTCGACGTATTCGAAGTCATTTATAGACCTGTCAGGTATTTAAACCTCCTTGGACAAAGTGATTTGGACAATGTCATCATGGGCCAAAAAACTGTTAGTGTCCATATCATGTGGTTACCGTCTGTGCCTCTCTCTCCTGTGAATCTTCTCGCTGTTTTCAGCAATAACCGAGAAGTCAAGTCTGTCTCTCTTTCGTTCTGTCTGTCTGACTCTGATTACAGTCTCTTGACAGCTGTTGGCTCATTGAGTGGTAGACAGGCCAATGTCAGCATCATCAGCATGGATCTCCTTTGAGAGTTTGACACACAACCCCCATCCTTCCACCAGTCACCTATCTTCCACCCCGAAGCCCTGCTCTCTCTCTCTCTCTCTCTCCTATAGGACCTTGTCGCCTACGGCTAATCTTCCAGGCATTCTCCCACTCAGTCCAACTTGATCCACTCGACTCTGCCCTGTAGAGGTATGCCATTGCCCTGTAATTAAGACCCGGACTTTTCTCTTTTCACCTTCCTGTCTCTGTGCAATGAGCAGCCGTATTTCTGACAAATGCTCTCAATGCTTCTACTCCAGTTACGGGAAGGACTGTTATTAGCTTGGACGAGGTGCATACTTTCCGAGGCACAGGACAGAAATGTCAATTGTGTGAGAATTAATTAAGTTTGCCTATAACTTTGCCTATAACTTCCTTCAAAATTGTTCCATCATACATTCTTTCCTACATTGAAGCGAATGTGTCTTCTGTTCAGTCTGCCACTTCACTGTTTGCTTGTGAATTTGAGGTTGAAAAAAGTATGGCAATGATATTGAATTTTAACATTATATTTGTGAGGATTTTGCTGATGGTGCAAAGTTAAACAATTTGAGTATTGGAATTATTGAATTACTTTTTAGTATGTCATTTATAATTGAATTGCAAACTGTTTCCAGAGAGGTGTCTCAAACACTCCCCTCATCTGTCATTGGTCTGGCAAAAAGACCTAAACTCCCACCACTGGTTCTTAAAATTCAGTAAAAACACTGTTTGAGTTGGCATTTGGTTCATTTTCATGAATCATCTCAAACTGTACATTTTATTGAATCGATTCAAAACTGTATCGTCAATAGACATTGATCAAGGATTTACCCAAATGGGAAGAAAGATCTATCATCTTTTACATCAGCCCGGTCTCATCCCCAAGTCGTCATATACTTTTTTTATTATTATTATTATTATTTTTTTTTATTATTATTAAGAACCGTCTTAGTCTAGACATTTATGTATATAGCAAAATTAACATAGGCCTACAACATAGATATTACAAAGTCTTTCATACTAGGGGGGTATTGTAAACTTATATGAAGATATTATAACATTTGCATATTTTCAGTGTTTTAATTGCTTTTTGCTTCATAGAAAATCGGAGTGAATCAATATAAAGCTCAATTTCTTTTCTAAATAAAATAAAATTAGTTTTTTTACAGGAGAATTTGCATTTACGAACATAAAATTTTGCCATTAAAAGAATGGAATTAATTAAATAATTCTGATTGTGCTTAATTCTACTGTTCTCCCAAATACCAAATAAAATATGTAGTCGTCATATACTGATGTCTACATCTGACGCACATGGCCCCTTTAGCGTCAATATGAGACGCAGATATATATGGGCCAGAAGGCTCCTCCTAGTGGTCTAACCCCAACACTACCCCATAACTAAACCTACCCATAACCGAAGCGTGTTATATTGTAAGTAAGTAAAGTTTATTTATAAAGCACTTTTCACAGATAAAAATCACAAAGTGCTTTACAAAGTGCAACCACAAAATAAAACAGTATACAATCAGTAAAGTTACAACATTTAAAACATTTAAAAAAGCCCCAAAATAAAACCCAGTTAACTAAATGCTTTTCTAAATAAAAGTGTCTATATTGACGCTAAAGGGTGCCATTTGCGTCGGATTTACAACGCAAGGGTGCCATTTGCGTACGGATTTGTTGACGCAATGTCAACAGCTTCACTGTATGGATGAGATTGCGTTGTTTACATCAACAAAGCAATCCATAAATATCTGGATAAATATGTAGCTTTGTAATGTACCAAATCAAACATACATATTTCACCCAACTCCATTTGTTTTTTTGATTTGGTGCATTTATGTCACAGATCATCATTAGAAAGAGTTTGTTCTATCCAGACCCCTATATGCTGCATTTTATCTCCAGGGCAAAATAAAATGTCTTAAGTGAAGAATGATCTCTGTTGTTACTCAGTGAACATGCAGAACATCATAAGCAATGTTCATTTAATGTCATATAAATAAGACTTAATGTCATATTTTTTTTTTCCTGAAAGCTTTTATTTGTGCTCTGGATATAAGTGAAATCTTAAAATAATTATGTTCTGCCAGTAAAACATGTGCATTTCCCATTTCATTGAGACAAGACATTAAACCGTGTAGTAGAACCAAGGGTTCGTATAACCTTGTTAAACCTGTAGCCAAACAATATCTCTATTCTACCTTTCCTCTTAATCTTACAGAATGTCTAAGCAAACAGTAATATGAGAGAAGAGCCATGAAACAACTTTTTAAAATTCCAAGAGAAAAGAATTTGCATTCTGTTTTATGTGCTGTATAGAGGGCACATTGCCTCCAGATGATTTATGCAAGACACATACAGTAGCTTGAATAGACAAACTCGTATGGATTGTAATTTTTGTCTTAGACTGCAGCTTCCCAGTTTAAAAACGGTACATACTGAAGTGTTTATTTAATGCTCAATGAAAAACTTATTTTAATGAACTAGTTGACGTTCTTTGTAATTAATTACACAGGAATGTAAAATAAATGGTCCCTGATTATTAACACCCATGATTTTATTGTTTTTTATCTTGTTCTCACGGCTTTTATACTTCCTTTGATTATCCTATTTTTAACAATGCATCTTTTGTAACTACTTTTTGTAATTTTGCTGAAGGTTCCCAGTGTCAACACAAACAGAACAGTCAAAGGGAGTTTCATTAACTCCACCATATGGAGGTTAAATAAATTTCCACTTGGCTCAATGTGCAGAAGTGTGTAATAGATTTAATGAATCGCTATACAATAAAGTGCAAGTGGTACGTTTTGTTAATTGCTGCTCCGGCTGGTTGGCACAATAATTAATAATAATAATGATGATAATTATGTTCTTTCTTGCAGTGAGGGGCAAAATGCTCGCTTGAGATTCTCTCAGACCACCTCGAGCCTTTCTGACATTGTTTGGGGGTAAACTTTCCATTTTACACCTGGTTAGAGAGACACAAACTTCAAAAATAGAAAGAATGCAAAAAGAAGCAGGATAGCTTATCAGTTGAAGTGTCATCTTCCAATGCATCCACTTACTGCACGTGTTCCAAAGGTATCTGATCGTGTGTCCTTTCTCCTGAGCTTCAACAGGAAATTTATCTGTGCGTCCTGAAGCGCCAGTCCTTCACACACTCAGGCTGAGTATATGAGCAGATGTAATTTCCACAAAGATCTGGGATCACCAAATAACCCTGACTCTGAAATACAATAAATAAAAAATTACTAAAAAAGTATTGAGTTTTAGCACTGTACAACAGAAACATGTCTCCATGGAGCTTTTGCATTATAATTGTGTTTAAAATGTAATTAAATTTCAATTTTAAACTATTTATTTTTTATTATTCTTGATTAATGATAAATAATCATTATTACAATAGCATCAAGTCATGGCAACTTAAGGTTATAAAAATCTCCCCCCAAAAACAAATTATGCATAACTAAAATTTTGAAAAAAAATGGATTTTAAAAAAAATTGATTTTTTTTTTAAATCTTTTAATTTTATTTATTTATTTTTAAATGGAAAATTTTCAGTTACACATAAAATATATATTAATATTAATGTATTATATATTAATTTAAATATATTAATATTTATTTTTAATTCAGGTTTTTAATTATAAATATATTTCTATTAACACTTCTTTTTTGTGTGCGTGCATTATTTTTTGGCTTTTACAAATTGCAATCTGCTGAACAGACCAGTTGCAAAATGGATGCATGATAAAGATATAGTGCACTGTATACTGTGCAGTTTGAACTTCCATTGCAATGCTAAGGTGGAAATATGACACCAACTGTTAGTGGTGGCTTGGGTCTTATCTGTTGGGACAGCTGAGCTTGACACAAAGTGCTCATCACACTCCATTACCCAGCGGCGACATGCTGCTCCATAAAGACAATTCAGTTTACCTATCTCAGAGCCACACAGGAATAGTTTGCATGCACATCTATACTTTGGTTGATCCGTCTCTGATCTTTATGTTTCAGTGAGTGCTGGCGCAATATTGTGTGAAATTAGCATATAGAACATCAGATCTGGATGCAGTCCAACTACACTATTGTTGTTTCCAAACAAAAATGGTAATTTTTCTATGCAGCCATGCTGAGGTATATTTTTTTGGGAAAAGTATGTGCACTTTTTCTTTCTGGCTATAACTTTGAATATGTTAAAGGGATACTCCACTTTTTTTGGAAATAGGCTCATTCTACCCTATCTCACGACCAATTCGTACGAATTCGAAGAATGATTAAAAAGTGGCTAGTTCGTACGACCTCACTCGTACAAATTCGTACAATTTGTCTAAACCCACGTGATGGCTAGGTTTAGGGGCGGGTTTAAGGGGTAGGTCATTCGTACGAATTCATATGAATTGGCTAATTCGTAAAATACTGTATGTACGATTTAGCAAAATCGTACTAATTCGTACGAGTGAGGTCGTATGAATTGTTACGAATTAGCCACCTCGTAAAATTCGTACGAATTCCCGTGAGATCAGGCTGGCTCATTTTACCACTCCCCCAGAGTTAAAGGTCCTATAAGTGATCCTGGGAGTGTTGACGTTCGCAATATTTCCAAACAAATCGGAGGCTAGCTAGACCCTACCTCCTCCGCATCTCATCTCCTCCCCCTCCCTTCCGTGCTTCCTGAAATAATTGTATTAACCGTCGGACTGGAAGCCCTTCTGCCGCCGGAGTTCTTGCCATCGTTCAAAAGCTTTGCTACCGATGTAAATTCGGAACTTCGCACGTTCTTTATCCGACTCCTTTTTCTTTTTAATTTGTTCTTCAGAATGACGTCTCTTTGGTCGTGTCTCGGGCATTTTTCAAACTTCCCTCTGACGCTCGTCTCTCCTTCACACACACACCCCCTTCATGTGCACGCGCACTAACCCCCAGACCCACCCTCAAATACTTCTTGCCAGTGATTGGCCGGAACACTGTTTGTTAGGTTTCGTGGTCCAGGTAAGACATGATTGTTTTTGTTGCCGTTTGTGGAGCCTGTGGTGTCTACAGAGACCGCATTTTTTTAGAGTGTGTTTAGGGGACAGGCAGCTAGCCGATAGTGAGGAGACGTTTGCTGTACGTGACAAAAAATGTTTTGCCTCGACATCGCTTATAGAACCTTTAAATAGTTGGGTTTTACCGTTTTCGAATCCATTCAGACGATTTTCTGATACTTAGAAGAATATCAGTAACCAGACAGTTTCTGGTCTCATTGACTTCCATAGTAGGAAAATATATATACTATGGAAGTCAATGAGACCAGAAACTGTCTGGTTATTGATATTCTTCTTAAAATCAGAAAAACAGTTGAATGGATTCAAAATGGTAAAACTCTAAAACTGTTTAACTCTGAGGGAGTTGTAAAATGAGCCCATTTCCAAAAAAAGTGGAGTATCCCTTTAAAGTCATCATGAAATCAAAATGGACAATTTTTTTATTATGGAATATTGCAGTGATTTGTCTTCCCCCATAATCTTTACTCAAAATATCATCACCTCCATCTCTCACCTCTTTTCGGTTGCATCCGAAATCGCATACTCTCTCGAGTAGGCACTTTTTTAAATAAGTAATTACTTCACGACCGCTAAAAAAAGAACATTCTGTGTAGTATGAGTGTAATCCGGACACACTACATCTTCCATGCTGTCATTATCATGTGACCTACCGGTGTCAATTACATCGCTTCACTGCCATTCATAAATATACTCCCGTTGCCTCATGGGAGAGTAAAGTGTCCATCCTATGCACACTTCAGAATCTCACTGGAAGTAGTAGGTCATTCGGTACTTTATGCCTATAACATACTGTTTATCACATATATATGGAAGCTTGTTTCCACCACTGAATAAAAAAAAAGAAAAAATAATTGCGACTTTTTATCTCACAATTGTGAGATATGAAGTCAGAATTGTGAGAAATAAAGTCGCAATTCCGTGTTATAAAGTAAGAATTGCGAGATATAAAGTCAGAATTGCGTGATATAAAGTCACAATTCCGTGTTATAAAGTAAGAATTGCGAGATATAAAGTCAGAATTGCGAAAAAGACAGAAGTGTGACTTTATTTCACAATTCTGACTTTTTCTCAGAATTTTGACTTTATAACACGCAATTGCGAATTTATATCTCGCAATTGTGACTTTATATCACGCAATTCTGACTTTTTTTTCTCGCAATTGTGAGTTTTCATCCCGCAATTGTGACTTTATATCTCGCAATTGTGTCTTTATATCTTGCAATTCTGACTTTATATCTCGCAATTCTGACTTTATCTCTCAATTCTGACTTTCTATCACGCAATTGTGGCGTTATATCACACAATTCTGACTTTATTTCTCAGAATTGCGAGATGTAAAGTCAGAATTGCGAGATATAAAGTCAGAATTGCGTGATAAAGACTCGCAATTACCTTTTTTTGTTTTTCATTCTGTGACGGAAACAAGCTTCATACCTATAGGAGGGAAGCATGTGATTTCAGATTAAAGTGTTTACAGGCGTGAAGGCAGAACAATAGCAATAGCAAACCACAAAGATCCAATCAATTCCCAATCGACAAGTCCCACCCTAAATGTTTTCTTTGAGAAGCCGCTTCACTCTTATATACGTCAATACAGGATGAAACTTCCAATAAAATATTTTTTCTCAGCTGACAATGATGTACTTTATGTCAATGCCGCCTTATATCACTGTCAACTAAGAAAAATATTTCATTTGTATTTAATTTGTTTTTTTTTTTTTTTTAAATGGCAACACTATAAATGCAAATGGCTTTTTCTATGTGGCTGTTAGTGTTTTTATAAAAACAAAGTTTCTCGTAATGTGATGGCAACCCGTCTGATCTCGCTATGCTAATAAAACATTAAAGTGAACTTAATTGTAAACTCCGTCCACCAGCATATGCTATTCACCCAGCTCAGGTAGCAGCTGCCACAGTCTACCATCTGCTCTTTAATTGGTGAACTTGTCACTGATGTTATTTTTCAGTTATCCTTCCTTTAAGAACAGATGGATGTTTAAATCAAGTCCCTGCAGTGCAGTCCATCGTAAAAAAAGAAAAGAAAAAAATGATATGAATGCACATCGTGGTCAGCATGATATCACAGGGACTGTATAGATCATTCTAGATGTCATGCTACTGTATGTTTGTAAACACTTGAGTCGAATATATATAGGTGTATTTGTTTTCCATCATTGGCTTTTCCCTTGTAATTAATTATGCTCCCTTGAGTCCAGCAGGTAAATCCAGCATTTGTTTTGGTGAACAACAAACACTGAATCAATACTCGCCAAGGCCGCCATCCCTTACTATAGAAGAGCGATGTCACTGATGGGTGGGAGCAGCCAAAGGAAGAGAGTTTGAACTCTTCTTTTTTTTTCTTCTGCGGCCCACCACCTTATATGTTAAATGACTTGTGTATCTGGTTTGTAGAGATAGGCTCTTATCTGTTATTGAGAATGCTGGCAGCAGGTAGACTGATCTGGGTGTGTGGTGTCCAGTGGAGTGGCTCATCTAGAGGCCAAAGCTTCTCTGCATCGCTAACATTCCCCTAAGCTCCATCCACTTACCCTTTGAAAGCTCCAGCGGAGCACACCATCCTAGCCACAGTCCCAGCAGACTCTGTTATCCCGCAGAACAGACCATGTGTTTGCTTCTGCGAGAAGAGCGCTGTTTTTATGTGAAATGACAGCACTGGGAAGCTTGTAAGTGTTGTTTTTCCACAATTATCAGAAATAAATGTTATGAGAACAATTGGCTCGGAAAGTTTGCACAAAAAGATTCAAACAATCAAGTTAGCTGTCTAAATGAGTTCGTTCTGTTTGTATAATAATGCGCTGAGCCACAAAAGAATGGGTGTTACAGGATTTTGAGTGGGTTAATCTTTTCTAAAACAACAGAAATATGGTAAAAGTAAAAAAAGAAAAAATTACATTTATTAACATAATAAATGATGGAAATAAACTAATTATTTAAACTAAAAAAAATTCACATTTTATTTTTAATCCAACACCAAATGATTTCGAGGCCAATATTTAATTTTGAAAACTTTTATTTTTTTATTCCTATTTTTATTGTGATTTGTAAGGATAAGGGTAATTGTTGCCAAATATCATTTTGTTTTTTTGTAAGTCATCATCATTAATAATTAATAAACAGCAAATTATCAGACCTCAACAAAACCTTTTATAATAAATGGCACAATCACTATTTAGTTGATTGCATTAAAACTCCACATGATGTCTATAAATTATATATATATATATATATATATATATATATATATATATATTTATATATATGTATATGTGTGTGTGTGTATTTATGTGTATATATGTGTGTGCGTGCGTGCGTGTGTGTGTGTGTGTGTGTGTGTGTATATATGTATACATATACGTAAATACATATACATATATACGGTACGTATATACATGTGTATATATGTATACTTAGATAGATAGATAGATAGATAGATAGATAGATAGATAGATAGATAGATAGATAGATAGATAGATAGATAGATAGATAGATAGATAGATAGATAGATAGATAGATAGATAGATAGATAGATAGATTTCTTATTGTTATTATTAAATATTTTTGTTGATATTATTATAATCCTGAACATATTTTTGTGGTGACACTTTAAACTCCATCGTAATAGAGCACTAATTTAGTGGGGTTTTTTTATTTTTATTTTTTTTTTGTATTTTTTTTTATGACTGGATAAGTCAGAATTCAATACGTGTATGTTATCGAGGCCGCAAAGAGCATCAGCACGTTTTTAAAGTTCTCTGGCAGTGCTTGCTATTTGCTCTGAAGGGAACGAGCTGCTTCAAGTTGCATCGTCAACACTGGAGGGTGAGCAACTGAATATCAATCAATAAAAGATCTTACTCGGATAAATAACAACTCTCAAGCGCACATAAAGTAGACTTTCAGATTGTGATGGAGCTGACCAGCTAATCTGAGGTTAATGGAGAGTAATTCCATTATCCTTAACAGTGAAATGCTTTATATGAAAGGGACACAAGATGTAGGCTAACTGATCTCTCCAGCTATTTGAAGTATACACGCTATCATTCTCATTATAGCAGACATTATGTAAATCTAAAGCTGTTTATATTCTAAACAACTTTGTGGGTGCACAATTGTCATTTGTATACTAGCCGAGTTTATTTGCAGCATTATGTTTTCCTTACACAATGTGACTCCTCATTGTATTTAAATGACCTGTTTTAAACAAATTTACTCCTGATTAATAGGAGAACGGAGAAATAATACTTATTATTTCTAAATGGAAAGGGTAACCACTTCATCATTATATAGCAGGAGGCAGTTTTGTTTGTCCTTGAGGCCCATCAAAAGTCAGATCACTTGTGTTGAGTGAATCCTGTCTCTGCTAGAGAGAGCCGAGTCACGGTGTTAGTCTGGCAGAAACCCTCGCTAAACTCCCACGTAAAAAAACCCCCCGAAAACTCATGAATCAGTCGACAGCTTCTCAAGTGGGTAATTGATGAAGATGAAGAAATATCACAGAACTAATCAGGCTTAAGCCCAGCAGAAGACCAAGCGTAGCAGGAGAGAGCTTAAAGGACACAGATGAACAAAAAAATTGCTTTTAAAATTCTGCAGAGGGGAGTATTTTCAGGAATAACAAAGTTGTGTAGAACTACGAAACTTAAAAATTTGGTGTATTTTGAAGGTAATATGGATATTCTATTGAGAGTATCTAGACAGCAACATAGATCCGGACCACATCGGATACGTGGATTCAACGAGATGTGGGCCTGTATGAGTTTTATACGTTTATTTTGTTATACTATTTATACTACAAAATGTCATCAGATACGATTTGGGATGATTTTTTTTTTTTTTTTTTTTTTTTTTTTTCAATGGGACAAGATTAACATAAACTACTGCTACATAACCTAACAGATTAATTCTATTTTTATGGGCTTTTGAAAATGTGGTTGGTTCGGTTTAGGGATATGTGCACTATAAATGCAATTTTACATTCCTTGATGTGTTTTTCATCATTTGCACACCTCGCTCCACTAACTAACAATTTCATATCCTTTCAAATGGATGTGCGCTAATCTTTTCAAACACGCAAGTGCTTGTGAGAAATGAGAACAAGCTTCTTATTGTCAGGCTTCTTTTAAAGCTGACTCATACTGCTAATTGGCGATCAGCCTAGTGTGACTCAAATTTGCAGCAGCATTTATAACTATTACTTTGGTTTTTTCATGTGGTGCTTGTCTATCCTCTGTCTGTATCCTCAAAGATATGACTATAGTGCAACTTTTATGTCTGCTATCTGAACTGATTTCAGATTTGATCTATTTCTGATGTCGTCTTATATTTCCTTTTTTTCCCTCCCTGGAATAGGGTTGTGCAGGGAGGTGGTGTTGTCCTCTGACCATGACTGAATATCACTTTCACTTAAGATATAATAATGAACAGTGTTTGAATTGTACACGATGCATCTATTATCATCTTTTCACTGAATGTGTTTTATGGCTTTAGTGCAACAGTCAGATTCCGGAAGTAAAATATCCATTAATTTTCTCCATAGGAATATTATTTTTTAATGATAACTTAAGTCTTTAAAGACAACCTTACTGTGAGCTACGAGGTGTTTAATCAAGAATATTTGGATATTATATTACATAATATCTATAATATTTTGAAAATTCCACCAATCAGAGAGCAAAACAAGCAAAGCACGCCAAAATTTCTAGTTATCTCCGCCCATTCCCACACTGAAAAAAAAATAGCGTAATTAAAATGAGTTTAAGCAACAAAAATTTCTATACATTTTGTCCAAACTTAATTTGATTGTGTTCGATCTGCTTAAAAATGTAAAATTTAAGTTTACTTTATCCATTTGTGTTGGATTACAGGAATGATTTGTGTTGCAGAAAATGAGAAAATAGGAAGAACATTTTGAGAAAACGAGAAAATAAGAAGACTTGATAGTGCGTAGTTGTTTTTAATGCTCAATTACATTTAAATTATTAGAACCATTTAAATGAAAGTGGGTTACCATTGTGAAGAAGTAGTGAGGTAGTAAGTAGTTAGTCTAAAAATGTATTAGTGTGACACTAAACTATATTGCATTGTATGCATTTGGATATATGAATTAGAATACCTGAATCATATGAGTTGGTCTGAAACTTAAAATGTACATATAATCACTTAAAATATACATATTAGCACCTAAAATTTACATATTACGACCTAAAATGTACATATTTGGACCTAAAATGAACATATTAGGACCTAAAATGGACATATTAGCGCCTATAATGTACAAATTAGGACATAAAATGTACATATTAACACCTAAAATAGACAAAAGTTTACCTTTTGAAGGTACAGCCCCAGTGACAGCTTTTGTACCTTGTTTTCTGAGATATATATATATATTATATATAATATAATAATATAATATATAATATATATATATATATATATATTAGATATAATATATATATATATTGTAGTAGGAATTGTAGTTCTTAAAGCCTTTACACAGTCTTGTACCTTTGCATTTTTCTCCAATCTTCTGAATACCTTTTTGCTTCAAATCAAAGTTTGTGATGCCATGATTCACCTCATAGCTTAGTTTAAAACGCTTTAGCAAAGACTTTTTTGAAAGTGCGGATGACAGGCCATTGTATATAATACTCGAATTGCATTTGCCCTGCCTTAAAAATGCTGTAAGTAAATTCAAATGCAACCTTCAAGTTTGACGACTAAAACAGCTTTGCAGATATGTGCGACATGATGTTTGATGCACAAATGTGCTTAATGCTGCATAAGATGTAAATAGTTTTCCACTGTATAGACAACAGATTGCAGGGAAATGGCTTTCAAAGTTTCAAATGCCTCTGACACAATGTTGATATTGCTTGATTTGAGACACTCACATCATAATCCGTTTGTGTTCACAACAAAAGCTGAAACCCCTTGTAAAGGATATTCCAGGCTCTCTCGATCTGACTTCCTGTCTCGAGGCCTCGTGTCCTTGATAGCGATATTACAAGTATGGAAAGAACTCCCTAAAAACTACTCTGACTTATCTAACATTCTCAGATTTCAGCCTCCGCTGGACACAATTTCTAGCGCCCATCATGCGAATGCTACAGAAATCAATACATTTGAGAAGTGGTTAGAGCTCCTTTATCTTGGGCAGCTGATGATTTGGAGGTATGAATAATTCATTCTTAGAAAGCTACGGATGCAGCCTGGGAGTAGATAGGAAGAGGGGAAATAGTGCTTTACCTTATCACTCTTAATCTTAGAGGTTGCAGTAATGCAGTTCTGAACATTTAGCACTTAATGGTGTGTCAGTGGAGCAACATGATCTTGGACCATTAAGGCCATCTTGAACCGGCTCACAAGACGATGTCACTCATTCTTTTCCCAGGAAGGGTCACGTGAAAATGGGAACGGGCTGTTTAGGAGAAGACTGATGTCAGTATCTTGGACATTCAAGGCAAAACATCTCTTGATGGGTAAGTTATTTGTGTGTTCTTGTGCGTGTGTGTGCTTTAGCGTGTGCAATTAGTGAGCCTTGGGATGATGGCCAATGACCCTGGTCGAGAATGATGCAGCTTCATTGCAGCAGGAAATATATATTTTGAACTTAGAGGAAATTAGTTATATTTTAAGTGTATTTTAATGCATTGATCAAGGTAACTTGTGTTTATCAAAACAAATGTAAAGACCATGCACATCATGTATCTGATTTTATAACAAAATATAATAAGAAAAATATAACAGTATATTATAGAATAATCATCAATTGAAATGTTATTTATTTATATATTTATATTTGCGTGCTTGGGAGACTGCAATGCATAATTTGAATTTAAGCTTCCTCAACTGATGCCACATGTACATAATTCCATGCACTGTCAAAAATATTATTGGTTTAACTAAAAAATGAAGTAACTTGGTTGCCTTAGTTTTAAGTTCATTGAAATGGAAAAATTGAGTTAATCATCAGAAACTCAAAATATTATGTTATCTGAACCACATAAATTATTTAATTTGATTTGACAAAAGAAAACATGTTGTAATTACAAATCATGAAAAAATATATATATTTTTTTACAGTATATTTACAATAATGTTAATTATAACATTATTTAACTACATTAGTTAACAAATGACCTGCACTTATAGCATTGGTTAATGTTTGTTAATTTCAACATTTTCTACTTTATTAAAATCGTGTTAACATTAGTTAATGCACTGTGAACTTGCATGATAAAAACAATGATCAGCTGTATTTTTATAACTTTAACAAAAACAGTAACACATGTATTGCTCATGGTTAGTATGTGTTAGTTAATACATTAACTAATTTTTAATAAATTAACCTTATTTTAAAGTGATTTTAATTATCCTTCAAATGGTCTTCGTTTCCTGTTTACACTTCTGGGCTTCGGGGTCTTTACGACCCCAACAATTGATTGAGTAATTGTACAAAAAAAATATACATTTTTAATCATACAATTAATAGGCTATATAATTTTTTTTTGTTTACTTCTCATCTATTCAATAATGCTGTGTTTTTGGACATATAAAGTACTTTTGTATCCATATACCACACAATTCCTCAACTACACCATTAGCTTGCATATGAAATATTATTTTTTATGATACATTGCATTTATGTACTAGTACTAGGCCTTCATTTCTGTGTAAAAAAAATCAGATTTATGGATTTTTTTTTGACACATGAAGAAAATATATGTATTTATTTATTTATTTTTTCACATTTCCCATTCATTTCAATGTGGGGTCATAACTGACCCCGAAGACCAAAAATGTAAACATTTCTTTACATACCTTCAGAACAACCGAATTAAGCCCAGTTTTTGTGTATGTGTGTATATATAGATAATGTATGAAAAGTCACAAAATCTTATTCCACTGAGAAGGGAACCTTTTTTTTAATAAGTAAATTCGATTGGGGTCATATAGACCCCATGACCCGATTGAGGGCTACTGTGACTATAGCCTGAGGCTGATTTCCCATGATGCATTGTGGTCTTAGTTGATTGATAATTCTTGTTATTATTATTATTATTATATATTACTGCTCTGCCAGCGCAAGCCGCAAATACTGCACAAATAACATCAGCGAGCTTTCATTTTGTGTTGACATGCCCATTACGATCCTTCTAAATACAGGCTGATATTGTAGTTCATGGGCACGGGTTTATTGGTCGGCGTAAAGAGGAGAGTAGTGATTATTTGTGGCGTTCACATTAATGGCATTGGGAAATGAATCCTGATGATACCAGTGAGCAAACTCCCTGCAGACCAATTACAAAGGTTCACAAGGTTGTTCCTCATATGCACAATGACTTTTTAATGAGGCTTTGCCATAGCCAGCCAAAATATTGCTTTGCTTGTTTCGTTGCAGAGTAGAGTATAGTTCGGCCATTGGGGAAATGACTCGCAAATTACTACATTTCAGCTGTCAGGAGCCTACTGTAAGTCATTAGCTCAGCATTTGTTGCATTTAAATGAGAAACGCAGCGCTTGTCGTGCGCTCCTCGGCGCGGATCCGCTGGGTTTAGATGAAGTCCCCTCTTGAGGGGCAGTGGATTTCATTTCCCGCTCGGTACCCCCGGATATATCGATGTGCATTAGTGCATGTATACTCTTTGCACATATCCTTGTTAGCGTGTCCTCTGCCTTCGGTGTCGTCCCGCTGCCTGCGTGACACCGGGGAACTAGGCAGTCGAGGCAGCACCTGGAACGGTCTGATGTGGGGAGACGTGCTACAGCGAGCAGGGAAATTAGGATCAGCGTGCCACCCGGGGGTGATGGCAAGAGGGTTCTGTGTTCTCTCTTTTCCCGCCAATCCTCCTCCACTTTCCCGGTTCTTTTTATAATCTCTCCGAATCTAAAAACCCATCACTGTACTCGCTGGTGCGACATGGGTTTATCCAGCATGGATCCAGCAGTCTCTCACTCTTTGGCGCAGAGCCTTAATCTGTGGAGCAGTTCATGTTTTTTTGTTTTTTTGTAAAAGAAAAAAAAAAACGTGAAAAACTTGCTGCGCTGCAGATGCCCTTAAAGAGAAGCGCTTTTCCTTTTGGAGTAATTGGCCTGCAGGCTTTTCTGTGTATTTCTCGCAGCACAGCTCCATTGGCGAAGTGACTAATAAAGAGGATTTCTTGTTTGTCTGTTGCTCTACTCCAGGAGAGGCAGTGGGTCTGAACTCAAACTTAACAATCATGTGTTGAGAAAGGAGCTATGTGTGAGAGCTCCGCAGAAGGCTATTTTCTCTTCAAATGCGTTTCTTTTGGAAGCAAATGGGGTGTGATCTTCCTAGGTGACAGATAACAAAATCTCTCATGCAGATTTAATAGGTTTTCTTTGGAACAAAGGAAAATAATAAGAAGGATGCAAACATCAAAGCCTTCATCTGGGTTCGCCGTCTAGATTGTAATCATATGATTCACTGTTAGTGGATGCTGAATTATAATATAGCTGTGGCTTTGATGGCAATTCGTTTATTTTTGGGATGGCGCAAGTGTAGAATTTAGTCTCACAGTTTTGGGAAAAACAGAAGACAGGAAAAGTTTTTTTGCAAGCAAGACTTCGAAAATCTTCAAGGTTTATCTTTAGTGTTCTGAATGAGAATTTATCCATGAAATGAGAACTCTTTAAGGTCTCAAACAATAGAGCTGGGATCTTTTGTTATACCGTATGCATTTGTTCTCCAAGTTTGTCTTTTAGTCTATCAGTTTAGTTTCAGTAATGGGTTTGTTTTTATATTGGGTTAGGGTTAGCACATTTCTATTTAGTTTTTATGTATTTCGTTTCAGTTTTAGTTTAGCAGAGTTAACAGAACACTTTTATTTAAAGACATTGAATTTCAGTTTACAGTAAACTCATTGTGCAAACTTATTTAATTGTTTGAGAGTGAACAAAGAAACAAATAAATGCAGCTAAAAAATAAAACATGTTAATTCAAACTCATTCATGTTAGGGGTAGGGACAGAGAAATGAGATGGCCCTAAAGATGTAATCTTGACACGTGGTTTATAAGAGAAAGAAAAAAAAAATGTGATTATTATGATTAATGACATATTATTCTTGTATTGATCATTTTTTTTCCTTTTTGTCTATTGTATATTTATGCATGTGTCCTATTCAGACCAGACATTTAGTTTATCCTTCTACTTTGGAAATGTAACCTACTTCTATTTGTGGGCTAGACATGATAGGCTATTTGTGACTGTGTACCAGATTGATAATGTAGTATCCGCAAGTAATAAGGTACGAGAGGTTGTGCTGTCGTGAATAAGTAACGGCTGAAGGGTGTTGTTAGGCACGGCGCAAAGCGGAGGGACTACCTGCAACCCCTTCAGCCGTTACTTATTCACGATACAGCACTTGCCTCGAGTACCTTATTGCTTTTCAAAAATGGTTACCACACAATAAAAATATTAAAGTAAAAAAAGTATTAGTGCAGCTTTCATGAAATAAAATCACTTTAAAGCGCTAAAAAAATAGTCCCTGAACGTCCCAATGTGTAATGTGCATGAAAGCTCGAAAAAAAACAGCACGGAAAAAACGTGTTCGGTGCGAAATCATATAGAGAAGGACTTAGTAAGCAGGAGAGAGAGCAAAATTTTGACAAACTGAAGTTGGTAAAGGTCCAAACGAGCGCTCTAGCCCATACTGCAATTCTTCCTTCTATTTCTTATCCCGACATTCTTATTTCTTATCTTATTCTAATTTCCCTGCTACTTCTTATTCAGATTGTCAGTCCCAAAAAGCACATGAAATCCATTTCAAGCTTCATCCATATGGTAGATAGTAAATGGTTACTGGACTGCATCTATATAGCGTTTTCAACAGACCAATGGCCACCAAAGTGCTTTACATATGATATTTTACCTCACATTCACCCATCCATTCACTCATTCATACACCGACATATGTGGTTTGAAATCCTATTCACGTATCAGGACCTCGGCTTCAGTCTGAACGATCGGATTTCGGGTGGTATGTTACTCTCACGCCACATAAATTGTAAATGACAGAGACATTGTTAAAGGAAACAATGCTGTGTTGTTACAAAGTGCTGGACGAGCAAGAAAATGATTGTTTCTGAAACATATTTTGAAACCGGCGCAGACAAGAGCGCGGAAAAAAAAGCTTTAAATAACAGCCTCCTACAGTTCTGCAGCTGATGCTGTGCCTCTCTCAATCACAAACGCCTTCTTTTATCAGTTTTTTGCACTCTTCTCTTTAACTTTTGGCAGAACTCTAAATGTTTTTCCAGATGCGACCAATTAGTACAAACCAAAGCTCGACCATTTTTCAGCAGCAATAATCAATTTGCGAGTCTGTTCAGTTCAGTGGCATTGTTTACGTTCAGTGCTTCCAAAATGGCCGCCTTCCGGATTGATGACGCGTCGTGAAAACCTTCTATTGAAAAGAACAACCGGGACATTGTGGTATATATCTCATTGTGCCACAAGAAAAAGGTATTTAAAATGTAAAACTTTAGACAATCACTAACTATAACTTTGCAATGTGTCAGCTAACTCTGATTAGATTATTAGTAGACTGTCTGCATAATATCTGATGATGTTCCCCCAACAGACATTCTACTGACCAAGTAACTTTGCAACTACTGTATATGTCAACTTATTCTACTAACCTGAACCCTAACAACTAACCACAACAGTCTAGTAGACTTTTGGACCTCACTGTACAGTATATATACTTAAATATATAAAAGTTGGTCTCACTAATTTGATTCTTTAAGTTGTGGAAACTTTGTTGACATGTACCTGGCACAGTTAGCTTCGAGAGCAGTGCAAACATCTGATCTTGATCGAGCCAGAACAGGTGTGATTTAGACAGTTTTGCCAGCTTGTGCTGAGAAATGTTTCACCACGGATTTAGCCCAGTTTGGGTCTCGGCCAAATAAAAAAAAAAAGCTTCCAGGAGAAACTGGGCAATATTGGACACAGGGGGCTGTGTCAAACTATAAAGCAGGCAACTTGCTAATGACTTTTTCAGAAACTAATTTTCTTCTTTGCCGCACTGGCCATAAAAGGTGGTTATCTTCTCTATCCAGGGATAGATAGAGATTTAACTGTCCTCATTGTTTATTGTTTTCCACTGCAGATTTTATGTGGTACATGGCACACGCACCAGGAGAAAATCTCCTCAGATTTATTTTGCTCCATGACTTGAGCTCAAATAGTTTCTTAATTATAGGGAGTGATAATATTGCACAATAGCACTCAATGCTAATACCATTGTGAGAAATACTCTTGTCGTCAATAGATCGTTTAGCCATGGGTCTTGTTAAAGCTAATGTCTACCTAGCAGTTAAATCAAGACAGAGCAGCCAAGTCACTTAGATGAATAGATTAGGTTTTTAAGAAAGACTCATTATTAAAAATAAAGTTGATAATGCATGATAGATCTTCAGAAACTCTAAGATGGCCTTCAGATGGTTTAGTTGCAGCCAGGACCAGCAAGTAAGACCAACAAACCAGCTTAACTCAATATTTCTGTCCATATAAAATCAGAAAACAATTACCCTAACGCTATAAAATCCCAATGAAGGATGTAATTGAAATCACCCTTTACCCGATCTGACCCCACATAACTTTGTAGATGCGTTTCAGCTGTGCTGTCAGTCTGAACTATTGTGTTACTGGATGTGCGCCGTCAAGAGCCGTAATGTAATTCCGAATGGGAAGGAAACAGGGCTCATCATTCAAAATGACCCCGTGGCCATTGATAAAAAGGCTTGATAACGTCACGCTTCCTGTGTATGAATCTGCTCTTCTCGAAGCGAGTTTAGCTAATGCTTAAAATCACTCTGCGATCTGTACGACACTTTAAAATGCACTAGAGCAGCTCTTCTCCCAACATCATTAATATTCTTTATTGCATTGCACAGTTTATAATCTCTGTTGATCAGGAGATCTCGTCTTAATCATATAAACCCTTTAGTGGATGGGGAATATTATGTATTAATGAGCTATCAAGATCCACAAAGCTCATGCAACCTGAATATCAATACCCCTTGAATACTGCATCAGAAGATAATTGATTTATCCATGTTAAGCATGAGAAAAGTCAACACGGTGTGGAGTGCAACTTGCTTTCATGGTACAGAGGTTGTACTTAACTTGAGCACGGACAGTTAAATGCCTCTGTCCATGAGTCATTAGCGGCTGTAGAGTGATGCCAAGTAGACGTGTCCCAAAAGAGCTCAGCCCAGGAGATGCTGAAATATCACAAAGAGGAAGGTCAGTGTGGCAATGCTTAGCCTTGAACTTCTAGTAAGAGATTCAGTACGAGTGGTTGCTTTCTCGTAATTAAAAAATGCCTTTGGAGACTGACAAGTCTGAGAACAAATCTGCCCACATACAGTCGTTGTTGAGGTTTCACTATAAAAAAAAAATATTTTCAAGATTTGTTATCACAACTTTTTTTTGTCAAATCAACTTAATTTATTTAGTTCAGATAACTTATTATTTTGAGTTGAGATGATTAAATCAATCTCCTTCATTGTATTAACTCACTTTATCCAGTTCAATCAACTTAAAATTTTAAGGCAACCAGGTTACTTCATTTTTTAAGTTAAACCAACTATATATTTTTTTTACAGTGTACTAAAAATGCTTTAACAGGGGTTTTGGACTAGTGGCCCCTTGCAATTTTAAAGCTTTGCTTCTTTATCTTACCCAAACTTAGATCATGCCATAGAACATATTACAATCCCATTAAAAAGTTTGGAGTTGGTAATATTTCTTTTGCTCCCCAAGGCTGTGATTTAAAGTAAAACAGTGATATTGTGGGATATTTTTACAGTTTAAAATAAATCTTTTGCATTTTAATACATTTTCAATGTTATTCCTGTGATGGCAATGTAGCCATTACTCCAGTGCTTGGGCTGATGTGGTGCTCCAAAAACATTTAATATTTTTATCAATGTTGTGTATTTTTGTGGAAACTGCTATAAAGCAGCAGTTATTTAGTCTCTGTGATATGTTCGCAATATTTAAATCTACAACAAAGTGATAAATTACGTTATGTCAGTGTTCTGTACAATTATTAATCTAATATGAATAGAAAATGTTGAAGCGGCCAACTGTTGCTATGGTTACTACCTGACGTGAAAGATTTATGCTAATGTCAAGTGACCCTGAATAACTTTTTTGAATGTATATACGTAATTTCAACATTGCAAAAAAACAAAACAAAAATTGACTGTTTACAAACAGGTTTCCCCGATATCCTCCGTATACCGGTTGTTCTGTTTTTATTTTAGTCAAGGCGGAGCAGTCAAAAATAGCACAACAGACGAGGGAAGGAGGGAGGGAGTGCAGACTGAGCCGGGTCTCTCAGAGGAGGGGTTAGCCAGGGTGAAATTGACGGCGGGAGGGTCCAAAGTGGAGACGAAGGCTGCAGGAGCTAGGGAGAATCCCCAACCGGAGAACCAGAATGCTGCCCAATGGCAGAGTCGAGGGAGGGAGGAGCCATGGTGGAGCCTTGCCAGGTGGAACCAAGGGCACAACTGACCTGAAGAAGAGTGGATAGGACTGAGGTGAAGCTTGACTGAGACAAAGGGGTGGGGCGACGAGTCGACAATAAAGCCCTGTAAGTCCACGGTGAATTTAGAGCAACGGCTGACCAAGACAGAGCCTAAGTGACAAGAAAGCTTGGTGGAGCCGTGAGGGCGACAGTCCCAGGTGGAGCCAAGGGAGCGAGGAGCAAAGGTGGAACCAATTGGCATAGGGGTTTGTTTGGAACTATGGGATCGGCACTCCAGGGCAAAGCGGACAACCATAAGCTTAAGGCGAATCCACGATGCATAGAACAGGCAGTGTAGGAGGAGGCAAAGGGCTGATGTGAGGCTGAGAAGACAGGGCTGAATGACTAGGCATGCAGTGCAGGAAGAGGGTTAGCAACAAAATGGGCTTGGAACAGATATGTTCTGGAAACCTGTTTGTAAAATTAGTCATAATTTTGCAATTCCACTAAATGGCCCAGAAATGACACCGTTCATCTTGAAAAAAAGGACTGATTTGTAACAATTTGGGATGTTTTCTCTTGTTCACATTTACACCGTCGACTTGGCTGCAGACGTTCTTTTGTCTCTTGTAGTGATTTAGCGATTTTATATGCAGCGTGAGAAGTCAGCAAATATGTCTGAGTGCACAAAGACAGTGAAGCTGCTGTTCGCTGTTCTCCCTTCAAGGCTGTTGCTCTCTTCCGCGCTGTCTTTCCTGCAAGTTAATCCCATCAGGAATTCAATTTACTTCTCTTTTAATTATCGCCTTTCAATTGACTGTTTTAAAAGGAGAAGATTTTCTCCAATCCCACTTACTATAATTAGGGCTTATGTGTGGATAATGAAAATTTTGAGGGATCAAAGGTGGAATTCATTTGGAGAGGGGCCTGGATCTGTTTAATGTAGTTGCTTGCAGTGTAATCCTGAGATTGGTATGCAATACAAAGTGCCACAATAATTATGTAAATAAAAAAAATAAAGTGTGCGGCAGCTATCGGTAGCACTATATTTCCCCCCCAAACAGTATAATGTCACCGGTTTATCCTTATTTGGAAAACCTGTGTTTGACAACAGGCTTGTTAGCTTGTGCCACCTAGTGGATTAGCACCTTCTGTGTGGACATGAGGTTACGGATCCAATAAAAAAACGATTGATTTCCCTCCCTGACAGTCTCACAAATTGGAAGCTTTACCGCGTTAAAACTTCACCGGTCCTAAACACACATCTATGGCTGTATGTGTCCTCTAACAGTCGACGTGAATACAATCTGCCTCCCTGGCTCCCTCTATGAGGATATGAGTGCTAAGGGAGATGGATTCATTGTAGACCTATTTCTCAAGCTGTGCATGAGAAATTGCACTGTTTGTTTGCTGCTGCCTTTCCCCCTGCCTTTGAGTTGCATGAACATATGCAAAGCAGCCATAGTTACACAGCAACACACACACACAGATATGCACCTACGTAACAACCCTGTCACACCAGTGTCAAAACATGTCGCGCTCCCCACCTTGCCGTTCTGTCACCGCAGACAGAAGGTGCCATCGGGAGTTAAGCATGTCAATAAGCCCCTAACATTGATCAAGACACTTACTGAACAGCTTATAAACCCCCTGGCGCAGGTGCCTTGATAGATCAGTCTTCTGATCCAACTTAATTGAGGAAAATGGGATAGCATTGAGGAGAGGAGGCGGGGGAGTCTATACTCCAATCATGACATATAGAGCAATGCGATCTCATTAAAAGACATACATAATTGATCAGCTAATGCAACTGCTTCATAAGGGGTTCTCTTAGATTGTATTTGGCAACTGTGCTCTGTGATGAGCTCTCGTGGTCCTTGCAAAACCACTGTAATGCTGAATGCCTGTTCAGGGTCTTATGAGGCATGCTTATGTGTCGTGGCGAATGTTATCAGAACTAATTATACCAATGTTTTAACATCATCCATTCAGTACAATGTGTGGGAGATACTCTTCTGCTATTGTCTTATTGGATTTGTTTGATTGTATTCTAGTGTTCTTGCTGGAGTCGAATTGGGCCGAAAGAGAAACAGTGTTACTCTATTGGATAAAAGTGTTATTTCTGAAAGGTGCATGCCTGCTTTGTGAGTTAAAGCTTTAATAAGTTTGGTGTTCTGGGATTTGGGTCAGACAAACAGAATAAAAGAATATGAGCAAAGGTAAGAGGTTAATTTATGAGAAGTTACTATCATTACATTTATACATTATTGGGGTCTCCAGGTTAAAGTATGTTATCATATAAATTAACCATTTTTGACACCAGCTTTAAAAATGCCTTTTTTATTATGCCTGTAAGTCAAAAATGTTATTTAATTAATCACCTAAATCTACATTTGAGTTTAAGATCAGAGGTTGATACTTAGTAACAGCAGCACTTTTTTATTGTTAGGCTGCTCTATTAAACTTTTTAACATCCAACAAATGCTTCAATATTTATTTATTTATTTATTTATTTTTGCAAACAATTTTAATAATATTTTACCATTTAATGATACCTAGGCTATTGCCTTGCTGAATATATGTTCTCCATAAATTATAAGGTTATTTATAGTTATTATTTTACACTACTATGACATTTTAAAATATTATTTTACAATATCTGTTATGAAATTGCTCTTTATTCTAGTTGTTCTAATTACTACCCTAACATTTTACAGTATGGGTATCATCTGTACAGTGCACCCAGCAAAATGAATAATGTATGGACATATTTCACTGCAAATGTACGTTTCTGCCATTTCAGCTGTGTCCTCGTATCCCTAATGTCAAAGCCTCAACCCTTCGTGACACAAAGATGATGTGATTTGTGTGACTCTTTGGGAGCCCTCCAGCACAGTGTGGGAGGTGCCCACCCCGTGCCACACGAACAGCGCGCGGGCTCATGTTGATCTAATGCAGGAATCAGCGGGGACCGTGTGTGGATAGGCGCGATATCTCCAGCTGAACGCTGGCACTCGCATATTCTGACATTAAGCGGCACTTTTCGGAGACCCTGTCCGTTTTATTTGGATGCTCGGTTCAGTGAGAGTCTCGCAGTGAGCCCGCATCACTCTAAGGAACGGAAGAGACTCGATGTGTCACAGTAAGTGCGTCTTTATCAGCTGTGCATCGCTCCATCACATTGAACTCGGGTTTATATTGCTTCTCTATCTGCACTTCAAACATTTGTGGAGAGTGAGTATGCCGATGCACGTTTCTGGTGATTCATGTGTTTTTTTGGTTTGCGACATAGGCTTTAGTCATTTACTTCGATAAGGGACGCATCCTCACTTTGACGACTGCTCAAACGTCCCTCCGTTTATTTCCAAAGCTTTCTATGTATAACTATATACAAACACAATACTAAAGATCAGTTTGTTTGTAGTAGTGAGAGTGGTAGAAGGCGTAGTAGTAGTAAAATAGCACTAGTTGTATTAGCTCTAGTTGGGAAGACACTAGTGATCAAAATGTCTAGTCGGAATGACTATTAACCTAGAGGAATAGCCTACTAGTACTCAGGAGTTAGTAATGTAATAGTTTAATTAGCATTAGTTGGACTTGCAGTTCTATCTATCTATCTATCTATCTATCTATCTATCTATCTATCTATCTATCTATCTATCTATCTATCTATCTATCTATCTATCTATCTATCTATCTATCTTTCCATCTGTCTATCTATCCGTCTGTCTGTCTGTCTAGTCTCATCTCTGCAATTGTTGTTTTTGGTCCAATTTTATTCCATTGATGTACATGTGGTAAACTGAACATAATTTACCTTAAATTATTAACAAGAACACATTGCTATAAAATATAATTATTACTTCTTTATGTACTGTGTTTACATGCGTAAAAGTCTCATATTTTTTTTTTTAAAGTTTTGCATTGCTTTTAAAGTAATTTGAATAGTGCTTTGTACAATTGTGTCAGTGCAAACTGTTGTTTTGGTATTATCGGTATTAAAGTGACCTTGTTTGGGATCGCTATTCATCAAATCCTCAGTAACCACTGCAGGTGTCATGAATGATGCTGGCAGGCACTGAGGTGTACCTTTAATTTATTCACAAAAAACTTACAGATCATTTTGTGTTTCAAGTCATGTCAAGTTCATGACACAAGTGTGAGTGGGTCAGTCGTTTGCTGTCTAATGAGTCTGTACATTTTCACTAGTTTAACACATTCAGGCTGATTTGTACACCTGTTACCATTTCATTATCCAGCTGACAGCGTTATCAGCCAATCACATGGAGGCAGCCTCATATCACATGACTTTTCACTTGGATTTTGCTGTATATTTGTTATGTTCATTACATTTTATTTTATTTCCTCTCTCACTCTCTCCATATAAATATGTTTGTTTTTACCCAAGTGTGAGTGACGAGCATCTTGATGTTTGCAGTGAAAGTCATCATCACTGTTGACTTTTGCAACCTTGCTCGAATTGATCTTACTTACTGAAACAGCTGGTGTTGGGTTGTGTACAGAGCGCATTAACGTCAGGACGGGTCTGCATTACCGATGCTTTGAGACATGTTGCGCTGGGGTTAATGATCTGATATGCTCTGGGTTTGATTCGGTTAGAGAGCGTTGTGTTGGAGACTAGTGCCTCTGCAGATGTTTATTAATCCGCTCTCACTGTCCCTCCAATGCGTAATCCGGCCGGATTTACTGATTATTGCTGTCCACAAACCCCATAAACCACTCACAATATATTTATTTATATCCCGTGAAGGATTAACTCCATGCATCACACAGTCATATATTCCTTAAATTTTGGGATTTATTAATTAATATAGTCACTATTGGGCTCACTATTCGGTGTCAGGGTTCTAGTCAAAGATCAGTGATCTAAATAAAACTCAAGTTATAGACTTCATCTGTATGTGGTTGGAGAGACAGACTAATCTAGCATCTGTCGCTCAGCATCACAGACTGCAGCTCCTTGCGTTAAGTACAATCTCATCTCGTCTGGTGGCCAAGCAGATGAGGTTTTATATGGATCATATTTAATGTTAATCACTGGTCAGGCTTTAACAATGCAGGGCATGTTGTCTGATTATCTTTCACTCACAGTGCTTCCTGGCTTTTCTTTTAAAGCAACCTTTGTTTTTGTTCATGTCATAATATATTAGAGACAAATTCAGTGTGATTGCATACATGCATGCAAATGAGACGAGGTATAACTCAGGCTAACATTTAATGTCAAAACAGTGCTGATAGGAGAATATGGTGCATAATTATTGTTTTGGATGATAATGTTTTGGCGAACAGCTGAAGTCGTTTGGATGGTCAAAAATAGTTATCAAGACGTAAGTAAAAGCGAGAGAGAGACAGAATGTGTTCTTATGGTAAGTGTGGCGGGCTGTCAGATGTGATGTAGTGCAAGTGACATTAAAAAGATTCCGGGGTGGTTGCATTTCATAAAAATTTAAATGGATGGTTTCTGCTGGTGGAAGCATTGCGAAAATGTGTCAGGAAGGCCACTTCTATATAATATATACTTTCCTACTCAAGTTGCTTATACTATCCCTTTAAGATGTATTTTGAATACTCGTTGTCATGTTTTGCTAGGAGACTTACACCCTGTTGTATCCTTCAGAGAAATGCAGAGCCCCTCGGGATCTCGGCGCCGTTACTGTATCCTTCTAAGCGAGTCCGACTTTTACGTTTACATAGAGCAAATTCGGTGGGCAGCCCGAGTTAAAACGCAACAAAGCCGTCATTGGGAATTCAAGTTCATTTACATGTGGGCTAGACACAGCTGGCCACTCTCATGCCGGGTGAAATAGCATTTTGGACGGTGTCCCGAGAAGTCCGTTAGCGTCTAATCTAGGGGCTCTCCTCTCCCAGCGGACCGTGCGGTAAGCCAGGGTGAAGCCCTGCAAATAAAGACAAATGCTCTGTGTCACCCGCCTTGCGCCTCCAGTAAGAGACTCTCCTTTCTGCTCTGCACTCTGTGGGTTTTTAAAAGCAAACAGCGGCGTGCAATTTTTCAAAACATTGTTATGCACAGAGAGGCTGTGGGCCCGTGATTCTGCTTTCGCCCGTGCGCATGCTGAGACTTGTAAGCCTCTTGTGTCATATTAAGATTTTTTTTTTTTGCCTCCCTCCCCATCCAGCCGTTGTGGAATCTCAAAGTCAGTTTCTTTTTCTCCCTCTCGCTCTTTTCCGCCCCCCCTTTTTTTTTCTCTTTATCGAGAGACAGCCAGTGTCTTAGCGCAAGCATATGCTGAGTGCCTTTGACACTCTCTTCTTAGGGAATTATTTGCATATTTGCCAAGCATAGAAATTGATCCAGCTGACATCACAGATCAAAGCCTTGTATACTGACAGCAGTGTACTAATGGATCTAAGATGGCTGTCAATTAGGAAAAACAATCCCTCTGGTGATGGAAATTGTTATATCTCAAATACCTCTCTCTCAAGTGTGTGAGAAAGGTGTATTGAATGTGTGAGGAAGCAGTGGATCTTGTAGATTATTAATAGTGTTCCCACTTCCCAGTGCTTAGCATTGATGGCTAAACGGCTAATCTGAAGACATAAACACTACTGGGAAAAGGAAGCCTCCCTTTTGTTTTAACACATCATGTTTTATTCCATATTGGCTTGAAGTTGAGGGAAGCTGACAGCAGCGTATAATAGTGTAGATGTCTCTTTCACACCATTGCACTTTTTTAAGAGCAGAGACACTTTTTTTTAAAGGGTTCAGGACCGTAACCGAACAAAGCAAAGCTGTATTGTTACTGGGATCAGAGTTAACAAAAACCCCTCAAAAAGTGTGTTTGTGAGAAATTGCCTTGAAGAAACTGAGTGATTTTTGAAGACAGGTGAAAATGTAAGGTTAAGAGTAGTGGAGGGGCATCATCAGTGTAGTACATTTTTCCTTTTTTTCCCCCCGGTTCCAAGTTTCCCGTCTAAAGGAATTGTTGTAAAATACAGTGTTTTGTGCTATCGGACTAAAGCTATTGTTTGGGCAAATGTGCTAAATATTGAGTGAGGGTACGTTCTGTATTCAGCGTGCTTAAAAAAAAAACGCTGTTACTATCATCACTACCACTTAATGTCTCCGAGCTGTATTTTTAAACTCCTTGGCTTCATGTAATGATCCTCAAACATGATTGCAAGTAGACTGGCCACAAACAGAGCTATCATTCATTTTAATAACATCGCCATTGTGCCTTTATATTATGCCTTAATGTCCAGTTACGTGAATGGACTTGTGAGCGGCTTTTATTTCAGATTTCAGTGTCACGGACACATTCAAATTGTTTCTTTTTGGATTTACAGACTCAAATAAAGCAATCTTATAAATACACTTTTTTATTCTGGTTGGAAGATTTTTCGACACCACTCTTATATAGTTTTTAGGGCTGGGAAACGATTAATCACGATTAATCGCATCCAAAATAAAAGTTTGTGTTTACATAATATATGTGTGTGTAGTGTGTATAAGTAATTTGTATATATAAATACACACATGCATGTAAACATTTAAAAAATATTTGCATGTACTTTATATATATTTATACAAATTAATATTATACATAAATATAAATATTTGGTATATTAACACATTTTTCTTAAATATATACATGCATATGTGTGTATTTATATATACAAAATAATTATACACACTACGCACACATATATTATGTAAGCACAAACTTTTATTTTGGATGCGATTAATCGCGATTAATCATTTCCCAGCCGGGCCCTAATAGTTTTACAATGGCAGTACAATGGACAAGCAATGGTAATATTATGATACTTTTGATATACTACGATTATCATGGTATTTATTTAGTGCATCATGATTTATCTAAGCACATAAAAAGAAGGGGAAAATTGCTTTGAGTTTAATAACCATCACATCTGTCTCTAATAATCTGTGGGTCTGAATTAGTTCAGATTCACTGAACTGTATCCCATATCTGCCATTTCTAAATGTGTTACAGACCTATTATTGTCTGTTGTTTCTTATGCAATCATGGTGCAACATATTCCTTTGGGAATATGGGTAATTGTGGGTTTCATTAGCGGAGCATAACATGATAAGGCAGTTGTGGAACTATTGGCGCTGTGAATCTGGTTTTATTATTTACCTTTAATGTGTTCCCTGGTTGTTCTTCCCTCTTGTAAACTTAAGATGTCAGATAGTGACGTCGTATATGATGTGCTTTAATCATGACCGTAAATTGTTTAATCTGCAAAGTGTAGCGTGGCAAACCACATGGGTGTATTTTGAGGTGCTTATGAGAAATCTAAGACAATTTTCATGGGAGTTCAGATGGTGCTAAAAAACATACTACTACTTTATGTATTGGAAAAACAAACAAGTGGCTTCTGTCCATGAGGAATATAGCCTACTGACTGAGATTAAAGTTAGGTTAGATGATAAAACTTGAGTCTATGCGTGCTTCTGAGAGCGATCATGGTGTTATCTGCCTTAAAAGGCAGTGGTTATGCTGGTGCATGTTTTTTTATAATAAAAAAAGATATTAAGGTCATAATACAGATTTCAATAGCATTAAATGAGCTATATTGGATTTTTTTTTACTGTGCATTTTTTTCCTTGAGGTCCACTTATGATGTTACATAACATTTTTTCCAGTGCCTAAAACACTATAATTATTTTATAATTTTATTGTTCATTAAAATGTTCCACTCTCTGACCATTACACCATATCTTAACCAGGCATGATGTAATTTGTCTTTACACACTGAAAGTCTTTTTTTTTTTTTTGGACTGTGGCGTAACCATATTGAATGTTTTGAAATGTTACACCATTTCTTTTTTTCTAGCCAAGATTGGGCAATAAATATCCAATATCTAAAAAACAAACAAGCAAAAAACACTAATATTGGTTAACTGATATGGCCCAGATATAGTCTTGGTATGATGATTTTGTTTGTCAGAACTTCCTATGTACATTTTACTTTTTTACCTTGAAGAAGGCAGTGTTTAGAGGGTAGCACTACTATAAATTACGTAGACCTCGCTGTCTTCTTTGGTTAAATGATACCCGTGTCATTGTGTGTCCTCACATGACTTCTCAGGTATAAGAAATTACTCCAATTTCCTCTGCGCTTTTTACAAATTGTTGTGCCGAAGCAAAATCCAGGCCCTCATGTCTTACCAGTGATAGAAATGTGGAACCTTTTTGTTAGATTAGAATATAACTCTATTTCTCTGTGCCACCACAATATTTTTAGTCAAGAATACATGGTCCCATGGATCGAGTCAGAAGGACAAAGTCTCCATTCCCCAAACTTCTTAAAGGGATACTCCACTTTTTTTGGAAATAGGCTCATTTTACAACTCCCTCAGTGTTAAACAGTTGGGTTTTACCATTTTCGAATCCATTCAGACGATTTTCTGATATTTAGACGAATATCAGTAACCAACCAGTTTCTGGTCCCATTGAATTCTATAGTAGAAGACCAGAAACTGTCTGGTTACTGATATTCTTCTAAATATCAGAAAATCGGCTTAATAGATTAAAAAATGGTAAAACCCAACTTTTTAACTCTGAGGGAGTTGTAAAATGAGCCTATTTCCAAAAAAAGTGGAGTATCCCTTTAAAGAGTTAGTGAAGTCAATATACTGGGCCAGGGTAAATGAATCTTCCCACCTGGCAAACATGACCGGATAGGTTCATTTCAACCTACCCTTAATGTGTCCTGTAAGCAACATGACATCACTGTTTTTGCGGAAACATACCACTTTCAAGTCAAGTGGCATGTTATCTATACGCATTTTGAGCTATCCGCATGTATACGTGTATGTCTACGCATTAAAACAAAAACCAATGCATGAACTTACAAAACAACAGGAAACAGTTCTTGACAAAGACACATGGCGGACAACATGCGGGCTTACATACACAGACTAATGACAATGAACAGACGATTAACCAATGACACAACACATGGCATGATCACATGACAAACAGGGAATCGCATTACTGACATGGAACATGACATGAACAAATCAAATCGTGACACCTACATTCAGAGCATATTCAGATATCGAAAAACGTGAGCAATCAGAGCAAAAGAGGATGAAAATTCAGGCTGAGAGACTTATTTTACACATTTAATCCAAATACCTAATTTTTATCTCTCTGAAATATGTCCTCCTGAAGGCCTGAGGCAATTCACAATATAATCATCTCCCATTGGCTCAAGTTTGAGAAGTAGCAGCAAAGCGATTCTCTCCCCATAAAAAAAGCTTTGAATTATATTATCTTGTTGGATTGACTGTCATCTCATCTGATCTGGTAAGATAAGTCGCCTTGATGTGAATTATGGTTTGACCGTGATAATGAATCAGTGGTTGATCTTGATTTGACAAGCTGATGGAAGGCTACTGAAAATTTCTTTGTCGAATTGGGATCCAGGGCTCGAGTTTTCTAAAACCAACCATTTAGCCAAGTTATGAAAAAATGACATTTTAAAGATGCATTGTCTCTGAGGGAGGAAATGATGGAGTGATACTTGCAGAATATAGGCCACTATCCTGCAGAAAGTGAGTGTGCATATCAAGACCAAGTAGCATTTATATAACAAGTGCCCTTTTCAAAATGAGCACAAATACGAGCACTTCCTGTCCAAATGTTACAGTAGGCTTAGGCTACAGCATGTGTTAATGTTGCAGACGGTATTTTAGTTACATACTGTATAAGGATGGGAATTTTTTTGTAAATTTTTCATTTTGAGTACTGATACAAGCACGTCATGACTAATTAAAATACTTTAAAACAACCCGGTCTCATCCCAATTCGTCATATAACTGACGTTTTGGGACGTCTTTTGACCATTCGTCAATATACGACTTTTTAGGGCCCCCCTAAACGTCGGTAGATGACGTTATGGGATCCTAACTCTACCCCATATCTAAACCTAACCCTAAACCCAACTCGTCACCTAACTGACGTTAAAGGTAAAGCGTCAGTTGTATGACGACCCGGGATCGTCATCTACCGACGTTTAAGGGGGCCCTAAAAAGTCGTATATTGACGAATGGTCAAAAGACGTCCCAAAACGTCAGTTATATGACGATTTGGGATGAGACTGTGTTATTTAAAACACTCTCACAAAAATGAATGTTGACAAATAAAAATTGTGACATGAAAATATGTATCAAAATGAAAAATATGATTAGAAAAACAACTGCTAGATAATCAATAATACATCTCTGTTTTCTAAAAGGAATAGCTGCTGTCTAAAAATTGAACTTCTGTCAGTTTCCGTGCACTATTTCTAATCACCTTATAGGCATCATTGATCATTTTTACAGCTTAGTTTAAACACACATTTTTGGACAAAGTTTTGAGAACATTTTATTCCTCATCAAATATTGGTTAACACAGTCTGGCTGGCACACATCACCCAGAAACAAGGGTGGCTCTGTCGAGCCATTGGTTAATCCAGCTCATCACTGGTGCTGTGCTAAATAGTTGGAGAGGCACAATAATTTGTATTGTTCCTGCCATAATGGTGATGTAATGGTGGTGGTGTTATGTTGTTGATGCCATTATTGTTCAAGGCTCAGGCTGTAATTTGGCTTAGGCTGTAATATAGGACCATAGCAAAAGCCTTTATGGGGCAGCGAGCTGCAATTTGAGCAGAGTATCAGTAAGCCATTGATGGAGGTGTAACATTAAACAAATATTAACTCTTTCAGTGCTCTTTCTTTTTTAAAAGCCTGAAATAAAAACGTTGCTAAAAGTATTGTATTTTTATCTATCATGAACAGATATGAATCAGATTAAGCATATTTATCAAAGCGGTGACATTTACGTAAATCAGTAACCATCAGCTGAGTCATAGTAAATGAGATGTCAAGTACTGCAGATTATTAAGTGTTTGTACATTTAAATTTGAATTAAGCGTCTGAAACGGGTCCATGTTTTTGTGTTTTCAAATAAGTGTCATTATTCAGAGACGTTACATGCTACATTTTTAGCATTCCGCGATAACATTTACAGGGCTTTTGTGCTTTCAAGTCATATGCTTTTTAAGTAAACTGGCTTAATAAAAAAAGCCTGATTGATTCTAGCCCTTATTTAACCCTGTATTGATGTCGGTACTGTATTGCTGTGACCTCACTTAAAGGGCAAGGTTTCATTCAGTGAACTCATCACGTTAAACTGGATAGTTGTTTATTTCTTACCACTAATTTCTGGAGATCACTCCAGGTTTTTGTGGACTTTGCAGCGTATTAATGGTGGAGTTATTGTTGTCAGCCTAAGATACAGCTATGGCAAAGAGTGTCCAGTGCACCAGAACTCACAGCCTTGGGCATTTGTCAGCTGTCGATGTAAGATCTTGTTTGGTACTAAAGCTTAAGGCACACTGACTGCAATTTCACACTCCCAGCTACTTCTTATAAATCTTGCAGAACTGTCGAATATATGACTTTTGGTGCTTTCTTCTGGTGAATTTATTTATATAGCCATTTTAATATTTGTCCATTTATATCCATGAAATATCAGTCACAATCCATTTTACCTCTGTAATTTGACCAATTTATGAAATAAAACCCATTTATTCTGTCTTTGAATATTGTTCCAGACATTGACGATGAGAAAAAAAAAAATATTGGATTGTAAAAAGAAAGTGTTGCATACCTAAAATGAAGCCTGGTGGTTAGGTGGAGATGCATACAATTTAAGAGGGATTAGTGAAGACAGAGTTGGAGCATGTTATTATTATGAAAAATATATGTGAAGACAGGTTCTTTGGAAGGACATGCACAGAATCGGATGAATAATTGACAATAAGACCAGTAATTTGCATTTACAAAGAAAATATAAGGTCAACTGTGATTTTATGCTTACACCCCTTGGCCACTTCCCATTCATTTTTGAAATCAGAATAATATCCGTGTGCACATGCATGATACCTGACTGATTACACTTTTGTAACCTTATTTTATGGAAGGTAATTTGACTGAAAGGGATACTCCACTTTTTTGGAAATAGGCTCATTTTACAACTCCCCCAGAGTTCAACAGTTGGGTTTAACCGTTTTCAAATGCATTTTAATATACTATTCCAATTTTCGGATATTTAGAAGAATATCAGTAACCAGACCGTATCTGGTCTCATTGACTTCCATAGTAGGAAAAAAATATACTATGGAAGTCAATGAGACCAGAAACTGTCTGGTTACTGATATTCTTCTAAATATCAGAAAATCGTCTGAATGGATTCAAAAACGGTAAAACTCAATTGATTAACTCTGGGGGAGTTGTTAAATGAGTCTAATATATTTGTAATATAGTACTGTAGCATGACATTTAATGTATGTGTATATATATATATATATATAGCAGGGTGTTGCATACCAAGCACAACCAGCCTTAACAATATTCCTCATCCAAAGTGCAAAAATTGAAGCCAGCGGGCACACAGCCGGTTTAGTTTTTGGATAGGGAACGGGGATGATTAAAGATTAGATTACGGATTATGAAGACCAAGGGGTCAAGGTTTGACTAGATAGGATAGCACCGTCTGGATGGAAAAAAAATGAACATATTTCTCCATAAACTGCAAAATAAACCATGTAAATATTTTGAGACCATATCTGGCTAACATTTCCTTTCAATTAAATGTTTTTAGTGTCCAAATCAGCATTCTCATGATGTAATGTTCTTTTGCAGCTCCAAAATAATTTGTTTTGGAATAATGCAAAGCGATGAATTGACTAGCAACCTTCATTAAAAATAGTGAAAATGGCCAGTTTTGACTTCATAATGACATTTAGAGAGTATTGCTTTTATTTAGTATTTTTAGAGACTGTGGAGAAAAGTGAAAAACAGGCAGATCTCAATGAACCTTTGACTGCGAATCCTATTCTGCTCCCTACATTGTTACGAGATTGGCAAAGACAGAGTGGCTCAGCCATGAAGGTTACATCCAACACAAAGAATTCAGCTTCAGAGAGAGTGCAGTAGAAAGACTTTTGTGCGGCTTTGCGTTGCAAGCCATAAGAAGACATTTTAAGCCACTCTCTTTATATCAGCCATTGCCTGAAGCTCCATGAAGTAGCGGTGACTTTTTTTTATGCCTATGCATTCCCTCACCCATCTTTCTGAGTGCTTGTCATTGATGCACCAATGCATGCCTGACTTTCAGCACCCTGGGCTCCACTCTGGTTTAGAGAGAGGGATTTTCTGGCCCAAAAAAGCATGAAAGATGGAGGAATGTCATTTTAAGGAGTCATGAACTGCATTTTTTGTTTTATTAAATAATGTTCTAGGTCCACTATAGTAATGTTATCAAGATCGCGTACCTAAAAAAAGACTAAAATAAAATAAAAAAAATTAAAAGAATTATTATTTTTTTAAAATTTAATTTTTTTACCCCAATTTAAAAGTAATAAGCTATATCCTGTCTTGACCCTCTTTTTCAAACACTCCTTTTTGATAGGCATGTCACATTCAAGACTTGGAAGTAAACTCCAACTGCAATATTTTTTAACGGTTTTGCATATTAAAATAATTACTCAACGTCCCAGCAAAACATGTGTGGAATTGTTTTTGAAAACTTACGATGTTGAAAAATGTCTTGTTTCATAGTTGAAAGATTTGCCAACAACGTGAAACGTTATGCCTATTACATATTCATAAGTTTTGTCAAATAAAGTTTAAGAACTTAAGTGCTGCATTATAATTGACAAATGATGATTTAGGGACTGTTCGAACAGAACGCGTTTTCCCTTCCACTGTGCATTATTAAACACAAACATATTATAAACAATGTGCATAACCATTGCGTTCGCTTCTTGAATCTTTTGCAGCGTCTCACGCATGACCTCCCATTCTAAAAACAAGGCGCTCAAGTTAAAATCAGTTAAAATCAATTTTCGGTTTTTATGGTCGCCCCCTCCCCCACCTCCACAATAGTTGCATAGGTGCACAGGAACAAATCCTTCATAAAATGCATTAAAATTTAGTTGACAAAAAGTGATCTGGGGTGTTCACTGATATGCTCACACAAAAATCGCTGCAAAAGATGCTTTCCAATAGGTTTTATCATATTTTTTGTCCACCTCTTGACTTGACTTGGACAAAAACTGTTGGAAAGCTTCTTTTGCAGATATTTTTATGTCAATTTATGACCACTTTAAGTAAAGTATACCCACTTTGAAAATATAAAGAAAGTAGATAGAAATAGAAAGATCCTGCTTGATTTTATTTTTGAGCTGTTTATGACCATGACAGTTTTTGAAAACCCACGCAAAGGACATTGATTGCAAGTGTGTTATGATTTGCAGATAGAACACCAGGGTACCACTAGACAATAGATAATAGCTCCAGGAATCACACTGTTAAGGACCGTTCTCACCAAGTACTAAAGCTAGTGTTTTAATAATCGTTCCAATTCTTTGGGAATAGGGACATTCGAAACGAAACGATACTGTCTTTGAGTGAGTCCTTAAATCATTAAAACTGATTCATTAAGGTGTTTTGTTTACAGATGTGCAAAGGTTTTATACAGGCTTTGTTTGAAACTGTTTTTGTTGATGGAACGACAACATGGAGCAATATTGTGTCTTTAATAATAGAAGTTACTCAATATTAACTTTTTATTTTTTAAATTGTTGTAGAAATCAATGCCAAAGTTGTAATTGCATTCACTACGGGGAGGTTTCCTTACGAGACTGTGCTGCGGCGCTACATATTCTCGAGTACATACGATTACGCATTTAATCTGTGAACAAACAGGAGACAATAAAACAATTGACATCGTAAGTTGAGAGCTATGAGAGCACTAGATTTGATCAACACATTTCTTGAAATAGCGCATTAACCCCATCTGCTGCTGGATCAATTTTGTAGCTTGTTCTGCGGTCTGGATTCTCCACCTCATTTGTTGCCCTTCTCAGTCACGTCTCAGTATCAGCTGCAAATTAAAGCTTGTGGTCGAATCAGCATGCCTGTGATGACCAAGCCCAATGGTCCTCATCTAAATGCTGTTTTTGTCCCTTGACCCCTTGAAAAAAAGAAAGAAATGGCTCTCATTTAGAGGGTTTTTAGTGCACGCATGTCATCAGATCGTTTGCATTCGCATTTCCAATCAATCACAACCATTAACCCGTACTTAGAAACGGCAGGGTAATGGAGACCTCCTAAATGAATGTGTTCAAGAGGATTTTTTTTTCACTTTCAGAGTAAATTGTTTAAATTGCTTGTTTTACTGTAAAATATGTGTAATGTGATGTATGTCATTTTGTCATCTTCATGTAATGTAGTATTTATTCACAGTTTAAAGAAGTAGTTCAGCCTAAAATGAAATGTCTGTCATCATTTGCTCTTTCATGCAGTTTCAAAAACATAAAACTGAAATAAAGACTATTAGAAAAGAACAAGAAATAATTTGTTAGTTTGTCATACGAGAAAACACCAATATTTAAGCTACGATTCAAAATCAGATCTCAATTTTAAGTGCTTCATGCTCAGACTTCAGAAGATTTGTAATATAATGTACAGACTATTTAATGGTCTATTTTTTCAATAACAGTTTTATGGTATCACCAGGGCTGTCAAACGATTAATCACGATTAATCTCATCCAAAATAAAAGTTTGTGTTTACATAATATATGTGGGTGCACTTTGTATAATTATTTTGTATATATATAAATACACACACATGCATGTATATATAAGAAAAAAAAATATTTATATATAAAATATTTATATTAGGGCTGTGCAAAAGTTAATTGCGATTAATCTCATCCAAAATAAAAGTCTTTGTTTACATAATATATTTGTGTGTGCTGTATATAATTATTTTGTATATATAAATACCGCATGTATATATTTAAGAATTATTTGCACTTACATTTTGTATATATATATATATATATATATATATATATATACATAATCTATATTATATAAATATAAATATTTTATATATAAATGACACATTTTCTTAAATATATACATGCATGTGTGAATATTTATATATACAAAATAATTATATACAGCACACACAAATATATAATGTAAACACAGACTTTTATTTTGGATGCGATTAATCGCAATTAACTTTTGCACAGCCCTAATTTATATTTATATATAATATAAATTATATATAAATCTATGTACAGTACATACATGACAATATTTCTTAAATATATACAAGCATGTGTGTGTATTTATATATATAAAATAATTATACACAGTTCACCCACATATATTATGTAAACACAAACTTTTATTTTGGATGTGATTAATCGCGATTAATCGTTTGACAGCCCTAGGTATCACTATGGTATTTGTTTTATTATTTTTGGAGCTTGACATCTTCTGTCCCTCTTTACTTGCATAGTGTTTAATTTTTTTTAAGGGGCTTGGATGTGCCAAGAAAGAGAGGTATAATACAGAAAGAGAGCCATAGAGGTTTGGGTGAGAGTATTATGACAAAACAGTTGACTAAACGATGACAAAATAGACATTTGTGTGGACCATTCCTTTAAAATGACAACCAAATTATTAGGAATATTGCTCTTTTGTTTGTTAGAAAGATGCCTTTGTCCAAAGCAATACATAGGAGCGGTCTTAACTGGGTAAAGGGCATTGCCAAAGGGCACAGTAGTGATAGAGGATCTGCTATTGACAATGATGATCTTGATATAGAAAAAAAAAAAACACATCCGCACATCTCATCAGTGTAGATCCAGATGAAAGACAATATCCCTCTAACCCAGGTACAGAGAAAAGAGAGCTGGTATATGAGAGCAGATTAAGGTGGAGCTGGGGTTAAGGAGGAGCGGTGGAGGGTGACCTAGAGGCAGGACTGGCTGAAATAGTGATAAGATATTAGACATGATCTACGTCTGCAAATCCTTAGCTTAAGTTGTTGACGTTACTTTTCAGGAAATAAAGTGGATTCAATCTCAGCAACCCTTGTGATTTCGATCTGGAAAGCTCTTCATGCCTCGGGGGTTAGTCCGGATGTTCGAGCGCGAAAGGTGTTAGCATCTTTTTATTTTGTCCACGGCTGAATTAATAAACTGCAAACTGTAAGACTTGTCCGCTGCAGCAGTCACGCTTTCAAGCCGTTGTCATTCCCGTGCTTCCTCCTAGTAAAGCAGAAGTCTTGACATGTTCCCTCTCTCGATTGCTCTGCTCACTCTCTAGAATGCTGCATAAATCACACTGCGTCCCATTTACATTCGTCTTTGTTTGCCGGTAGTTCAGAACCGAACGCCCCTCAGTTCACCCTCCCAGACAGCCGGTCTGAACAGGAATCTGAGAGTGGAATGGAGGATGGAGGAATCCATATATGCACTTCAGAGATTAGGTTGAGCCATGTTTTCTGCTCTTATTTTTCAAGTTTATATTGCTACTAGTGTATTGAAGTTTACCTATTTCTTTGTTTGTTTTTGACCTCTCCAAGGATTGGACCCAAGTGTTTTTATTTCACCACCAAAAAAAACAACAATTTGCATAAAGAAAATGTTACGTACCCTTAAGAGATTTTTGCAGTGTGGCATTTTGACAAATGAGCACATTCCTCCCAAATTCTCATTAGCGTAATGTGAAAAAAATCTTATTCTCACTGATTGAATCTCATTATAAATTTTTTTTTTTAAATAGATGTGCCATTTTTACCATTTATTGTATCGCACTGTCAGAGTTCAAGAAAACTCAATGACCTTTAAAAGCATGCATAATTTTCCTAATGAAAATATTTTTTCTGTTTGATTTTGGGGTGAAAAATTGTCATTAGAATTACCTAAATGGAAAACAGAAGTAGCCCTGAATGCATACAAATGAAACACGATGAGGCTGTTCATTCATTAAAACCATCATCTGTTGGCTAAATTAAGACTATTTTTAAAAAAGACACTTCTGCTTGGGGATTCTGGGACTTTACAGTAGACCCCATTGATTTCTTTTCCTTTTCCAGCAACTTTCAAGCAGTCAAAACAAGCTTGAAGCACATCGAGAATTATTCCTTTTCTAGACACAATACACAATGTGTGCTTGGTCCCGATTCCATGGTGATCCCTTTGGGACTTCCACTGAGATCCCCCCCCCCCATCTCTCATTTTCACTACAAACATCCTTCAACCACACCAAGTGCACCTAAGGTATCGAAGTGAGCCATGTGACAATTCAACAAATGTATTAAACTGTACCAAGTGTGAAAGTAAGTGTTATTTGGCCTGGCACTGATATAGAAAACAGCTCCACAACTGACATTGTAGAGTACTGAATCAGGACTCTTAATGACACATGATGGTTTTGTAAGACTAGATCACATTCTCATTATGTACTGGGATTTTACCGGAAGAGAACAATTTGGAGCTATTGAACTGTAAATACATTTACATAGTATATCCTTTTTGCCTCCGAAGCTTAACTGTAATTTCTGCACCACATGTGTCACCAGAAATGTGTATCTTTATAATCTTTAATCGAAATGTAATAACTTGCTCCAGTAAACCCTCTTAACTGTTCTATATGTAGAAACCGCTTTACACAATCCAATCAACTCCTGATGGGTAAATGTAAGGGTATTTTGTTGCCTTTCCTGTTTCACTCGGCGATATGTCATATTACGAAAGTTAAATAGGTGGTGAACAACATTTCAGAATGAAAAGTGCAAAGTAAGTTAATAAAAAATGGAAACGGTATTAGCTCATCGACTACTTGAACTTTATTGAGGTGGATGATCTTGGAATCAAACTAAGCACACCATTTTTTTGTGTTCCTTGCAGAGTGAAGTACAAGAAACCACAGAGAGGACTCCATACATTCCTGATTGGATGTGAGTTGACTTTGACCGTACCAAAGTGAAGATGAAGTTGCTATGGAAACTGCTGGTTCTGCAGTCATTCCTGGGGTGCCTTACAGGTAAAAGTATCTTATTAAGAACTTTTGATGTATGCATGGCAGCTCTTCTTTGTGAACTCTGGTTTCATATTCCTGTGTATATAGGGCAGGGGACTGTCTGGAAAGACGTCACGGAAATTGCAACCAACTCGTGTGCAATTTACATCAGCCGTTAATAGGACTGATCTTTAAAAAAGAGCAAGGTACATAGAAAATAACTGTGTAGTTTAGTTAATAGGGGTCTCATTTATATCTTAGAGTGTGCGTACGCTAATATTCACGCCAATGTTCATATTTATTAAAACAGTCTTTGACGTCACGTCAGGGTCTGAGCAGACATACACACTTTTCCTTTCGTAGTACTGCAGGTATTTGGAAAACTAAGCTCTTCTTGTCCCTTGCCATTTTCAAGTAAAGGATTTGGACTTTGACTGGTACTCTTTTATGTGTTAATGACATATATTTGGCAACGTTTACAAAGCGGAGATTGGAAACCTACAAAGCAGAGATTGGAAACATACAAAGCCGAGATTTTGTTCTTTAAATCACAGGTACGCACATCTGAAAAATGATCGTGGGATCAAATGAGGCCCTTGGAGAGTTACAGACAATAGCAGGATATGGCGGATAGATCCGAGAGTAAGGGCTCTCGGCTGTTTGCTTGATAGTTTGGAATATAAATTAGGTGATCGGCTTGCAAGATAGGATACTAAGTTGAAAAATATTCATTTGAAGCTACTGATAGCTAAGAATGTGATATTTAGTCAAGAAGAGGAAGATATCCGAATCTTTATTATTTGGCAGCCTGGTATAATTTATAGCAGTCTGAAATTAAATTCTTTGGGACGCTACTGACCCAGAGGTGCTTTGTACAGAACAATTGAAAATTACTTGTTACAAAAAGCCAATTGTTGAGTGTTAATTTTTGAATAATAGAGCTAAAGAAGTGTGATAGTGAGGTCTTGTCTTTATTACAGTGATTCATTAAGGCTGATTTGGTTGGTTGATTGATTGATTGATTGTTTGATAGTTTGAATGCCTTTCATGTGCTTTACAATGTTAAGTTTTACAGTTTTTTGTTGTAGTCATAGTTTTTCTTTTAAAGCAATGTAATTTTCTTTCGCTGCTTGGGGTCACTAACCAGTGTAAGTTGATGACGCAGTGATAAGGGGAATTATTGGACATTCTGTCGTGCTGATGGATCTAAAAATGTTTATGGATGAGCGAATACATTGATGTTTTTACATGACTGTGATATGAAGCAGATCGCGATTGCTAATGAGAGACCGCGATATCAGCGACACACGTGAGTCCCGCAGATATAAAGGAATAAGGACATTTAATTACGTACTGAATTGGTATTGTTCACACAAGTCAGTTTATTTGACAAAGTAAACTAGTGAAGTAACGCAGCTCTGTTTCATTTGGTCTAACGTTACACTCTCATGTGTGTTGAAAGTTACAATGATATTCTGTGTTAGTTTGTTTGCTATATGAGACTAGCAGTAAGCCACATCAGCATATTAGAATAACATACTTTAACATCATATTCTAACATTTCATCATGTTGAGCTATGTAACATTTGTATTATGTACATTTGCTCACTTATCTAATAAAGAACATGCAAGAACACACGGCATCCCTCGTGAAGTCCAAGTTTGTCGCGAAACTCTCGGCATCTCGGAAACGTCACACTTTAGCGATCCTTATTTTAGCTTAACTTTTGTCCCATGTAAGTCTGCTTGCCGTGGTCCATAATGTTTGAACGAAACAACAACAGCGTGCTGCTATGTTACGCACTACGCAGTTGTCTATGGCTGTCGCCATGGTTACTATGGCTGTACAACAGGACTTTTAAAACTGTAAAAGTCCAAATTCTTGGAAACATACAAATTCTAACAACATTTTGATTCAACATTCTTACATATTGTACCTTTAATGAAAATATTTTTTAAATACTATATGAACGGTTGCAAAAACCTGAGATCCATTTTGCAGGAGCATTTTGTTACCAAGATTAACTCATGTGTTTAGTGAGGTGTATGATTTGAGGGAAATACTAGGGATATTGTTCCCTAATGACTTTTTAGTAAACAGCTAGTTATACACCTATAAAGTTCATAGCGTGCAATGCCATTGAAATCAATGATGCTTCCCACTCAAAGTCTTTAAAGAGAAAATTAGAGCTCTTGGGGAAGTAAAACTCACCCTCCTCATCTATCTCTAAAGTCTTTGTTATTAATTAATGTACAAGGAGGGGAAATGGTGATATGCCTGTATTCAAAATTCATATCGTGAAATTATTTCATATTTCATTAAGGAACAATTAAGGTGGATATTATCTCTAATCATACTTTCTTTACCTGAGGGCTCTTGTACATCAATCATAATCTTATTACGCAGTTCCATTTCTCATATTTAAAACTCTCTGTGTGAAATTAACACTATTTACTTTCTTTGAAGCATTTAATAAAACAGTACTTTGTGAGATGATGTACTGCTAATCATTTAGTTTATATTTAGGGAGTGTACAAGGAAAGGTCCACAAAGGAGGATCAATAATGTATATTTGAGCTGTTTCTCTTTCCTTTTAGTTTTTGGTATTGCTAATGTGGCAGCCAAATTCCTGCACAAAATATTTCATTTGATTTATTGTAAACATGTTCACTACAGTTCAAAAAGTATAGGGATGCTCATGACGTTGAGTACTCAAAAGAGTGGTGTCTTTGAAGTAGCTAAAATAATTATGATCGGATTCGCATATTATTCTAATACATGGAAAAGGGTGAAACGGAGGGAGGTAGGTGTGTCTTTTAAATCAGTAGCGTGTATGCATATGTATGACAGCATAGAAAATGCAGTTGCAAGTAACTTTTTTAGCTGCTGAAGGGAGCAGAATAAATTCCATGAAAATTCTCTGAACTTCACCTTTAATGTTGTCAAAATGTGCAGTGTATTTGAAGACGACAGAAGTTCCCATTCAAAGGGAAATTTACTCACCTCACGTCTTTTCATCGTCCACACCGGCCGCTATTTTACATGCAATTACAATGAATGTAAATTACATGAGGTTGAGTAAATAGTGACGGGGTCTTCATTTATGGGTGAATTGTTCCTTTAATCTGTTCATTTACATTATCTCCCAACACATGCCTGAATCGGAAAAGACACTGTGCTTGGTGGTACTTGACTTTCTTGCACTTAGGCATCTTTGTTCTTACCTTGTATTTTCAGTTAGTGGTAGGTAGCACTGGTTGTTGTAGTGTTGTACTCCCTTTTAACGCTGAACTGACAGGAAAGGTCGTGCAACCTGCCGAACAGCATAGACGAGGAAGGTTTGCCCCTGAAAAGACGAGGCTTGGCAGGGCGACTGCTCAGAATGCTGAGAGGGACTGCAATGATCTCCATCCCCTGCTAGGCATCTTCCTTTGTTCTCTCACAGCAGTGCGTAGTGACAGGGGCGAGCTGTCTGCTACACACACACACACACACACTCACACGTCACTCCACCCTGATCACCCACCCAGTTAGCATGTGATTACCTTACCGTCACACACACTTCAACCAAACCCACGCTGCATTCTAATTCCCTGTCTGTTTCTCTTGTTCTCATTGACTCAGGCCAGGCTCATTAGTTTATATTTGAGTTTCTTCAACATACTTTCATGATTCAAAGAACACTTCAAGCAACATGATTTCCCTTTTTGTCAGAGGAGATGACCCAAAAATGAAAATTCAGTCATTACTCACCCTCACGTCGTTCCAAAACTTTACGAAGACTTAATTTTTTGTCCAAACGATGAAGGTCAAATAGGGACCAATGTTCTTTAAAGCACTTTTAAAATATCTTCTTTTGTGTTCTGCAGAGGAAAGAAAGTCATACAGGTTTATAATGACGTGAGTAAATAATGACAGAAATGGAATGAATTTTAGTACCCTCAAAAATTATTTGTTCCTCTTAGTTTAATTAATTAAAATTGAGTTAAAGTGACGCAACTTAATTCCATTGTGTTCAATTGACCTTATATATTTAAAAAGGAATTGTTTGGCTACATTAATAATTTTTGTTTTGACAAAACCCCATCATGTGGTTTGTTCCCAACACTTAAATATAAAATAAAAAGGATTTATAGCCTACGAAAAATGATTTCCACACAAAAATGTAGCGCAATAACAAAAAATATATAGCTAACGATAAAAATTTTGATGACCTAACTAAACTGATTTGATGAAATTGAGTTCTTCAATTAAATTAAGCAAGGGATTTTTTTTTTAGTGCATAATGGTCATTTTATTTCAGGATATCAGTATACTTCTGTTTATTTTTTACCTGCAATTCAATGGGGAAAAATGGCTACATATTAAATAACCAATTTGACTTTCTTTTATTAATTGGAACTTTTCATTGGAAAAAATCTGATTTAGAAATGATAAATCTAGCGTAGAGCAAAAGCATGATGCAACACTTAAGTTAAAAACAAAAAAGCTTAAAAGAATAAAACTAATATGAAATGAATCTTGACTTGAGATGCATTTTACCCTGTATTCACACATTACGTTTTTCATCACTCATCAGTAGAAAAATGGTATACCTGAAGTATCATACTGCACAGCCTTAAATCTCCTATTTTGTGCCATTTGATTCACCCACCTGAGACACCATCTGAAAAGACAGAAAGTGACATTGTAGCATTCCACTGAGGTAAATCAAAACAGAAAATGATGCAATGAAAGGAAATTGGAGAAAGCGTAGGTGAATGTAGCTTAATCGTGAATTGTTTTAACATTTGAACTGGTGAGTGAACTTAGCAGGCCTGAGATGTTTGTTTCAAGCTGTCAGTGCCTAAGTTGAAGTGTGTGTGTCTGGAAGTTTAATGCCTAATACTTATAAACAAACCACTTGACATTTTCCCTTACCACCTGAGCTGTTTCATTTTCTCACCTTTTTCATCTTTGATTACAAATTTCTTCCAGTCATTGAAGTGCTCTTTACCATCAGTTGCTAAGAACTAGTAAGAAGAATTATTTTTGCAAGCCAAAAGGATTTATTTCCACATAGCCATTTTGTTGCAATTCAGAAAGAATGCTTCATACTTGAAACTCAATTTAAACAATTTAATACTTTTAAAAAAGGATAGTTCACCAAAAAATGTTTGCACAGTCTTTATTATACTGTAAAAAAAAAACAAAAAAAAAAAAACGAAGGGGACTGGGGCTATCAAGCTCTTAAAGGGCACCACCCTCACCCTCATGTCGTTCCAAGCCCGTAAGACCTCCGTTCATCTTCGGCACACCCTTTAAGATATTTTAGATTTAGTCAGAGATTTAGTTTTAGTTTTCTGTCCCTCAATTGAAAATGTATGTCTGATATACTGTCCTTGTCCAGAAATGAAGTACAGACATCATCAAGGTAGTCCACGTGACATCAGTGGGTTAGTTAGAATGTTTTGAAGCATCGAAAATACATTTTGGTCCAAAAATAACAAAATCTATGACTTTATTAAACATTATATTCAAAAATAAGGCAGCATTTTCTTTTAATTTACTGTGAGGCTATTGGCTATTTTCTATTTCTTTTCTGCAGTGTTTGACTGTCTGTCATTAGATGTTTGCTCCAATTGTAGGAATAAAATACTAGAGGAACATCATCTTTTCTGATTAATTTGGGGCTTAGATCGTTTCAATATAGCAATCAGCTCAGACACAGTCTTTGTTTCTATGCTTTTATTTTGTACGTCTGGTTTATATAGACCACTCACAGGTGAAAAGGCAGACAGCGGGACCCAGAAACCCGTCATTTGGTGACCAAGTTATTCATGGCTTGTAAAGGCGAGGCCCAGTGGGGATTCTGTAAACAGCATTTTCACAAAACAATTTTTGCCTTCCATGAGGTGTTATGTTCTAAGAAGCACTGTCTCCCCGACCCACCGCTGGCACGGCACATACAAATGCTAATAGAACACCAAATGACTCGCCTCCACGACTCTCTCTATTGAAAAACTATGCAATCACATTGCGTGATCTTTTTCTTCAAAGCTTTTGTGGATGGTTGTAGAGCGTGCTTATATCTCAAGTGTTTGTCTTTCTACTTGCAAGAAATAGTGTAGTCATTGAGCACTGTATCGTATGTTATCACATTTCACACCACATATTCCACACGCCTCTGTGCTTGTGGATATGATTTGGAAATATGAATCTTAATTGGTTCGCATGTGTGTGTGGATTGGGTACGAGTGTGTCCGGGAGCGTACGTGTGTGCGCTACCTGACTCTATTCCTCGTGGAATAGATGTTTGGTTTTCATGTGTGGTGAGGATTTGTAGCTTATCTGTTGTCTTCATTAGTATCATAGACAATGGCACTCCTATTATATTACATACAGACCAGAATTCCAAATTTCTGCTCAAATCATTTTTTTTTTTTGTGCGTTTGTGGACATGACCTTTCAAATGTGGCCCATATCAGACACCGGTCTGAACAGGCAACAATGTGAGCTGCATGCATAAAGCGCTCCTACCATGGCATGTTCATCATAACATCATCCACAAATTCCATATAATCATTTAATATCATGTAATGTTTTGTTTTAGGGTGATTCAACAATTATGATGTTACAGTTAAAGTCACAGTAAATTCAAACCTGACTACTCACACCAAAGTCACATTGCAAAACATCCGATATATAATCGGTTTGACTGTTGTCCAAATTGTATTAAAATTTTTATTTTGTCAACGTTACATGTGTGGGCAAAATGAACAAAACTTTTTCGTGTCATTTTGTTCATTAAACAAACAAAGTGAATGAATTGACTCGGAAAAAGATTTTGATGAACGAGTTCAAACAGGAGAGTCACAAACTCGCATCACAGAACAGAGCAAGGCGACCATTTGAGCTTATAAAACTTAAACTTTTTTTTTTTAAATGAGTGATCGTTTCACTTGATAAGACCCTTATTCATCGTCTGGAATCGTTTAAAGCCCTTTGAACAGTTTGCAATTTGCACTGAAACTGTCTTTTGGACCTTGAACTGTTTGGTTCCCACTGAAGTCCATTATATGGAGAAAAATCCTGGAATATTCAAAAACGTCAATTTCTTTTCGACTGAAGAAAGAAAGAGTAAATTATCAGCAAAAGTTTTTTTTAAAAGAATTATCCTTAAAGGATCATTTTTGGCTTCAATATCTTGTGGAAAAGAGGTTTTCCCCTAGCGAAAGATATTACGCAGTACTCGTTCCCTCTTCAAGAAAGAACCAGTGTTAATTTCTTTAATGAAAATAATGATAAATTATTCCTCAACGATATTTTTTCACAGACGAAAAAAGAGAGATCATTTCCAAAGCGACCGCACCCTCAGATCATTTGGACGTGGCTGTGGTTACAAGAGGTAAAAACGATATAAATACTGTTCTTTTTCTCAAACAATCCGCTTGTTTCGTGTCTTGGGCCATCAATTACCCCTTTTCCACCGAAAAAAGAACTGGTTCGGAACTGGTGCTGGTTCAAAGTTGGTTCGGAGCTGGTTCAACTTGCGAACCCGTTCAGAACCTGTTTGCTTTTCCACTGACTAGAGCGCTCAGGGAACGACGTCGTTACGTCACTGTTTACGTCGCTTGCAAGTACATTGTTTGGGATTATCTCTAACTCGTGTACCGAGAAAACTTTAAAAACAATTGAAATATGTAAGTCTTTTAATCTTTTCGTTTGATATGTAATCTTTTCTGATAAGTTATGTACCCCTGTCTTGTGTCTTTTTTTCTTTCCATTTATTTGTTCTATATCGTGACTGTTTTCTTCTTTGCTTATGTTTAAAATAAATAAATAAATAAATAAAACGCTTGCATGTTTCTGCAGTTTCTCCTGGCTTTGCGATGGTCAGAAAATATGTTTAAAAGAACCGAGAAGAACGCGTCTAAACCCGCCCCGTAAACATGACGTGCTAAAAGAACGGTTCTAGTCCAGCAAAGAGTTGGTGCCGCTTTGGAACCAGTTCTCGCGGCCGCGAACCGGTTCTTTGGCTGTCGAAACACAAAGAACTGGTTCGCGCGCAGGCACCGGCTCCGAACCGGCTCTCAAAATGCTTTGGTGGAAAAGGGGCTCATGTGTACTTACATTTACGAGTCATTAAATCATGTTTAATTTGGACTTCCTTGTGTATGCTCTTTGAGGTGGTGACCTGCATTATATGACTGATACACAAGAACGGTTTGACCTAAAAATATCAAAATTGAAACTACTGCAGAAACAAAGACACCTAGATCTTGGATGTAAAAGTCTATGGCTGAAACCAAATCAAAATTTGCTGTCAAAATTAACACTGGAGAGAACCGAGGTTACATTAGTATCCAAGTACGTTCACATGGAATGATGAAACTATGAGAAACCACTGTACTGACATAAGTCATTTGTTCTAGTGATTGTATCTGTGACACTTTAGGTTTTTATGCATCGGAGGTTTGATTGCCCATGCCCAGATTAGTGGGTTGAGTCCACATGGAATAAGCTTTATTGATCTTCAAAGATAGACAGCAATGAGAGTTGTGTGAGAACTAATAAATCCTGTTTCAATTTGATGTGAGAGTAATTTGAGGTGCCATAGCTTTGTCCAGAGGGACTGAAACTATACATGTTGGTGGGTTGGTTAGAGGTCTGGTTTGCTTTCATGTGATTTATTGATTTTAGATAGTTCCAGTGCTATTTTCAATATAGTTTAGCTTTCTTTTCAAGCTAATTCTTTTATCTGGGTAGCACAACAAACACTACATTTCTCTTTTTATGTCGCATTGTTTGTGCGTGAACTGAGGCAAAATGATGTTTCTGTGCTGTAGCATCATATTCAGTTAGGGGAATTAGTTCATTTAGTTTATATAAATCAATTAGTTGAAAATGATTGCATCAATAATTCACAGAAGTTACTTGGTTGCATCTTACTTTTATTATCTAAAATATTTTTTAAAATGATATTAAAAATAGTTAAATCATAGTTTTTGAAGTACATAAATGCTTTTAGTTAATTTAAAATACATATAATTGTATGTCAGAATTAATTGTATTTAATAAAATATAATTCATATATTTTTTGTCCCCGCTAACTTGTAGTTTCAGGTGTTTTTTCTTCTTCTTTTTTATACAGTTTTACATCTTCTGCAATAATTAATTATAACTAATTAAAACAACTAATTCATTGAAGTTCCTGGGTTGGGTTTTCCATAATTGTGTAGCATACAGTTTTTAAACTACATTGCTCAAAAAAATTAAGGTAACACTTAATTCACACATTGGATCTCAATAAATGAAATAATCTTTCATGAAATTAAATAATCTTCAAATTAAATGAAATAACAAAATTATCAACGGGAAGCCAAAATCATCAACACACTAAGGGCTAAATTCAAAATCATATACTAAAACCAATGTAAAAAACTGAAGTTACAAGCTGATCCAACTTGCATTAAGTTCATCACAGCAACTCTCCATAATATATGTCAGTAGTGTGTGTATGGTCCCGACACGACTCTATGCTCTCGCGACGACATCCGGGTATGTTCCTGATGAGATGGCGGATGGTGTCCTGGGGGATCTCCTCCCAGCCCTGGATCAGGGCATTAGTGACCTCCTGGAAAGTCTTTGGTGCTGCTTGGCAGCTTTGGATGCTCCGATACATAATGTCTCAGTTCTCACTTGGATTCAGGTCTGGGGAACGTGAAGGTCAGTCAATGGCATCAATGCCGTCAATGTCTTTGTCTTCTAAAAACTGTCAACACGCTCTAGCCACACGAGGCCTGGCATTATCTGGCACCAGGAGGAACCCAAGGCCCACTGCACCAGCATACGATCTGACAATGGCTCTGAGGATTTCATCCTGGTACCTAACAGCTGCTAACACATGGAGCTCTGTGCCACCCTCCGAGGATATTCCTACCCAGACCATTACTGACCCACCGCCAAACCGGTCATGCCAGATGATGGTACACGCAGCATAACATTCCCCACGGCATCTCCAGACTCTTTCACGTCTGTCACATGAGCTCAGTGTGAACCTTCTCTCATCCGTAAAGAGAATGGAGCGCCAATGTTCTCTGGCAAATGCGCTGCACGATGCTGAGCTGTGAGTACAGGTCCCACTAGAGGATGTAAGGCACTCGTGCCACCCGCATGAAGTCTTGACAGACAGTTTGGTCAGAAACATGTGTGACCAGTAGCCTGCTGGAGGTCATTTTGGGCTCTGGCAGTGCTCCTTCTGTTCCTCCTCGCTAGAACCCGACCGATAAAGGATTTTGAAGGCCGATACCGATACAAATATTTTTGGGTTTTAAAATCCGATATATCGGCTGATATTTTATTTATTTATTTATTTAAACTGGAGATGATTAGTCACGAATTTTGTCATGCTTATTTGAGTTGCACTGATGGGGATGATCTTTTAATTGTTATTCAAGCAATGTATGTCTCGTGACCAACTCAACGAGTGTTGCCAACTGGAACGGTGTAGAGTGCCCTCTGGTGGACAAACTATACAACTCCAACACTCATGACATGGTTCAAGCATGTTTCGTCCATTTTTATTTTATTTGTGAAATATTCATTTATCGGCCATTATAACTGCCGATACCGATAGTTTGGAAAATGCCTAATATCGGCCGATAATATCGGTCTGCCGATATATCGGTCTGGCTCTACTCCTCGCACAAAGGAGCAGATACCGGTCCTGCAGCTGGGCTGTTGCACTTCTACGTCCCTGTCTCTCAGTATCTCCCCCATGCTTTTGAAACAGTGTTACACACCAAACCTCCTTGCGGTGGCACGCATTGACACCCAATGAAGGCCATTATATGGAGAAAAATCCTGGAATGTTTTCATCAAAAACCTTAATTTCTTTTTGACTGAAGAAAGAAAGACATGGACATCATGGATGACATGGCGTGAGTAAAATATCAGCAAAAGTTTTTTTACTTCTCCTTTAAGTGTTCCCTTACATTTTTTTGAGCAGTATAGATGTTCTGATTGTAAATTTGTGTGTGTTCATGTGTGTGTATGTGGAACTTGGAAGTGGGCAGCAACTGGACTGTCCACTTACCAAAATGATTAGACAGAGAAAGAGTGAGATAGTGATAATGACAGAGAAAGAAAGGAGAGGGCGAACCAAATCAAAGGTGTCAGCATGGCATGAGAATTCTATGCAAATAAATCCCACCATTTGGCCCCATGCAAATCCCTTGTCACCCCTGAAACAAATTGAAGTCATCAAAGAGACTCCTGTGCCAAGCTCCTCTGTTCTGAAAATATGCTTGTCACTCATCCAAAAATCCCATCTCATGCTTTTGTGTTTCCTGTGATTTCTTATTGTGGCTCTTTGTCATATTTTGAAGGCAAGTTTACACAGCTGTCTGTTGTGAGAGATTCGGGTGTGGGATCTGTGTGGTTTTGTTTGCTGATTTGCTTTACGTATTTGTTGCTGTTTCTTTGAGCCTCTAGCTGGGAGACACTGCTTTCATGCAGATCAGAGGGCCACTTTCTCCCGACAAGTTTCTGAGTCTCATGGGAGGGCCGATAGACTTTGCCTCGGGCAAGCGATGCTCGCAGGCAGAGACCTGGAACTTCGAAAGATGTCCCGACAGAGGGTTGTAGATGAAAGACAGGGCAAAGAAGAGCACTTATTCATCCACTTGGAATATAGGATGATAGTTCTTTCTGGTATCCCAGTCTTAGAAACACTTTGAAAGAGGAGATGTGTATTTTGCCAGAGCCAGTGCAGTAGACTAAGAAAAGGACAGCACTTGAAAAGTTATGTTACAGTAGTACTGAGTTCAGACCTAACCTAACATGTTTGCAGAAAAGAGCGATAATAGTAATTTTTGCATTATTTTCTATTTCACAAGTTCACCTACCCATCCAGTCTTAATAGTTAGTGGTAAAGGAACTTGGCTTGCGGTCCTTGAAGGAGGCTCAAACCCGAGGCTTGGCTTGAGCTCCGAGCTCTTCCCCCCCTATAAAGGTACTATGTGGAGGGAGATTGAGAGTGAAAGAGGAGGAGATGGGGAGGTGGAGGAAGGCCAGAAGAATTGTCGCTGGAACAGCGAAATGACTGATGCATATAATAATCATAAAAATGATTGACAGGACGGAATGATTAGGCTCCTCCCAAACCTACGTTTGGAACTTCATTACAATTATATTTCCCAACAAAATTCTCATCACCGTAATATGTATATATATATATATATATATATATATATATATATATATATATATATATATATATATATATATATATATATATATATATATATTGTGTAATTCTTTTTATTGTGATTTTTTTTTTTTTTATTGTCAAAAGTGGTCATTTTCCTTAATAATCCAAAATATTGACTTGATATTGAAAGCAAAATGTCATGTTTGTGGCTTTTTTAGGTTCGATGGAAAGGTTTTCTTTGTCATTGTTTCATTGTTACCCGAGTTCTCATTTGTTTCTATGGTTTCTGATTAGTTCTCATCTGTTCCCTGTTCCATTGATTATCATCTTCAGAGTATTAAAGCCCTCTGTTCCTTCTGGTAATGTCTCATTGGATTGTGTAGTGTCAATGTTCTTGGTGTTTATTAATACCGGTAGTCTATTTCTTTTTCATTGTAGTGAAATGTCATTTCTTTTCTTTTTTTTTTAAATTAATTTTATATTTTTTATATTACATTTTTAGGATTCATTTACATTTTAGTTTAAGTTTAACACTTTTATAATTTACTTTTATCATTTTTATTAGTGTGTGTGTGTGTGTTTTTTTTTTTAATTTAAACTTACTTTATTTCAACTGATTGTTGTCAGTTAACTGCCAAGGAAACCTTTATCATTTTTGTAAAAAATATTTAAGTTTAAGTATTCAATTATTATTGATATATAGTTTCCTCACACAAATCTGTTGTATGACTTCAGGACTATATATATATATATATATATATATATATATATATATATATATATATATACAGGACTGTGTACATACATACAGTATAATATAAATTAATTATGTGGTACTTTTTCATCCTTTTTGGAGCTTGAAAGCCACTGATCTATTGTATGCTGTCAAACAGTTTGCTAAATAACTTTTATGTGTGTGTGTGTGTTCTGTAATATATACGTTGAGCTTTTACAGTTACGATTATTGAAAAGTTTCAAGTAAAATCATTCACCAAGTGAATGAATTCTGAATGGTCACCTTTCCTGGAAAAGCGATATGCTTTTATTCAAAGCAGCATAAAACATCTGCCATGATTATTTCCATTCTTTCCACATCTCAATATTTAATATAAATCATATCCACATGTGGCTAAAGTACTCATATCTATATCTTTCTCTTTCCATTATCATTTATCAAGCCAAAGATGGATATTCCCCTTTGGCGCCGGACTAGCCCCATCTCACAGAACCCCATTCACTCTAATGGCTCCCGCAGAGCATGAACAATATAGGCAGCGTTTCCGTCGTTCCCTGACCTTGAACCAATTTATATAGCTTTCTGTCGCTCTCTTCCCACAAATGCATGATCAGATGTGTTGGGGGCTTCATCGAGCATGGAGGAATGCATTTTCTTGTAAGTTCACCGGGGCACGCCGTGTGGCGTCTGCCACAGTTGGATTTACTGATATCGTAGCTCTTCTCTTAAAAAGAGTGGACCGTATCTCTAAGTTTAGCTTTTATCAAACCCAAGGGAGAACATGCCCACAATTGGCTTCAAGTCTGAGTTCTAAACAGAGTTATCTGCCCGTATCTATAAGAGCTGAGCGTGGAAAAGCTGCTCTGCCCGTGGCTTATGGAGTGAACAAAATTAATGCAATGGATTTTCTAAAGAAGGTTTTGCCTTGTCTGCTTGTTGTAATTTATTCTCTATTCACATTGTGGTTTGTGGTGAGATCTGTAAATTCACATGGTCACCTGGTCACAGAGATTGTGGTTTGTGCATTTGGTTCTTTCGGAATGGGATTTTAAAAGGCTAAAGCTTGTAATCTTTAATGGCTTTCCTTTGAAAGACATACTGAAATCTCTAGCAACGTGTGTGTTTTCAATAAAACGGATTCGATTTTTTTCTGAAAGTCTTTAGTTATAAAGCTAAAGTAACTAAGTAGCCATTTGTCTTCAGTGTGAGAAACCGCACACAAGTGCTCTTGGTTTAATGTTTTCACGTTGCGAAATCCCTTCTCTTTTTAACCGACATCATTTCTTTCATCTTTATGTATAAGAATCTTCAAATCTACACTCAAATCCAAAGAGAGAGTGAAAATTTAGCAGGAGTTTTTGACTTGGTGCCCTTTGCCTAGCCGGATTCTGAGACATGGCATTTGAGGTCACTCTCACGCACATACTGTGTGAGAACTGTAAAGGTAATGGTATGTTGTCATGGTGACAGACACCGCAATGAATTTAATATAAAAGTGTCACATTCTATATTATGCAAGCAGCATTACAGTTTGAAACTCTTGAAATGTCTGACACTTGTCATTTAATGGCGGCGCAATGTCATTTAACAGACTTCAATGCCTAAATAGAAAAATGTATTTATGCATGTATTTTATGTATTTAATATTTTAAACTATTTGTAATTAATCATAGGATCTGGTTCACTTTATTTAGTATGAATAGTTTTGCCAGTAATTCTTATTGGGTGAGCCACATTCAAGGCCATTATAAAGGTCAACCTGTTTTACCTGCATGGGAAGTCTTGAACAGTTAAGGATAATGACTATTTTAATATTGTTTACATTCACTATCATATTGCATTTTACTTTATTTTATGAGATTGCAATCGGTACATTCACTACCATGGTATATCTCAAAGTACCATGGATTACAATCCAGTGATATTTTAGTATCATTGAGATACTATTATAGTTTTGAAGCATATGATTTCCATTTTCATATAAATTTTCATTTTAGTCAATTTTTTTGTAATTTTGAAAATTTTAGATTTTAATGACTACAGTTTTTATTCAGCATTTATTTCAGTTCTAGTTATGATAGTAGCATGTCAATTTAAACTAAGTAAAAATAAGAAATATTGCCTTGGAAAATAGCTGATATAAAATGCAATTTAAATTTAAAAAATGTAAATAAAAGTTTAGGGCTGCATGATTAATGATTTCTGCTTCCCTCGATTAATTAAAAATAATCGTCTTGATATTGGCTCCCTTAATCTTCTTAATCTTCCCAATCTGGCAACCAGACTCACACGCAATCCCTGGGCAGCAAAAGAAAGTGCTGATGATCTGACAACACTAACAAACATATGTTGGAGTTTAGTGATGTCCATTGTGAAGTTCTGCTTGAGTTAAAGTATCAAACGGCCAGTATGAGGCGGTGTGATTTGTCCGCTTCTAAATCTGCGAGAAAACATTCTCTGAGATTCTCCGACAATATTGTTTGCAATTGCGGTTGCACTATGTGCTACAATATAATGGTATTGCCATATGTCCAATATATTATATGTGATATGACCATGCATGTCCACATAAGCATATTTTGGGATGGTTAGTGTTTTGTTGCTTGATTTTACATAGATTTGATATTGAAAAATAAATGAATCGTACTTGGTCCTGACATCTCTCGTCATTAATAACATCAGCTTTAGTCGAGAGAAACCTTTAATCTGATCATTACAAAGAGTAGCGCAGTGTTAAGATCAATTAATACCTCATTAATCAAACACAAACTAGTCTTAGCAGCTGCCGCGACTGATTTTGCTCATTATCATGCATAGTTTGTTATATATTTTGGCTGTCAGAAGCACTTGAGAAGTGAATTATTTCAGCTGAATTATTGACAGCCCATGATTTAGCCACCCAGCGGAACTAATACTCTCAGGAGCAGATTTATGAAAGCCTTCAATACATGTTGGAATTTTCGCTCATGAATTTTCAGGGGCTTGATCAATGATTGGAGTGTGGCAAGAACCCCGACCAATCGCAGGTCCTCTTGCTCTGCATTGATCCAGCAATGCAGTCTGCACTCTGACAATGTCCCAGTAAATCATAGTCTTATGTGTGAACCAGAACAGGGTAGAAATGACAATGAAATATTCCTATGAAACTTTGCCAAGTTATTACTCTCATTATTGCAATGCATTTTTTGAATTACAAGCTGCCCCCAAACCACATAATAGTATACCAATTAGACACCAATTAATTAAATATGAGCTAAAAAACACCAAAAAAAATAATATTTGGTAACAATTCAATTTCATGTGAGTTTGCACATTGGGTCACTCAGTTTTAGTCAATCTCAGGTTAACCTTGAGTACCTATAGAGTAGTATTGCATCCTTCATATTTCCAAAAAGTCTTTTAGCTTCATTATATTTATAAAATCAAGATTGATAAGTACCGAGTCTTTCTGGAAAAAAATGAGACGCAATAGAAATGCTCACTCTTGTCTATATCATTAGATCCACGATCGTAAAAAAACAGCTGAAACTTGTACCAACCCGGAAGTAAGATATTCAGCTTCGAAATTCTCCGCTATTCGTCCAATTTTTTTTTTTTACATTTCAGCCGTGTTTAGCATGAGAATCCATCTCATTAACACTGTAAACAACTCTGAACACACAAAACACCATTGTACCCCCCTTTTAAAGAAAGACTGTAGAAAGAGAGATGGCTGAGAGACATTGCAAAAGAGAAAATGTCAGAGGAATATCTCTGGAAAAAGAAGGGTTATAATCAGGCAAGAGCTTTAGGACCCATGTTTATATTAGACAAGCTTTCCAGCGCTGGAGAGGCCTGAAAACAGATGCCGAGGTTGTGTTGTTTCTGCTCCATACGTAAGTAACACTGATTTTGCTATTTCACAGAACCAAGATATGCTATTGTTGTAATGATAGTTATAGTAACATCACAGTTTTGAGTGCCATTTGTTTGTCTGGAGCTGCTGTCAACTATCAACAAACTCTTGCTTGTATATACTCTTGTGTATATACTCTTGCTTGTTCGTGCATTTTGGGCGTGGAGCAATGAAGGGAAATCTCAGAAATCGCTTCGCTCTAAAAATGTTTGAGTCAAATATGGACAAACCCAACGGTTGGTTTCAATTTTTAAACAATATTAAGTTTTACCTTTTTTGTGACATTTTGGAAATGAAATTGTCCCATTGTCAATATTCTCAGAATCTTATTATTCAAAACATAACGCGAATTGTGATTGGTCTTATTGGTGACCACGATTTGCATACAGAATTGTGATTTTTTTTTTCCCCCTTTGCATTTAACTATTTATCCCCCCCTTATGTTGCATACTGACTTTGTTTACTGTTATATGGAGCCTGAAAATTAGATGCACAATGAAGTGTCATAGAAAGTGACAACAGCGCAAGTGATGCCACTAGGCACTTTTTGTTGATGTACTGTATCCTAATGTATTTACCTTATTAGACAATTCAGCGATGTTAGACAGACAGCGGTGCTGTCGACTTGAATGAAATCAATTGATTTAAATGCTACTACATACAGTAAAGTACATTTTTGGTGCATGTTCCGTTCTATCTATTCTTTGTGTCTTTTGAACTCTGTTGTAGCTTTATCTTAAAGGGATACTCCACTTTTTATGGAAATAGGCTCATTTTACAACTCCCTCAGAGTTAAGCAGTTGAGTTTTACCATTTTCAAATCCATTCATCCGATTTTCTTATATTTAGAAGAATATTAGTAAGCAGAGAGTTTCTGGTCTCATTGACTACCATAGTATATTTGTTTTCCTACTATGGAAGTCAATGAGACCAGAAACGGTCTGGTTTCTGATATTCTTCTAAATATCAAAAAATCGGCTGAATGGATTTGGAAACGGTAAAACTCAACTGTTTAACTCTGGGGGAGTGGTAAAATGAGCCTATTTCCAAATAAAAGTGGAGTATCCCTTTAAATCACTTTGAACCACCGATCGGGATGAGATTAGAGAAGCTTGCAACCTTTTCCATCTTTTTGCTATTTTTTCCCCTTCCAACTGCTATTCGCACCCTCTACTGTTCCGTGGACCACGGCATCTGGTTCATGCCACCCTGTGTCCCGTTGCCAGGCCAACAAGCGGCAGTGTCCTATTAGCACAGCCCTGCGGACTCCTCAAAAAGACTATCGAGCAGCGTACAGCTGTGCCTCTGATACAGCACTGTCCTGATCCTCGTCCACGTCTGCATTTCTGCAGCCTCAGCCTCAGTCTCTCCATCTGGTCTTTGAAGGAGACCAGAAACCCCCAAGTAATCAATTTTTAGTGAGACACTCCAGCGCCTGTGATATTTCAAGTACCTCCTGACTTTGTGAAAAATAATCTTGCGCAGGATGACGTCTCAATACCGGGCCGCTCGGTTCCTGCGATTGACTGCATTAAAGCTTTCATTAGCTTTCATTTGATTTCATTGCAGTTCATTGATGACAGTATTAGCGGGAGCTGACTTCTTGTTGATGAAAGCCAAGACCGTCTCTGAGTAACAGAAGCCCTTGTTCCGCTCCAGGTGGACTCACCTGCTCCGTCTCGGGGGACGCAATTATTCTTCTCGTGGCTGCATGAAGGCAAACGCATCCCTAGATGGCTGCGCAGGCGAGCCCTTGTTAATTGGTGATGTCAGCGATTCACCGCTGGCCCTGTTTTCTTTCCTACCATTCTCGTTTTTTTATGTTTCCCTTCTTGGCACCTGCTTCGTTTTGTTGTCGGTTGCGCTTGCTCGACATTTTCTTCTGCATATGTATATATCGATAAATGTTTTATTCATGGGAATCGCAAACCGATGCCGTTCCTACCTCCTCCCGCTCTCTCTCTGACTTCCTCCTAATGCTTGTTTGAGGTATTATAACATGTTTGGCAGAGCAACCGGAGATGTTTTTGATGAGGGAAAAGTGTGATAGACTTAAAGGGATCCTCCACCTTTTTTGGAAATAGGCTCATTTTACAACTCCCCCAGAGTTAAACAGTTGTGTTTTACCGTTTTCGAATCTATTACGCCGATTTTCCGATATTTAGAAGAATATCAGTAACCAGACAGTTTCTGGTCTCATTGACTTCCATAGTATATTTTTTTTCCTACTATGGAAGTCAATGAGACCAGAAACTGTCTGGTTACTGATATTCTTCTAAATATCAGAAAATCGGCTGAATTGATTCGAAAACGGTAAAACCCAACTGTTTAACTCTGGGGGAGTGGTAAAATGAGACTATTTCCAAAAAAAGTGGAGTATCCCTTTAAGTTAAAGTCTTTCTTGACACTGCAGGGATCTTTTAATGAGAATGCGTCGTTAATTGACTGACTGGGAGATGCGGTTGATCACAACACGTGCAATCTTGCAGTTTTGAACCGACTCGTCTTCCCGAAGGATAAACGCACCTGTTCTTGATTAATGTGATTTTTTAAGATCTTATTTTGAATTAAAACGTTGACTTTGTTTTTTTTTTTTTAAGTCTTGTCAGTCCTTGTGGTGTTGTTGTTCATTGATGTATGTTGTCATGGAGCAAGACATGATGCAAGGCTTGTGAAAGATGTCTCATGCCTTGTGTCATATGTCCTCTGGATATATTCCGTTTGTGTTTGTACAGGTGATTGGCCCCTCTGCAGCCAACGTCAACAGTAACATAAGACAAGATAACACTATGTCAAACATCTGTGACAAAATGACTAGTCGGAAAGACTATTAACCTAGAGTAATAACCTACTAATAGTCAGGAGTTAGCAATGTAATAGTTTAATTAGCATTAGTTGGACTATCTATCTATCTATCTATCTATCTATCTATCTATCTATCTATCTATCTATCTATCTATCTATCTATCTATCTATCTATCTTATCTATCTTATCTATCTTATCTATCTTATCTATCTTATCTATCTATCTATCTATCTATCTATCTATCTATCTATCTATCTATCTATCTATCTTCAAGCAATGCAAGCTCTCAAAGCAGAAAGCATTTTGCAGTTAATGGAATTAAATGGATTTCTCTGAAAAGAACCCTTGGAAAATGGTTATGATTTCTGCTGCTTTTCTCCCACATCTAATCGCTTGGTTAAATTGTTTTGAAAATGTTCTAAGCTACTTATTTATTTAGCACACCCAATGATGTGCTGACACCCCTTGTCGCATTTTTCTGTTATTTTGAAGCTGAAATATGTGTGGATGTTCTCTGGTTTGTGGAGAAAATGCTCACTCCTGCTGCTCTTTAGAAGCCTGATGACCTTTAGAGCTTTTATGGTGGCTGCAGACTAAGTTACTCAATTCTACTTCCTCTGTTTTTACGTTTGCAAAATTTGCTTCATCAGTTGTGCACAGATCTAGCGAGGTGAATTGCAATACTTAATGAGTTTTCTTTGCACAGAGCCAAAATCATGCACAAACCAGCAACACCTTAAAAGAGTAGTTCTCTTAAAAAAAAAAATGCTGATAATTTACTCACCCCCATGTCATCCAAGATGTCCCCGTCTTTCTTTCCTCAGTCGAAAAGAAATTAAGGTTTTTGATGAAAACATTCCAGGATTTTTCTCCATATAATGGACTTCATTGGGCACCAAACGGTTCAAGGTCCAAATGAGAGTTTCAGTGCAGCTTTAAAGGGCATTAAACGACACCAGACGATGAATAAGTGTCTTATCTAGCGAAACGATCAATCATTTCAAAAATTAATAAAAAAGTTTACGTTTTACAAGCACAAATTCTTGCCTTGCTCTGTTCTGTGATGCGCGTTCGTGAGTCTCCTGTTCAAACTCGTTCATCAAAATGAACAAATCTTTTTTCGAGTCATTTGGTTCATTCAACGAACGGAATGAACGAAATGACTCGAAACAAGATTCAGAGTCACGAACATGCATCACAGAACAGAGCAAGGCGAGCATTTGTGCTAACTTAAACTTTTTTTATTTATTTTTGAAATGACCAATCGTTTCGCTAGATAAGACCCTTATTCGTCGTCTGGTGTCGTTTAAAGCCCTTTTAAACTGCACTGAAACTCTCATTTGGACCTTGAACAGTTTGGTGCCCAATGAAGTCCATTATATGGAGAAAAATCCTTCAATGTTTTTATCAAAAACCTTAATTTTGACTGAAGAAACAAAGCTGTGGACATCTTGGATGACATGGGGGTGAGTAAATTATCAGCAAAAGTTTTTTTTTTCAAAAGTGAACTAATTCTTTAAGTGATATAAAGTACAAGTGTAATTAGCTATGAGGCTGTAAAATTATGGATAATGTACATCAAACCAATGACATTTGCTTATTTGCAAAAAAAACTAGGAGGATAGATCAGTAAACCCATCCATCCTCCCTCAACTTAATAAAAAAACAACTTTTATTAAGCAGGAATGAATAAAAGTTACAGTAAAGACATTCCAGGATGAATTGTATATCCTAAAAAGCTACTCATTATCGCATTTTTACCAACCAAATCCAAACAATGTGTCGTGGAGCGGTGTTTATCAGCAAGTAAAGAGAGAAAGTACCGTGCTGCCTCTGACACTGAAATAAGGGTCTGTCATTGTCATGTCACAGGAGGAATTAGTAGAGATAGTTAGAGCTGTGATGAAGTATCTGTCTCTGCGATGGGAAGCAAAACAAGCCCAATTAAAGCTCCCGGGACCTAGAGAGCAGCCGTACAGGTGGCAGTGATTCGCACGTACTTATGCACTGTGGAACAAATTTTACTGTGTTATTGTGTAGACAACTGTTTTTACTTCTTGACACATATACACCCAATCCAATAAAATGAAAATAAAGGATGCAAAATAAGGCACTTAGTATCGAATGCGCTCTTCACCGGTGATGCAAGTATCCATTTACTCTGGATAGACGCATCAGTTGTGGTAAAATGGATGGTGAACACTGACACTCAAACGTTTTGAGATGAAGCAGCTGTGTATCTTTTTGATATCTGAACACCTTAAAAGCCTTTCATTTGAAAAATGTAATTCCTGACATTTACATATTCTCAAATTACTCCGATTTTACAGCAGGACGTCACTTGATTTCATGTGCTGTTTGTAAGTTATACACACACACTCATATTTTATTTTCTTGTTTTATAGTCATGCTGATTCTTATACTGTGCCAACTGTATATTGTACCCCCTTACACTAACCCTACCCCTGAACCTACCCAGCAAAGAAAGCTTTTTGTATTTTTACATTTTCAAAAACATCAATTAGTATGATTTTATTGATTTATAAGCTGTTTTCCTTATGGGGACCAAAAAAATGTCCCCACAAGGTCAAAAATTACTGATATTGCTGTCTTTGTGGGGACATTAGGTCCTCAAAACGCTGGGTTTACCATGACCACACACATTAACATTTTTGTTTGTAAAATAAATGTTGTTGATATTAATTTTTTTTTTCAGAATTTTATTTAAATCATGGTTTACATTTAAGTCAATTTGTTATAGTTTGTAAATTTAACTTAATTTAATTTAAGAGTGTATAAATTTTGTGAAATGAATCAATATTCGGTGATAGTGCATTATATAAATTGGAATCAATTATGTTTAGACAGATATTGGGTATAAATGTTGAAACTTAAAGCCTGCTGTATGTATTTTAAGTTCTTATATTTTTTTTCTTATATTCTAATCAGTATTGTTTTTCAGGTTTCATATGGAGTGATAGAAATATATTTTTTTATATAGTAATTATAGAATTTTTTTAGTGCCAACACTTTTTTTAATATTGTCTGAGGTACAAAACACATTTACATGGCTTATGGCAAAACATTATGCAACCAGGCTGCCTAAAATGAAATACGTTTATGTTTTTTTTGTATTTTTTTTCTTGAAGACCTCAGGAAAAAGAAAATCCAAAAATGTTCTCCCTAAAAGAAGCTTAAAATGTATCTCTCACTTTGTCTCCTGCAAGCAATAGAAGCTCTCAAACCAGAAAGCATTTTTCAGTACATGGAATTAAATGGATTTCACAGAAATGAACCCTAAGAAAATGGTTATGATTTCTGCTGCTTTTCTCCCGTTTTATTGCTTGTTTAAATAATGTTTAGAATGATTTTCTAAGCTGCTTATTTATTTAGCACACCCATTGATGTGCTGACACCCCTTGTCGCTTTTTCTGTTAGTTTGAAGCTGAAATATGTGTGGATGTTCTCTGGTTTGTGGAGAAAATGCTCACTCCTGCTGCTCTTTAGAAGCCTGATGACCTTTAGAGCTTTTATGGCGGCTGCAGACTAAGTTAGTTAGTCTCAATTCTACTTCCTCTGTTTTTACTTTTGCAAAATTTGCTTCATCAGTTGTGCACAGATCTAGCGAGGTGAAGTGCAATACTTAATGAGTTTTCTTTGCACAGAGCCAAAAAACATGCACAAACCAGCAACACCTTAAGTGATATAAAATACACGTGTAATTAACTGAGGCGGTAAGATTATGGAAAATGGCAGACTGTTTAAATACAGTAAAGAAGCAATTCATAGACAAGATCGATTTTTTTTTTCCTCCCAAACAACAAAAGACTGCAAATGTAACAGCACAGCAGCATCATTATATTTTAATGTTATCTTCACCCACCTCTCTTCAGCTTTGATATTATAATCTCTTCATAATCATTTCGTAATATTCAGCTATTTTGCAGATTTTGAGAGATGGAAGAAAACATGCCCAAGCCATTGCAATAGTTTTTGAAAGCAACAACATTTCCTCTTTTAAGATGATCAATGGAATGTTTTCAATGAATGCATTGTACTTTCACTATGAGAATTATGATTTTACATTATCATTCAGGAATCTTATTTAACATACCTCATGTAGTGACAGATTTTTTTTAATGTTGAAGAAACATTACAATTTTAAAGAAGCTGTATGCAAGAAATTGATTTCAATTAATCATAAATTTTCACTAGACATTAAGTGTCATTTAATTATGATATTGATATTGATATTGATATTGATATCATGATATTATGATATTGATATTGGATATTGTCATTTAAAAAGTGAAGTCACAGTCCTTGACTCATGTTGATGTTGTCATGTTGTGTTTTGTTGATGCGTCATCCTCCACTGATACCAGTCACGGACTGTTGCGGCATTCGGGTTGCCAACTCTTCACTAGTTCCCACAGCTGCAGATACAAAGTGTCGGAATCTGATAAAAAAAATTCTAACGTTGCGAAATCCTCAATTACTCGATATGAATCCGAAATACTTTGTTACAAAGTCTGAAATAAGTAATTAACAGAAAAAAAACTCACTGTGTAGGACTCGTCACTTGCAATTGGAAGCTTCTAATAGCAGGGTACGTTCCTGCTGGAACATATCTGGCAACCTCGAGTCATGGGGAAGACGGGGATCCACCCTAATTTGAATGTGATTGCTGTACCAAATTTGGCCACAATCTATACAGCTCCTTTAATTAATGCCTATATATGTTTATATTTAACAGATTGAGCCAAAAATAAGTTTTTGCTTGGTACATAAATGCCCGGTTTCATAGACTGGGTTTAGATTAAACCAGGATTACAACATTTAAGTTGCTTTTATAAGCGTGCCTTAAAAGAAACACGTTACTGGTGTGCATCTTGAGACAAAACAATGGCACTGACATATTTTAAGATATGTCAGTGCAAACTGTTTCAGTTAAAACAGCACAAGCTACTTAAATGTACTCCACTTTTTTTTTTTTTTTTTTTTTGAAATAGGCTCATTTTACAACTCCCTCAGTCGGGTTTCACCATTTTCGAATCCATTCAGCCGATTTTCTGTTATTAGAAGAATATCAGTAACCAGACAGTTTCTGGTCTCATTGACTTCCATAGTAGGAAAAAAAATATACTACGGAAGTCAATGAGATCAGAAACTGTCTGGTTACTGATATTCTTCTAAAAATCTGCTGAATGGATTCGAAAATGGTAAAACCCAACTGTTTAACTCTGGTAGAGTTGTAAAATGAGCCTATTTCCAAAAAAAGTGGAGTACCCCTTTAAGCCTTGTCTGTGAAACCAGGGGCGAGATTTATTTTTTTGGTCCCATGTCTCAAAACCTAGAAAATTGTGCGGTTATCCGAGCAATTTCATTGTGTCACCTCACATGAAGAGCCTCAAATCTCAACCGAGAGGCGCTTACCACACGTCTAATTGCCTGAGCGTTTTCCGTTACAACTGCGCTGCCATAGCGAAGGTTACAAACAGACCACAGAGCTGATGGAAAGCGATGAACGCGTGTCTTCAAACCATTGTTCTGTATCAATCAACGGCGATTCCATTACAGTCGCCGTGGTGTTAGCTGAATTAATTGATATGTTTTGTCTGCTTGTGGTTTGACTCTCTAATGCCTTACCAGTGCTGGCCTGCTCAGTGCCACCAGCTAATAGCTTGTTTTGCAAGCAGGTTGGGTGTCTGTAAGTGGAGCGTGCTGATCGCTCTCTTTCTCTCGCTCTCTCTCTCTCCCTCTCTGTCTGTAGGCAACACGCTGCAGACTCCCGTGTTCTCCAAGCAGCCAGGCAGCATTGTGTTTCCAGTAGACTCCATGGAGAAGAACAGAGAGGTGGTTTTCAGCTGTGAGGCACAAGGTGACCCTCCTCCTTTTTACAGGTGAGCTCACTGCCAACTTTCCACCGCAAAAACATTGTTTGGTCATCTGCATTAGTGCTTCGGTAAATTGAACCTCAGTCCCTTTTTTACGATTTCAGAAATACACAGGCTCTTTTGTGCCAATGCACATTGGCATCAGTAGAGCCATATGTGACATGACATGATAAGCACTAAAAATCTTTCTTAGTTTTTGCCTTAATCGATTGGTTTCTGTTTCTCCAGCATTGCACTGCATAGCCCCCACCCAAAGTGAAATCTCATTGGTCCAACATTTTTCCCATCATAGCTGTAGATTAAACATCTCTGGAGCCCCCCTAGTCCCACTTTGGCGAAAAAATAATAATTTTAACTATCTTGTGGCCTCAAGATAGTAACTCGTGGCCTCAAGATAGTAACTCGTGGCCTCAATATAGTAATTCGTGGCCTCAAGATAGTAACTCGTGGCCTCAATATAGTAATTCGTGGCCTCAAGATAGTAACTCGTGGCCTCAAGATAGTAACTCATGGCCTCAAGATACTATCTCGTGGCCTCAAGATAATAACTCTATCTTGAGGCCACGAGTTACTATCTTGAGGCCACAAGTTAGTATCTTGAGGCCACGAGTTACTATCTTGAGGCCACGAGTTACTATCTTGAGGCCACGAGATAGTATCTTGAGGCCACGAGATAGTATCTTGAGGCCATGAGTTACTATCTTGAGGCCACGAGATAGTATCTTGAGGCCACGAGTTAGTATCTTGAGGCCACGAGTTACTATCTTGAGGCCACGAGTTAGTATCTTGAGGCCACGAGTTTTTTTTTTTTTATTTCTTTCTTTTGAATATATTTTAAAATGTAATTTATTCTTGTAAAGGCAAAGCTAAACATGATCCCAAACTGAGTGGTTGTGTATTTTTGAGCCATTTTCAAGCCAATGCATAATTATTGAGATTTTTATTTAGAATTATTGTCAAAAGGCATTTTATTGGCCTGACTCTGTTTTTATTCTCCTTCAAATATTATGGTTTATTTATTTATGGTTAAGGATGTTCTTAAGAATGCTAATGTAGCGTCTGGCCTCTAATGAACATGTTCCCCTGACACTGTTCAGATGTGCTGTAGAATGTTGGATCCTTGTGCACTTCCAGAATTGATCAAGCTTAATGGAAAAGCTAATCAGTAGCTTCCTCTTTCCTGTCAGGAAGGTTGAATCATGGAGCCTTTTGATGAATGTCCTTCTCTTGGCAGCTCGAGTGTCCATCACTTTCAAAGTGCATTAAGCTCAACCTCCTGAACTTCTCCCATCCTTCCCTAGTGACTGAGCGCTATATTCCAAGTTAGGGTTGTCAGATGTAACTACCTTGACTGTACCAGCACTACTGCAGTACCAGTAGTACTGAGTCTCAGGTATATTCGGTAGCCGCTGATAGATGTTGCTCTCAAATGCACTCGTGTTTGTTTGAGTGCTCTCTGGGCGTAAAAGGTTTCTATTTACAGCGTGTTTTTACAAGCGTTGAGCATTGTAGCCAATCACATTTATATGTGTTGTGCGCAGGATCAAATTGGCCGATTAGAGGGGTCAGTTATTGGTGCTAATTTATGAAGTTAACGAAATCTATAACAAAAAATGCTTGTTGACATCCATTATTTCCATGACTATGATGCGATAATGACGAGAAGTCCCCAATATTATTAAACTAACTGTGACTATATCAACATGCTATATCGTTGACGAAAAAATACTTAAATGTTGTTAATAAATAAAACTTGACCAAAATCACTGTTTTTTCCAAAAAATAGGTCACAATATTACAGATGGCTGTACAAGTTTTTACTACAAATTCTCTTGTAATGCTGTTGTTTTAATAGAAAAGCTTAAGAATTTCACTGTTTTATTTTTTGAGAAGTTTCTTAGCAGTTTTAATAATGCAGAGATGTTAATTTATATGATAAATAGCCTATAATAAATCAAGAAACTAGATGAGGTAAAATAAACCATGCGTATGAGCTGACAATCTCTTGATTTATGCCTATTGGTGAAAGTAAATGAAAAAATAAATATCTCAAATGACAACAATTGTTGTGATTATAATTGTGTGCAACATTATCTTGGTTATTAATTCAACTATTATGCTGCATATTGAAAATACTGTTTGACTAAGTTTTCATTGACTAAAATGCCCAGACATTTAGGCCTGGTTTCACAGACATGATATATCACTGTAAGTTGCTTTCAGTCAAAAACGCTCAAACATTCATTTTGTTCTTGAACGAGGCTTAAAGGATAATTCTAGTATTTAGCACTTTGAGTCTATTTTTATAGTTTGTTTTGGATGAACTAGAGTGGTGCGGTGGACAAAGAAATGTTGAGCTGTCTCGACTTTTTGACGCTTTTAGAATCGCTTTTTTACTGCTTCAGAGTAGCTGTCTACCAGCATGCACAAACATCTCCTTAAAACAACCCTTAACGTTCATTTTCAAAACTCTGCAACTCACCAAGTGGTAATGGGGTTCGTGGTTGCAACACATTCTCATCCCAAGACGCCATCTAACTGACTCTTTTGACCATACGTCAACATCTGACGTTTTAGGGCACCCTTTAACGTCAGTTAGATGACGATCCTGGGGCGTCATCCAACTGACGCTTTACCTTTAGCGTCAGATAGATGACACGGGTAGGGTTATGATTAGATAGCGTCATCTAACTATCGTTAAAGGGTACCCTAAAACGTCGGATGTTGACGTATGGTCAAAAGCGTCAGTTAAATGACGTCTTCGGATGAGAATGGGCTGGTGGTTATGGTATGGTCTCTCAAAACAAACTAGAAAACTCAAAATGGTAATTTCCGGAATTATCCTTTAAGCCTTGTCTGTGATAAAGATCTAAAACTTGACGAAACAAAAACAGGACAAGGTTGACTGAATATGGTTAAAAGCTAAAAAGAACATTTTGGCACAGGTCTAAGACGCCATTTACACAACACCGTTTTCAACTAAAAATGGGAAAGTTTTATGCGTTTTGGCGGCCTGAAAACTCAAGTTTTTAAAATCTGGTTTCAAAGTAGCGAATTGAGAATGAGACGTGGTCTGGAAACCACACGTTCATTTTCTCATATTTGAAGCATGGTTTACGAATGCCCATAGCCGTATTATAGGGTGCTACGAATGTCTATCAAATGCGCCTGTATGTAGCTCATAGCCACTCGGTTCAATGATAACAGATGACTTATGTCGAGCGACAGAAAATTAGACAAGGAAGAAGATGATGGGAGATTTATGTATACACAAAGGCTGTATCAAAAGCTAACTTTGCGTCTGCTGCCAAGATGGATCCATAGATATAAACATATGTTAATAAACATTGATTTTTTCATGGGTATTATGAAGATCTCACTGCAGAACACGAAATCCAGAGGGAGGAGTTGGATCCAGATCCAACTCCTCCCACCTTACATCCAACTCCGCCCCCTGGATCTCATGTACTGCAATGGTATTACGTTGCATAATGTTTCTTTACAAAGTGACATCGCCAACTGGCCTGGCATGCATAACAGGGTTTTTAGTCGTTTTCACAAGCAAATAAAAAACGTTTCCGTACTTAGCACATCGTTGTCGTGTAAATGTACCCTTAGACTAAATAAAAAAAGAGCTGACAAATTTAACACTAAGTTTAACACCGCTGAAAATGCATAAGGTTGGAGGCTCATGAATCCTTTCATTATAACCAACAAAGTGTAAACACAATGTAAATGAGATTCATTGTACAATTGAGACAGCTTTTTAAAATTATAATTAGAGTTTTCGCAAGAGTGATGAATTCAGTGAGCCTAAGTCATTATAAAAGGAGGGCCCTTCTCTCGTTTTCTGTTTATTAGCCATTCACAATCTGAATACAAGTTTAGTTTTTCATGCTGCTGCTCAGTACCCTGCAAAGTTTCTGGATTGACAACCGTAATTAAATGGGCAATTCATTTGGAAAGTGCAGTGATTGACAGGGATAACCAACAGACGATCAAGTGCTTAATTCATCCGGTTTTGTCTGGTATCGAAATCGGTATTGAGAATCGTGAAATTTTACTGGTTTTGGTACTGACTACTGAACTTTTGGTTGCCTTCTGAATCTTTTCATTGAATTAGTGGTTCACAAAATGATTTGTTCATGAATCGGACTGATTCAGTTCCCAGGTTCAACTCACTGACTCTTGGTAATTGCTGGCTCATGAATAATGGCTAAAATTTCACTCTGTTCCATGTAGCTATTGTATTACTCGAGATGATTTTAAATATAGTGCACTAGTCATATGGACCCCATTTTTTACTTGATAGTGTTTTTGTGTCCTTTTTTGAAGCTTGAAAGCCCTTGCAATCATGTAAATCATCAATGTAAATGCAAATGTTTGGTCAGAATATTTTTAAATGATTGTTTGGAGCGGCACAAGGTTATGACGGTAGAATTGTATGTTTTTATTTAAACTATGCCTTTAAGCCCATGCACAAGCCCGGAGGATAATCAAAGTTGTGATTGTTGCTTCTGAGCTAAGGCATCTGGTGTGCCTGACTACGTTCTTGAAGAAAGGTTTTAGTAAAGAATGTGTTACGCAGAAAGACTTAAAGTGTGCAACAGATCCTCAAACCGCCTCCTGTCTCCTGAGCCAGATGGTGTTGTATAGCACGTAAAGTCTGTTTGAGCATGAGCACCTAAAGCATGTGCTCAGCAAATGGAGCGTCTGGTTAAATCTGTCATTGCTGTGAGGTGTTTGATGTTGTGATCCTATGTAATCATACTTCAGCACTATAATTTTCATGTCAAACTACATTTTAAAGTGAAAAAGTGCATTTCTACCTGATCTGACCTTTACTTACCTTTGTTGGTGTTTCTTGGTACAGTCAGGTTTGTTTGGCCATAAAGAATAATTTTGGGGACTTTTAAGTATACCCCCAATATACCTAAGTTAGTAAGGTATATTATCTCAAAATAAACCCTAACAGGCTGATCGGTGATCGCTGTACATTAGTTTTGTTTATTGTTATTGATTGTTATGTGAGAAGAAAAAGTTGAAATTATCTCTCTTATGTATGAAATCACTTTCCCAAAAAGTCAATCATACAGTTTACTGATTCAAAAATATATACAAAAACATACAATTTTTTGAATCGACCAATCAGAATTAAGTACTGCTGGGAGCCATTCACAGTTGATTTAGATATTCATAAGTGAATGGCATTTTTAGATTACCTGATTAAACCTTTTTTCTATACAATAAGATCTATTCTTTTATTCTTATTTAATTTTTTTGGGATTAGTTAGTCTTAAGTTGGTTATTAGCACTGTCACATAACCATTGGAATTGCATATTTTGTCCCACCTTCCCCCAATACTTTAAGTTCCTCTCTGCTCTTTCACAATCTTTTAACTATCATTAAAATACCAAGAATAAAACAGAAAAAAAGCCATGTTATATCATTGCTTATTGAAAACCCCGTTAACCTTCCATGGTCTGCCGCTTTGTAACACCTATTCCTTGTAGAGAAGGTTGGAGAGGCGGTTTAATTGAAGTTTAACAACTTATTGTAAATTATACCGCCAGGTTCTCTTCATCTGAGACGACAGCTGCTCCTTATACTTCAGACGTCCCACCTTGTCTCTCTGCAGCTTCTCATTCTAATTCACTTCTCCTCTTTACCTCACTTCAAGAAGCTCAGCTTAAGACATGAAGGAGACTAGAGAATGCTATAGAGAGGATCCTTGCATCACCTCGTCGTGAAGTTGAGGGAGAATTGTCAATCAAAGGATAGCCCGTAGCCATAGTTACAGCAGCAGATGGGAAGTGGCCATTTTTAACGGTTACACAAAGTTTCTTGACATGCTGTCATATAGCAGCATTTCTCATTTCTATGCTGATAATTGATCTTTTGAAATAAAGTTGTTACATTTTTCGGGAGAAACATGAACGAAGCATTGGCGTAGTGTGAAGATGCAAATGTGTCACAAAAGCTTGGAGATAAAGAGAAATAACACAGGCTGTCTGTGACACGAACTGGATGTTTTGTCACTCAAGATGGGAACTGTAGGTGGTGAAATCTCAATTTCTTCCAAGGACAGGGGGTTAGTAATAACTGATGACACCCATTCGTACCCTTCTCTTGTTTCGACGCAATGGTACGTTATATGATATCATTTGCGACATTTCAAGCAACATTTCTTTTACGAGTTTGATTTCACATGATGCTGTCATTATTCTTAATTGCAAGTGCACTTTTAACCTTCACGAATCACCAAATCAAGAATCTCAAACAAACAAGGGATAACCCGCTCGTCCCTTTTTCTTTTCATCAGCCTCGGTAAGATCAAACGGAGGAGAGACGGGGACTTGGAAACTAACAGGAAGGAGAAATCCTCTTATTATTGAGCCTGAGATTTGGAAACTCACCACTCCTATCAATTACTGGCATCTCTAAAGACTGTGCAGTATCGTTTACTGTGGCCCACAAATATGAAATATTTATTGCGTTTTTGTGTTTGAAAACACTCGCAGTAGCGTTGGTGGGTGTCTTTGATTTAGAGGTACTAGATTCAAATTAGACTCGAGAGCAGAAGTCCTGAAAGAAGCGATGTAGGGCTACACCCATATTATTTCTGCTATGCTTTGCATAGACGCGCAGTCGCTTCCTGGTGTGAAGAGTTTGCAAATGACCTTTCTCTCAGGGGGCATTAGGGAGATTCTGTTTTTGTTTAGGAAAATAGGATGCATCTGTATACAAATGGGAAACAGACAAAGAAAACAAAATGTTGTACTAGAAACACCATTTAGGAAAGCACAGTGCGAATGTGCCACATGCTGAAAGGTGAGATTTAACATTAGATTTCTCGCTAGTTAAAGGGATAGTCCACCCCAGAAATTAAAATGCTGTCATCATTTACCCACTCTAATGTCGTTCCAAACTGTGCATTTTTTTTCCTGCTGCACACAGAAGACATAATGAAGAATGTATTTTGAAACAGTTTTTTTTTGTCAATGGGAATCTAAACTGTTTAGTTACCAATATTCTTCCAGATATCTTCTTGTGTGTTCCATGGAAGAAAGTCATAGGTTTTGAACAACATGAAGGCGAGTAAACGTTGAGTTTTTAGGTGGACTAACCCTTTAAAGGGATACTCCACTTTTTTTTTGGAAATAGGCTCATTTTACCACTCCCCCAGAGTTAAACAGTTGAGTTTTACCGTTTTCGAATCCATTCAGTCGATTTTCTGATATTTCGAAGAATATCAGTAACCAGACAGTTGGTGGTCTCATTGACTTTCATAGTATATTTTTTTTCCTACTATGGAAAAATTTCCATTAAACTTTTGCGAATCCCGTAGGAAGGACGACAAACACATCTTTCTGATCGACAAATGACTTGATTGCAGTTCTCTGTTTGTCTTTTAAAATGAATTACGGTGGAGCAGGCTCTGGAACAGTTACTGGAGAGTGACGAGGAGAAAGCATTCCTAAGAAAAACGCCTGGGACTATTTGTGAATAAAGTTAGATTTTTCATTGTTGTTTACATGTTTTATTTAACAATTACACATGTCTGTCAAGCAAAGGGTTTGACAAATACATTTTTGTTCAAAATCTGTTCACTATTGTTGTGTGATTTTCAGAAATAAATGACAAAAATCGAATTTCCGTTTTTGAAATTCTCTAGTTTATTGTAAATTTTTCACTCATTCTTCCTTTAAAAACACATTACATGCATGCTTATGTTAGCTTAGGGTCTTCTGAATCCATAGACACCAAACACATAGTGTTCCATCTCCATTACATATAGTTTGTTGTGTAGCCCAAATTTAAAAATAGAGAAAACAGACCAAGAAGGGCTTAGTCCCCAGAGGGTTAAACACAACAATGCGCCATCACATTCGCCACTCTCCTTTGATTAAAGGCGACTCTTCCGGTTTTCTTCCCATCGGAGCCCTTTCAAAATGTCGGCTGTTTTAAATCAGCGTATTGTACTCCTAAATGGTTACAGGAAATAATGTTATAGCAGATTTAATTTTCCCAGTCTTCCTCTTCCAGGAAAATGTCATTGTATCTTGTTCACAGGGACATATACCAGTGCTGTCCACTTTAACATCTGCAGTCGAGATTGGTGGAAAGTGCCTGGCTTTGGCATGACAGGCGGTCAAGGACATAACCCAAAACTTCCTGCTAACCCTAACCATATTGAGCCTGTGATGCTAATCAGCCTGTCAGGCACAAACCAGGCCACCTTGTGTATATCGCAAATCAAAATGGTTTGTCTAGTGTCTTGAACTAAAGTCTGATACCTATAAAATGTCAACATGAAAACTGACCCTTTGCACTTTCTAATTTAGTTTCTGATCTGAATGAATCATTGGTGGATGTTATTCCAAATGGGAAAAAATTTCTTCGAAATTTCTGTCAAAATACTTTTGAGCTGCCGTCACCAAGCTTTAGATTTCAACCCCTCTCCACCAACTAGCTGTAGTTTAGAGACCACTTTTGATCCAGTCAATTACTGATGGATAAAATCAACTCCCTACATTTCTTTTTTTTTTTGTTGAACATCCTGTTTTCATTCAGCCTTTTTGATATGTCCATGTCCACTTCCATACTCCTCTTTTGCTACCACTTTTTTCAGCGCACATAAAAAAATACAATTGCCAAAGTCCGATTGATCTTGAATAAAACTAGATCAAGAATAAAACATCATCAGTGTGTGCTAGTGGTAAACAAATAGTTTACTACTAGCATATGCTAATGGTGTTTTATTCTTCCATACTAACTTGTGTCGTAGCCTACAATTCAATGGGTGTCGTCATCGTACAGTCTATATACATGTCGTACCCAAATTTACAGGCATCTGTCTGTAACAGGCATAAGAAAATAAAACATTTAACATGTAGTTTTATGAGCTCAAAAGAAAAAGAAAGTTCTAAAGACTTAAACGTTATTTTTTTTTTTTAAACTAATTTCAATTTAAGTTTGCCCTACTCAAACAAATGAAATATTTTGAGCGTTTGGGTTTACAGTGCAGCCATACATAGATCTCTCATAAAACACTAAAACACACACATAACCTCATTAATGCGGTTATCATCCTCTTCCTATTACCACAGTTAATGATGAGAAGGGAACGATTTTTCAAAGTCTGGTTTATATGTGTGTTTTTGTATTGATTTGGCAGATTGTTTTATTTTAATAAGGCTGTTTGAAGGGTTGGAGAATCCGCTGATATGTTAACAGAATTAAATCCTGAAGTAATCTCCGTAAATTCCTAGTAATCACACTGCATGCTATAGAATACAGAAATGCTTACTTCAAATATTAGTTTTAATTGGTGCTCTGCCATGATAAAGCTCACATTTGATGCTGTATGACTTTGTGTTCAACAAGATGGATGGTCACAAGCCGTGCCATTCTGGGCATTAATCTTGGTATGGGAAAAAAATACAGGCTTCTGAATTTATCAAGGCTACAGATGGTTGCTTTTCATTTAGCAGACACATTTTATGCAAAGCACTTTACAGTGCACTAATTGCAAGGACAATCCCATTGGAGTTAGTGTAGTGTACTAAGTGCTTTACTCTGGAGTCTAATAACAGCAGTGCATCTCAGTTACTCAATGCAGTTCACTGGTTGTTTTTATGTGGGATCTCACTTCGAACTTTTGTCTCTCCAGCCCAGATTTGTACCCACATGTCTGATGACATCCGATAGTTGTGCAAAACAATCTGCTTCCGGCCATGTGCTTTCTTATTATACTGTAAATTAACCTATGAAACCTGAAGATTTACTTTTTACATTTTATACGTTATATATTATGCCAAATTGTATAAATTAAATTGTTAATAAATGGAAATGTATTAACTATACAGAGATATACCCCCCCCCCCATAGTCAATAATTGTATCCTTTACAACTCATCTTTGATCACCAAAATTACATATTACAAAATTACTGTGTCGTGTCGAGGGTATTGAAGTACAACTCACGTAAAGTTGATAATTCCGCGAATGACTGCAATTGCAGATTTCAAACAGAGATGGCGACAAAGAGGAAAAACGCCGGACTTCAGCTTAAAATGAAAATCAAACAAAGAAGTTTTTGTTAAATGTTTTGATTGAAAATGGTGCTCTGTTGTCTTATTTTAAAATAAATCACATTTGGTTTAATATTTTATGCAATGTTTAGACTAAAAAGTGTCCAAATTGTTTGTAGAGCATATATATAAAGTGTGTGTGTGTGTATATACTGTGTGTATATATATATATATATATATATATATATATTCAAAAAAATATTTTTATTTTAGCTGCTATAGTTGTTTCAGTTGCTTCAGTTGAATATTTTACTATCTAGTGTCTATTTTTACTAACTAGTGTCTATCAGTAGACACTTGTCATTTTTAATTAATTTAATTCATTCTTGCTGAATAAACATCTTATTATTTTTCAAACTTGCTGACCCCAAAGTTTCTGTGGTGAAAATGATGTATTTATAAAAAATATTTTCAATGCTCTTGTTTTTGAGGATAAGAGCATGGAGCTCTAACATTAATAAGCCTTGCTGTGACAGTCATGGAAGGTCATGATGAGAAATATATGAGTTCATATTGAAATCTCTGAACTGTAAACTCCTTTGTCTTGTAGGTGGAAGCTAAATGGCAGTCTGGTCAATCCTAAACCCGGTTTCCATCACAGCCTTTCTGGAGGCAACCTTCGCATCAACCATCTCAATAAAGATGAGGACGCCGGGACGTACCAGTGCCTTGCTACCAACTCTTTCGGGACCATTGTCAGCAGGGAGGCCAGTCTAACCTTTGCCTGTAAGCCACTTTCTGATCTCTGATCACACTTGCAGCACAGATAAGGTCCAAACAAACAGAACATTGCAGACCTGACAGCACGGACTGGTACGCTGGCCCTTGTACTCCTCACCGATAACATGATCAAAATGAAAATGTTTTCCCTGAGGAGAGCCTGGTCGCTTTCTCACCCTCTCTCATTCTTGGTTCTCTCGCTCTCTGTCTGTATCTCACATAAACACAGATTGTTCATGAGCCAGATTCAGTCCTGCAGTCATCATTTTACATCAGCTGAAAATGAGATATCAAAAAAGGGCCTTGTGTTCCTCGTTATGGCTGTTTTGATAGCTACAACTGGCATGTAATTGGTTCAAGCTCCACCCTTTCCACACAGCCTTTAAAAAAAGCCCTATCCAGTCCATGAGGCCATGTTTAGTATAGCAAACTAGCTGTCACAGATATGTTCTGTTTGTTTCATGGACCCTCTATTTGTTTTTGTTTGTCACATGTGTTCCTAGTTCTGTTTGCCGCCACTGATCAGTCACCATGGACACCTTCATTATCACCACAGCTGTTTGTCATTGTGTCATCACCACTGTTTATTTAGGTTCCTCCTTTTCACTCAGTTGTTGTCTGGTATTGCTCATGTTAGCACACTGTTTCTTATGTTGGCTGTTTTATTCTAACGCCGCCTTCACACTGGCAGTTGACATCAGCTCCGTAATACACAATACGTTCCCAACTGATGTCTTACTACACAGTGAAAAGCGTCGGACCCTTTTCGGAAAGGTTGATTCTGTCAGTTCTGTATAATCTCTCTGATGAGGGTAATAGAGATATTAATAGGAAGGCTGCTGCGTGAGGAAAGTTGCTGAGGACGTTGTTCAGATCGACTAAAAATGTGATACGGTGGTCAATAGTTCAATGTCTGCCTACAATTTAATTGTATTAACTGCCCTAATAACGTTAGAAAGTCATGAAAATTAAAAAAAAATGACTTGACAACTTATCGTTATAAAATCATTATTTATTTGATTAAACGTTAAGATTTCAGGTTTGTTTATCAGAACCATAGCAACGCTCAACTTTCACTGGAATTGTCGGATAGGAACCGTCCTTAGCTTTTCGCAAGAGTTCAATTTTTTTGAACGCATCCGGATCACCAACGGACACGATTTTCTTCGCACCGCAGTTAATGACCTGCAAGAATGGATCTTTATTAATACGAGTCATTGATTCGAGTAACTTTTTTGACATTTGTGTATTAAGTGTTTTATTTCTACAATATATGATGTAAAAACGTCTTAGTGCTGCCCTCTTCAGGGTGAACGGTGGCTACTGCAGTTGAATTTTCCTATTGCATTTCGTGACGTACGCAGGTTTCAGCTCACCTCGCTCTTGGTACGAGTTACGCCCTTGGCAGTATAAAAACCAGCTTGTTTCGTCAAAACCACTGTAGCTACAGTTGGAATTGCGAGTATTGAAAACGACCAGGATAGAGTGTTTTAGCATCTATTTCGTCCCCTCTAGCTCCGCTGGGGTCTGCCCACTGTTTCAGCATTTTTCAAATATTGCCAGTGGGTGGAGTCAGGCTCTGACCAGGGGTTTAGTTACCCTTTAAATGCGTTATTGAATCGGAAACTGAGATCGACAGTAATAATCGACAAATGGGACAAAATCTGGTAAAGAACTTAATTCAACAGTTTTTGGTCTAGTATGGAAATTGGTACAGAGAACTCAAAGGGTTTTACTGTGACTATAGGATTTCCCCCATCGTGACATTTAAAATCACACTGATTGGCTGACACGTCTTCGCAGATGGCACTGATAGCAAATGACAAACAAGCCTTTCCGGTTGAATTCTGTTCCCAGCAAGGCCACTGCCTGAAGACGATGGCACTGCTGGGCAGGGAACAATCCAATTCGGTGGGGAGGAAGTCCGCTGTCATCGTAAGACGATTGGCTGACAGATCCATCAATCGCTGGTCTCTGACCTTACTAGGCTTCAGTTGTTGTCGTGTGGTGGGGGCACGCGTCTCTGACTGCTCCACATCCATCTTCTTTATTACTCTCTCCATAGCTTAATTAACTCCGCCGCATGATGGAGTGGTGCAGGTTCAAGAGAATAATTTAAAGGGCAGCTGAAGTTATTAGATGGGATATTTTCTAATTTGGTATCTAATGCGGGAGAATTTGTAGGAGACCACGTTGTGCATGAGAATGCGTAAAGGTGAAGTCATATTTCGCACTTGTATTCGTTTTAATGCTGTAAAGTGGATGGAGATGCAGATTTCAGACCGCTTCATAAAGTAGCGTGGAGAGATTAATATTGGAGGTTTGTGGCTCGGTGGTTCATATGTGTAACCTTTAAGGTTGTTTATAGTGTTCTTCTAAAAGTCGACCAAATTAATGTATACTTTCTTTTTAGATTCGCGCTTTGAAATTAATAAAAAATATTAATGACTCATCTTGAACTCACAGGCATATACATTTTTTTTTAATCTAATAAAAGAGCTAGATGGTATACTGAGCATATTTCATGGATATATACTACTCATATTTATCTCATAAGGAATTGTGAATTGCGTAAATTAGATATAAAAAATAATATAAAAGCGGAGCATGTATCATTCCTTAACAACATGAGTTCATAGTGGTTCTGTTCATAAACTAATCATTAAAAATTAGGGTTGCAAAGGGGCTGAAAATTACCAGTACATTTTTAAAGAAATCCTGGAAAGTTTCCAACAATTCTGGAAAGTTTCTGAAAACTTACAGAAAAAATACATTTTTATTTGGAGAAATTTAATGGATTTTTAATTCAGACTGTTGCTCTTCTTTTGTTATTTTCAAAAGCTTGTTTCAATAATAAATGCATTAACACATGAAAGAAAACTGTTAGTTACGCCATTTCATGTTTTTTTTATGTAATTTTATGTAATTTGCACAAAAATGTGTATTTTTTCATGTAGACTTTTAGCAGCGTTCTGTCAGGACTAGCTTTAGAAATAATAGGTGGCTCATGATGAACTAGTTTGCGGCTCTTAGAATGTATTTTGTCTCTAAACAGCTCTGCCTTTTCTCTACAAATAAATGACTGTGAAAATCACTTGATTTGTGAAAATACATTTATGGTTACTTTGGTGTGAGCTTGTACGGCGCCATTGTGTGCTTTCAAATTATCAAAAGTACTGGTTATTAAAGAGACTTTCATTGAAAGTGATAAAATGTTTTCTTTTTCCCTCTCTCTGAATAGAACTGGATGAATTAAGCAGATATTGAAAGGGTTGTCAGTAGATGCATAGGAAATGAGAAAAATTGTCAGTGTCGATGCACCAGTCCCTAAAGCAGTAATTGCATTCTGGGGAATTGCAGAATGTTTTTAATTAAAATGCCACTGATAGAGAAGGCTGTGTGCTGCGTCTTAATCATATTTCACATATGTACAATCTTCTCATTTTCATAGTTGAGTCTTGGAAATAGACCTCACTCTAAATTGGCAATAACAATTAAAGTTCTTTTTGACTTGGTAAGAAATTAAACTGTGTATGTGTAGCGTTAACAACATGTTGAACATTGTGGTGACAGGTTGAATAGAGTATTTTGCAGTTCAGCTGATGTTATTTGATGGGTCAGTGAATGCTGAAGACATTGCCTACTATGTAGTGAAGATACCAGGTGTAGTTGTCACAATGGCTGTATCGTAGTAACTATGAGGTTTGGAGGCGGATTGCATAAATGCTTGTTTTCTTTAGAAGTAAAGTCTTTAAAATTGTTTTTATTCTGTCCAGTGGCAAACAGCTGGAGTTCTTCTACCAGCCTGATTTGAGTATTATATCTCCTTTCTGGCTGGGTTTCACCAGTCTTTATAAAGACGCAACGGCTCACTAGGACCATGATATGTTATGCTGGCATTTACAAATCACCCATGGTTGCGGCACTTGATTGTCAGGTTCATTTAGATTACTGTATATCCAATCGGAACGGTTTTGCAGAGCTGAAAGTTCTTCAGTGGTGTAGTTTTTCTTCATTTCAAACTGTTATGAATTGCAGAATAGCAAAGTGCTCATGGGACATTACATCATTGGCAGCCTCCTGTATTCCTTCTCAGTCCAAATGCATACCTGATACTTGGGTCAATATACAAACTGCTGTTACACTTTATTTTAAGGTGTCTGTGTTACAGTGTAATTATTTAAAATGACAATGTGTACTTTTTTTAGGTGTTTAATTATCTAAAATCAATATTTTTATATTTTATAGTTTTTTCAGAAATATGTCCTCAATGGTGTACAAATAGCTCTTTCACCTCTGCCAATTATCTGACTTATCCTCGTAAACGAAGAATTTATTATCTTTATATACATGGGACGGGTAGGCTTCCGTCTAGTTCCGCCATCTTGATAAACTATAATAGCAGAGAGGGACAAAAAGTACTTGGCCAATGCGTTTCCACAACGCGTTTTCGTTCAGAGCCAGCATTACAGCGGAAACGGTGAGAGGTGCTTGTCACTGCCACGGCAAGTTTTACAGTCATTCATACTTTAACTTTCGTTTAGAAAGGTTAAACTTGTTATAGGACGTTCGGTCGAATAACTGTTATAGGACAAATTAGTTTGAATAAACGAGCAGACACTGATTAGCTACTCGCTCTACGTTTATTTAAAATGAACAGCAAGACAACTAGAATTGAAAGTGCTTTCCATTAAATGAATCACACAAAACCTTAACAAAAATACTTTGCAATGAACTTTGCAATTTAGACGAGCAAACTGCGTGCTTGGATGCAGCGTCGCACGCGCCATTACAAAAAAATCCTTGCCCACAGCCAAGCGAAATGGGGTCTTGGCGGTCTTGCGTACTCAACCTAGCTGTGAAATTAGGCATATTAACATAGGGGGGCTATATTGACTTTCTTTTGGAACCTGTCCCTAGTGGCCAGTCGATGAATTGCAGTTTAAGTCACTATGGTGTTGGATTCAAGAGAGAGACCGGAAGATTGCCGCTTGGGTAGAATTGACAATTTCCCCATTGGAATATAGCAACTGTATAGCATCATGGCTGATCTGGGAATTGAATTGCTGCCTGTTTTCAAATAGAATGTGTTTCAGCGTTTATCAAGTTTTAATAGTTTTATTTATTTATTTTCTCTAATCTCTACATTCGGCTGTTAGTTGCATTTCTGCGGCATATCACTTGTTGGGCCTTTGCGCTTAAAGGGATACTCCAATTTTTTTGGAAATAGGCTCATTTTACCACTCCCCAAGACTTAAACAGTTGAGTTTTACCGTCAAGTCAATGAGACCAGAAACTGTCTGGTTACTGATATTTTTCTAAATATCAGAAAATCGGCCGAATACATTCGAAAATGGTAAAACTCAACTGTTTAACTCTGGGGGAGTGGTAAAATAAGCCTACTTCCAAAAAAAGTGGAGTATCCCTTTAACTACATTTTTCGTAAATGTTCATATCTGATTACGGCTAATTGTGTACTTTACACAGTTAAAAATGTGCGTTTTTGCATCCGTTTGAGCGCCTCCTTTTTAATGTAAAATTTGTGTCCTCAAGCCAAACCAGTTGAGAAGCACTGATTTAGAGCATGCATGTGTATTAAATGCCTGTTTACCACATTTTTATTTTATAACACTGCGTTTCCGTAGCCTGAACAGTTTAAATGAATACCATCTGGATCCCCCCTAGCCCCAACTGTTTATGGGGATGCGTGTTCGTGGATTCTTTTTTTTAAGATGTCTCTTCGTGTGAGCGGTTGGTGCGGGTACTTTTATGCCACGTTTCTTGGGGGGAAATAAAAAAGCGAATGGTTTCAGCTGTGTGTATTAAAAGAAGCATTTGTTTAAGTACCCCCCCCCCCATTCCTTTCTGTCTATTTCAGTATCTTTTTGAAAAACCTCAGCTGCGTGCTATCCTGAAGAAAACAGCCCGCTGAGTACTTTAAACAACAATAGTCCCTTTGCTCTTTTTGCTTGTTTATGGAGCGGGGAGCACCCCCCCCCCTTCCAAAAAAAGGCAGACAAAAACACTATAGTGAGATCAAGATTCGGCTTGTCAGTAGGCCAATAAAGGTAAACCGGCTGCGATCAAAACTGGTGCGCCCCACTCTCGCTGTGGACGGCCATATGTCCCCTCTCAAAATCACCACGGCTTTTATCTCTATCCAAAATATCCCCAAAAAGACACTCTTTTCTTTTTTTCCCGTCTCAAATTAATTCAGTACCTTAGATGTTGAATGTGTTTGTCCACTTTGTTGTTGTTGTAGGCTCTCAATTTTATGGCTTCTGTTAGTCTTTTATCTAACATCCTGTTTCATTGACATGAAAGTGGCAGTCCAGCCCTTTGTTGCCTTCCCATCATGTTCTGGTAGAATCCAATAGGGTTATAATCATGAGTGCTCAAGCGCACACTTATTGGTTTGCTGCTTACTGGCCACAATGCAGGTACCACAGCCAGAATTTCCTTTGAAGTTGAGTTAATCTGCACACATTTTTAATATTTCATGCTTTTTTTAATCGTTATTAAGGCAGTGGCGTTCAAAACTCATCCAGAAGGAAACTGCACTTTTGTTTTATCTTATTTTTTCCCCCTTTTGTTTGTCCACCTGCCAGTGTCTCCACAATGATAGTAAGAAAGACTCAGTTTGATTGGATACACTGCAAAACCTGTTCCTTCCACCGAACAGATACTAAAGCAGTATTTTTGTAATTTCCTTCCAAAACAAAGGCTATAACATTGTCACATTAATGTGAACAAATGATGAATAATTTGCATGCCTCATTCCCGGCTATGCCCTGACATTCATAAGGGTAATTAGCTTGCGAGTATTACAAGTATTTAACAGTCTGTCAATAGGCTTCATACAATTCATGACACATCTGTGACTTGAATTCATTTCAGTGGCCTTTGGAAGGAGAACATTTGGTGGGCTTTAGGGAAAAAGGCCCAGCTGTCCTGATACAGATTTTTTTTCATTTATTATTATTATTATTTTAATTTTAATTTAAGCACTTGTACTTTTTGTTTTGTATCTGTAGTACAAATTGGGAATTTTAAAGACACAATAAGTTGGACCAATCACTAAAATCAGTGCGAGTTTCATTTCTAACCCACTTAGCATCATCCGTTGAAAAATAAAATAACCAGCATGGTTTCAACAGCTCATTGATGCTGATTCTCTGTCCTAGTGAAAAGCAATTACATGAATTACTCCTTCATTACAAACTGCTTATTGCAGAGGTGCATGAGCCTTTACCGCAGTCTCGGTGAAAAATGCACGCAAGTATTGCTTTCTTTAATAGAAGACCAGTGTTTCAAATTGCAGCCGACTCCCAGGGTTAAAAAGAAATTTATATTTTAGGAAATAATTAGCCGACATGACACATCCTAGCTGACCTTATAGTCATCTTCATAAACCATTGAGCGCCATAATTTTGCATTTAAATCCAGCCCTGGAGCAGAACCAATCGCTGGTCTGTGTTTAGGGGGAAGCGAGGAAGATTTAGCATTGATTTAGCCCATAAAGAGCCATTTCATCTCTGCATCAGTGCTCCAGGTGACACCACAGATCCAGGATCATTGGAGATGAGGTTAATGTGGGTTAATTCTTCTGATTTGTACAATATGTGCCATTAAATGTCAGCGGTAGCATGTGGCGTGCGAGTTAGTGCTGTTCAATATAGCCTTGTTTAGGATATTATTCAACCTATAAAAGAGCTCCTGGTAATTATTTTGTTAGATGAGGCCGGTTGTGAGGTGTTCTTCAACGCGACTCACTCAAGTAAAGGGGTCTCTGAACTTTTGATGTACTTTTCAGCTGAGCGACTGCAGAATCCCTTTAAGGAAGATGACAGCGGGGGCTCGCAAAGCTGACGTTGTGCTTTCGAATTCAAAAGCGTGCTGGTCTCTCTGAATTTTTTTTACATCAGCATCTATATTTTTGATCCTTAGAAGTGCAACAGGGATGCCATTAAAAAAAAAACTCTTTTCAGTGATTAATGTCAAATAATTTCAAGATTATTCCGGTCATGCAGAGAGTGGGTTTTAGGTGTGGGAATTAAACAAATTAATTCATGAAGTTTCTCAATTTCCTCTTTTTTTATTTTTTTTTCTTCCAGTGGGGATGTTTTCACACTTTTTAATCCAATGAATATTTCTCATAGTACTGTAGGTTTATTATTGAAAGCCAATTTCTGGAAAGATGTGTATATTACTTAAAAAGAAACACTGTTTTATTTTTATAATAATGGTGGGGCATGTTGTCACATTGGGAATGTGACAATAAATGAATGAGTAAAATATTTATGAAGCATAAAATTGCAATTAATGCATTGTATAAAACTAACTACATAACACAAATAACATGCCTCTATATAAATGTGAAAATTCTGCTTTCTTAAATTCCAGTCAGCATTCATTTTAATTGAAGTAACAAATGTTTTTTTTATGGTTTTGGTTTTAGTTAACTAGGTTTGAAACCAATATAATAGCTATAGAAAACAAGTGTGTATTTATTTGTGAGATACAGGTCTTTTAATTTTCATGTGGCTAGTCAATTCCATAGATGCATCATCTAATTGTCATTCATTTTTGTCCCTGAAAAACAATAAAAGATTGTGTAAAAAGTGCATCTTAACAGTTTCCACCTGAGACTTTACAAAGCGTCCATCCATGCATTCGATCTGCCTGTACGAATTACCTTTCCCAATGATTTTAGGCAACAATTGCGCAAGGGACAAGCAGGAAGCTGTTGTGACTTGTTATTGTTTTCCGTCAATTGTCAAATCTAAATTAGTTTCAAAGGAAAGGAAATTCAGTTTCTGATGCGTTTTTTGGAACGGCTTTGTAATGGTTGCCGGCATGCTTTGTGATGAATACAACTCAGAGGGGGCCTGATAACTGCAGGAGCCATTAAAAGCACTCATGTGTGGCTCACGCTTAGCAAAACACCGCCACAGTTGGGCAGGAGCGCTCTTCTGTTTGGAGGGACTCATTGATTTTGTCCTCATCTTTACTGACAATCTGTTAAATCATCGTAAAATTACATTGCTGGTGATTTATAGATTTGATGATTTGTGATTGAGGTCTGTCATTGAGCTTTAAAACACAATGCAATATTTAGTTAAGATATTCTTTACATTTACTCACCATAAAGTTGCAAACCTGTATGAGTTTGTTTCTTCTGATGAACACAAAGGAAGATATTTTGAAGAACGATTGGAACTTTGGCACCATTGACTTACCTAGTATTTTTTTTTCTACTATGGAAGTCAATGGTGCCAAACAACTGTTTGGTTCCAATCGTTCTTCATAATATCTTCCTTTGTGTTCAGCAGTCGAAAGAAAGAAACTCGTACAGGTTTGCAACAACTTGAGGGTGAGTAAATGATGACAGAATTTTCATTTTTGGGTGGGGTATCCCTTTAAGCCTTAGTGTTAGAGTTGAAACACACCGTTTGTGCTACAGACATGATTAATAACTTAAAGGATTAGTTCACTTTTAAAAAACTTTTGCTGATAATTTATTCACCCTCATGTCATCCAAGATGTCCATGTCTTTCTTTCTTAAGTCGAAAAGAAATAAGGTTTTTGACGAAAGTAAGGTTTTTGATGAAAACATTCCAGGATTTTCTCCACATAGTGGACTGCATTGGTACCAAATGGTTCAAGGTCCAAATGAGAGTTTCAGTGCAGCTTCAAAGGGCTTTAAACGACACCAGACGATGAATAAGGGTCTTATCTAGCGAAACGATCGGTCATTTAAGAAATGAATTAAAAATTTAAAGTTTTACAAGCACAAACGCTCGCTTTGCTCTGTTCTGTGATGAGCGTTTGTGACTCTCCTGTTGGAACTCGTTCATCAAAACGAACAAATCTTTTTTGAGTCATTTCGTTCATTCAACATATAGGAAACAATATAATTTGACAGCTATAATGCTATTATAGTCTGTATGAACCGGTCAGCGCAGTCTCATCCCAAGACGTCATATAACTGACGTTTTGGGACGTCTTTTGACCATACGTCAATATTCGCCTTTTTAGGGCTCCCTTAAACGTCGGTAGATGAGGTTATGGGATCCTAACTCTACCCCAGACCTAAACCTACCCCTAAACCTAACCTGTCACCTAACTGATGTTAAAGGTAAAGCGTCAGTTGTATGACGGCCCGGGATCGCCATCTACCGACGTTTAAGGGGGCCCTAAAAAGGAGGATATTGACGTATGGTCAAAAGACGTCCCAAGACGTTCGTTATATGACTTTTTGGGATGAGACTGTGTTAAACCGGTATACCGCCCAGCACTAAAATCTAAGAGCTTGCTGTCCCTCCATTGACAGCTACTCAACTTTCAAGCCCCAGGAAGATAGTAAAGACGTCATAAAAGTTATTCATGTGACTCCAATGGTTAAACTAGCCAAAAGCAATGGAATTGATTTGTTTGCGCAAAGTATAATTTACCGCTCAATTTACAAAATATTAATAATTTGTGGGTGAACTAACCCTTTAAAGCTGTATTTTGTTTGAAAATAATGTCTTTGATTTCTTTCTTGATTTATTCGTGCGCGCTCATCACAAGTGTAATGTTGTGCCTGGTGAGCTAGTATGTCAGAAAAGCCATATGGAGCTGGTTATGTGATGCAAATTTCAAATGTTTTAGTTTACAAATCATCCACTAAGTGTTGTCTGGTCATAATATTGTCCAAGGAACCGCATGAAAAATAGTGTTTATTAATCAACAATCTGCATCTTGTAATCATAATTTGTGCAAAAAGGAATTAAAGTTGTTTTACTGCCACTTGGTAACTGTAGTGAATCGTGTGTATAGGTACATCTTTCGAGTTGACATTGATGTAGCTGTCTGGGGGGTGTTTCCAAAATGGGCGTAGAGTGAAATTACTTGCCTTAAAGGAGCTGTATGCAAGAAATTTATTTCAATTAATCCCTGTTCGTTTCAAATACTTATATCACTGACGATAGTAGTCCGGCCAGGATATTGTCAATTTTAAAAGTGCAGTTGCAGCCCTCGACTGGTGTTGATGTTGATGGAGCCAGGATAGTGTTGCGGCATTCGGGTTGCCAGATCTGCTCTAGTTACCACAGCTGCAGATACAAACGTGTCGGAATCTGATAAAAACAATGTCTAACGTTGCGAAACCAAAAAAAAATACTTTGTGACGAAGTCAGAAATAAATAATTTACAGAAAAAAACTCAATGTGTAGGACTCGTCACTTGCCATTGGAAGCTTCTTGTAGTAGCCTATGTTCCTGCTGCATATCTGGCAACCTCGAGACAAGGGGGAAGGGGGATACATCCTAATTTGAAAGTGATTGCAGTACCAGTTTTGGCCACAATCTTGCATACAGCTCCTTTAAAGGGACTTTGAAACTTTGAAACCATCTAAGCAACTGAATAGCAATGAAATCCAGCCATAGAGTATTGCACAAAATAGAGGAAAAGAAAAAAAACTACTTTCACTGTCATATTCCAAACGCAGCAGGATGTTATGGATGTCAGTAATATATGCTAGACATTTCCCCAGTCTCTTTGACCCCTACTTTTTGAATTTTACTTTCACTCTCAAACTTAATTTTCCCCATTTGTTCTAAACTGAGTCAGCAAGAGGCTCAAGCTTTCTTCATAAACAGACTCGATGGGTGGTGAGATAGCCCCCAGTCCAGCTCAAGGCTATTTACCACATCTGTATACACACTCTTCCAAGGCTTCAACTTTGTGTAGGCTCGCTCATTGTAGCAAATACTTTGCGGGAAGAAAATGACATAAATTATTTATCCTAAATCTAATGTTTTGTTCTGTCTTTTCTCTCCTGCTTCTTTAAGACCTGGAAAACTTCAAAACCCACAAGCGGAGTTCTGTGTCCGTCCGCGAAGGACAAGGAGTGGTGCTTCTCTGCGGGCCACCCCCTCACTCTGGAGGTCAGTACTACTTCTAGATCGTTCATATATCATTCACCCATTTTTCCAGAGGAGAGATCTTCCGGCAGTCTCTCGGCGCTCAGTTGTCCAATCTGCGGATCATCTAATCCCATCAGCATCTCTCAATTCTCTGACAGCGTGTGTAGGCAAGCCCGGCCGCCCTCCGGAGACGGAGCTGTTTATGTGCAAACCCTCTTCCACCCTCACCTTCCTCCCCGTAGCGTCGAGCAGCATCCCTCCCTATCCCGAGCAAGGGATGCAGGTCAGAAAGCCATAAATCACGAGCGCTCTCTTCCTGCTTTACACAAAGACCCTGAAGCATCAAGCTTTTCATCCATGCTGGGCTGCTCCTCCCATGCATTTCTCCCAGAGTTTCTCTGCCGAATCGCACGTCTCTACCTCCGACATGAATTGTTCATTAACTCTGCCATCACTTTGATGGCCTCTATCAATTAACCAGCAGCGTGTGATTTAACTGCTTATTAATGGTGCCAGCAGTGTTGCTTGTTAGAAGAAGTGCTTTGTTGGCGTTTATTGCACAATAGGTGCTTTTCACATGGCCTTCTTGAAGTGTGGCATGAATCCAATGCGTTTGTACTTTTGTAATGGGAGCTAATTAACATTGTGAATCTGTACTTTCCTAAAAAGGAAAGCTGAAAACTGATAGAACGGCATCCAAAAATATATCTTAGTGTTGTTGGGTTTTTTTTTTTTTTTCAAACTGTTTGAAACAAGGTGTGTGCAGTGGTTATGTTACAGCACTTAGTTTTTAAATGTTAATTAATAGTTTGTCAGGTTTTTGCTTCTGAATGTTCCTGAATTCTATTTCAGATATGCTCAATTTTTCATGTAGAAGTGAAAATAAAATGGATTGATTCATCCATAAACATGTTATCACACCCATATGGGGTATTTCAGATATTCAATACTTTTTAATATACATGGACTATGATGGATGAACAGCATTTTTTCACACACTTCTCAATTTTAGCCCGAAGTCTTTAAAATAGAGGCAAATATTATAATATAAAAACAAGAGTTTTTAATTCTTACCCCTGCACAAGCGGGGTTTTTTTTTTAAGTTGCCATGCAGTATTTTTTATCATTTTCTCAATTTTCATGGCACAGAGTATTTTGCTGAATATGTGAATATACAATATATCAAAAGAAAGAACAGATCTGAAAAAAACAACAACGATTAATTGCGATTAATCGCATCCAAAATAAAAGTTTGTTTTTACATAATATATGTGGGTGCACTGTGTATAATTATATATATATATATATATATATATATATATATATATATAAATACACACACATGTTTTTATATATTTAAGAAATATTTTCATGTATATACTGTATATAGATTTATATATAATTTATATTATATATAAATATAAATATTTTATATATAAATAATGTTTTTTTCTTAAATATACATGCATGTGTGTGTATTTATATATATATATATATATATATATATATATATATATATATATATATATATATATATATATATATACACACACAAAATAATTATACACAGTGCACCCACATATATTATGTTACATATATATTATCGCGATTAATCGTTTGACAGCCCTATTATATATATATATATATATATATATATATATATATATATGCATTTGTTTTTATCAACACTTGAATGTGGGTGAGTTACATTTTAAAAAGCAGCATTTTGAACAAAAATTGCATTTTGTCAAAGATTTCGCCCGGATCGGATTCAGAACGAGGATCTAAAAGATAGATGGAGTAGATCGAGTCCATCATCACCCCCAAAGAAAAAAACATCAACATTCATCATTTCATTCAGTAACGTTAGACTGTTTTAAATTATGAGTTAATTATTTGTCTTGTTGCTAATTCAATTCAAATTCTACCTCATCAGTTGAAAGTGAGCTGGTTTTTAAATGCTACATTTTGCTCAATCCATGTGCCTGGTGGAGCTGCATGATAAGACAGATTTTAAACAATAGCACAGCACAGATGTATTACATAAATTGGACAAAGGAAAGACACTGATATCAAAGAGATTAGTAGCAAGCTGTACAGAGCTGGTGGAGCTGCCGTAACAGTTGTAAGAAGATTAGTTGCTAAAGCCTGCATTGAGCTATTTTTGGATGAAATCAATCAATAAAAAAAAAAACAATAAATCAAATACAGTTGGGTGACCAGAGCTAACTGTTATAAAATAACCTTTTTTTTCTGAAACTTGCGGCTTGGTTTAGATTAGGGTTAATAAGTAGAAGTGACCCAGAGTTTAGACTTCAAAATGTTGAATCAAGTTGCATACTTAAAAGGTTTAATTTGTGCTGAAATGTAGCCGATAAGTGGTCTGTCTTACATTCAGCGGGGTCTGCTTTCTAAATGTGGCAGCTAAAAAAGAAAAGGCAAAAAAGAATATATATATATATATATATATACTGTATATAATATAATTAGTTTGTTTAAATATAATTACATTGTTTTAAAGCGTTTCTTAGTAATACAATGGTTGAATTAAACATTTGCCTACCAGTAGACAACATATATATATATATATATATATATATATATATATATATATATATATATATATAAATTGTCTTTTAAATATTGCCCATTTACAGAGACTCCTGGTTAAAAATATAACCCGCCATATTAGGGTAAAAACAGTATCTGTTGTCTGCAGCTGGCACATGTATTTATTTATTTTTGTCTGTCTTTGATGCTGGCTCACAAAATTATGTGAAGTTTTAGAACTTGTTGCCTTTGTTGGATTTGGTGATAATTTTTTTTCTGACTTTGTGGCAGCTGGTTGGTTTGCCACAGCTTCCTTTCAGCTGTCCTCACAAATTAGATGAAAATTAATTTTGGTGTATGAGCATGCTTTATCTTTGACTCGTAGAAGAAGGAAACAGAATGTAGGAGTACGACACTGAATAATAATTCATTACATTTATATATTATATTTATTTCACATGTACCGTATCTGAGAAGAGCAAAAATATCTGCTCATTCAACATTGATAAAAAAATGAGCAACAAATCAGCATATTAGAATCATCTGACACTGAATACTGGAATAATGATGCTGAAAATTCATCTTTGCCATCGCTGGCCTTCTTTTTTTTATTTTCTTCAAAACTTTTGAATTTATTTATTTATTTATATAATTATTATCATTACACTATTATTATTATTATTATGTTCATAATGTTTTGAAATAAAATAATATTTAAATAATATCATTACACAATATTATTTTCATAAAGTTTACTATAATATTCATTATTTATTTTAAATATGAATTTGAATTTATTTATTTTAAATATTAGTCAATAGTAAATATTATGACATTTTACTGCTATTTATATCAACTACTTAATTTTTGGTACTGTGACAACCCTTTTAGATACTAAAAGAGAGTAGTGCAGCTGGACTGATTCGGTGCATATATAAATCAGCCAACATTTCTTCTACGAGCCATATTAGGTCCATAACCACTCATAAAAAACATTTAGTCATGAATAATTAAGGCTGTAGTATTTCAAAATTGGTGCACATTAAAGATGCGGGTCTCCAGTTCGTGTCTGCTTTTGAAAAAGTGACTCCCTTTGACATCTGATGATGACCCCCCTCCCCAAAAAAACCTGGCTATGTCAGTGGGTGGCGCAGTAACGACTGAATATCGCAGCATAGCGCTATTCATTACCTTCTGCACTCGGGGTCTGAATGACTGGCTACAGCTTTGAGGACTCGCATGCTGCAGAGAACCTCTCGTCAGGAGCAGGGGCCTGTCTGCCAGAGCAACTGTCAGGGGAAGCATAAGGCAGAGAAGACAGCTGGGCCCCTGTTTCCTTATGCCTGTGGATGCGCTCACACATGCTGATTGAGCTGTATATGATCCACTGGCGAGGGAGAAGGCGAGAAGAGAGGATTGTGGTGTGATTTGTGGAGAAACCGTGTTCTGGCTGTTACGCTGGCTGGACCAATACAAATGCGATGAGATGTGTGGCCACGTGCAACAGTGTGAGCGCATATTAGCGTGCCAAACCTCCCGGGTGCGTATACATGTGTAAGCTTGTGACTCATGGGATGAAATGGGAGCAGATGATCTCTTGCACATTATCTGCATTTTTGCCTCGGTTAGATCGAAGGATGCCAGTCGTCTTCGCCTCACCGGGTTGAAAGCTAATTGTCTGGTAGATCGTAGTTTGGTTGAAGATTAAGGATATGATCTGAGTCCGCTGATTCTGCTTGGTTTTAGTGCCTGTTCGCTAAAGGAACTGGGTAAAAGCAAATCAGGTAGTGACATTTACATTGGCCCATGCTCTTTAGTCCTTTGCTGACCCATTATAATTAAATCACAACTTCGCTGTCAGTTTAATATGTGTATAGCATTTTTCTACTTTAAGCTTATGGAGCCCGTTCTCATCCTTTGGCGTCATATAGGTGACGCCTTATGACATTTCGTCGAAATACTACGCACATGGCACCGTTTAGCGTCAATAACACGCAGAACCCAAGGCGTCATAAAGGTGACTGGCATCCTTTAGCGTCAATATGAGACGCAGACTCTACCCCAAACCTAAACCTACCCTTAACAGTGCGTGTTATATTGACGCTAAAGGCTGCCATGTGAGTAGTATTTCAACAAAATGTCATATGGCGTCACCTATATGACGCCAAAGGATGAGAATGTGTTGACTTGTGGGCTCTAAATTCCTAATTGTTTGAGACTAATATTTATTTATGTATTTTTTTAATTAAAAAATATTTTATTTTTCCCTACAGCTGTCACAAATAGGCTGCATTTAACTTCATTTTTAGACGTAGGCTGTATCCGAAATCACTTTCCTACAATATAATAGGCTAAAAACAGTATGTGACAAGAGTATGTCTGAATTCACAGCACTCATAAAATAGTAGGCAAAAAGTATTCGAATGACCTACTACTTTCATTGAGATTCTGAAGTGTGCTAGGATGGACACTTTACTATCCCATAAGGCAACGGGAGAGTATTTATGAACGGCAGTGAAGCGACGGAACTGACGTTGGGAGGTCACATGATAATGACAGTATGACGGATGTAGTACGTCCAGATTACATTCATGCTATATAGAGCGTACTTTTCTAAATAAGTACCTACTCAAGAGAGTGTGTGATTCTAGACACAGCCATACACTCACAAACTTACCTAAGCACTTCACCTTACATACAGTTTTTTTTAATAATCAATCGTCAGCTCCATAGAAGATCCCAAGTAGTCAAGGGCTTAGGGCGTCCATTTAAACAAGGTTCCACACGTAATGTAATCAATGATGTACACCCGAGTGAACGAGATTGTGGGAAGTTAGCGAGGGAAAGGCATAACAATTGGACTTAGCCTTATAGCCTTTGTTTCTCTTCATTTTCCTGTTTATTTTGTTCTAGTTTCCCACCAGTCATTAGTTGTCATGGCCATTAATTTAAAAAGCACAGCTATTAGTTATTTAGTTCATTATCATTGTGTATTTAAGTTCCTTCAGTTCTTTGTCGGATATTGTTGTACTGTGTGTGTTTTTTTTGTTTTTTTTTTTACTTAAATATGTTTGTTTTAGAACCTTTTTGGCATCTTTATCACCTTAATTGGACCTGAAACGTTATATATCACAATAACTTATTAATATTTTTTTTTAATTTATTTAATAATTCATTCATTGAAAATGTTGTTTTTCTCACTAGTGTATATTTTTAAATGTTTGACAGACTCTTAAAAATACAGTCTGGTTTTTAGCAAATGCGTAAGTTGAAGTGACAAAATTTAAACATTTTTAAATGGTATGAAGCTCTTTTAAATGGTGAACTTGTAAGATTCCATATACTGTATGTATGATCAGTGAATAAATGAGGAGCAATCTGGTGCCATGTATTATGGGGCTTATTAAGTCATCATTCATGGGGTATTTCATCATACCCTCTCTATTTAACATCTGGACATGCTGTGAATATATTAATTAAAGTCTGATACAGAGGGATTCAGAGAGCCTATATAAGGAGCAAATGGCTTACTTGTATCAAGATTGGGGTAGTTGATATATCTTTACCTTTTTCCCTATATTTAGGGGTAATAGGATAAATAAATACATATAACATCATGATAATTTGAGTAAAATGTTGAAAAAGTTTGTTATTTAAAACTAATAATAAAAATACTAATAATAATTTCTTAGTATATGTTACATCCCTTTTTTTAATAAACTCGATCTGCATGAACTCTGCAAGTTTGTTATCTAATAATTGTGTTCTCCTGCACAATTTAGGAATATCCCGAAGATCTTTGTACTTATGGGTGTCACTTCCACTCTGAATCCCAGTTTTTCAAAGTTTCCCAGACAGTTGCTATGAAAAATTTAAATTTTAAGTCCTATATAACTTTATTCGACACTAAAATTTTTAGATTTTACTTCTCACCATTTTTTTTCTGTCATAACATTCATACTTTCATATGTTGCTGTGTGGTTGCTGTGGGTGATTGCTAGGTTCTTGCTTACTGTGCTCAGTCATCAGAGACAACCTTTCCAATTCCTCGATATTACTCAGTTTCCAACTTCATTGGGTTTCGCAATAGTTTACCCAGGTGAAAAATGTATGTGTGATTGCTTAGAAAAGTAATAGCTCACAATTTATCTTGCTCATATTAGTATCTAAAAAGATATTATTTTATATAAATGACAGTAGTTTAAATTTTCCATGAAGTTTTACTGCCATACCAGAAAGACTCAAAACAACTTCAAGCCACCCTTGTCTCTCTCCTTGCTGTCAGTAAACAGTGTTTCCCTCTCCATTGGACACCAATCACACATTATAATGTCTCCAAGGCTTCCTGCTAACAAACACCCGCCCCCTCTCTCACACACACACACACACACTTCCTCACCCGTACACCAATCCTGTGGGAATATATTCAGCCCTACAGGAATACACTGCCACTCATTCCCAACAACAAAACAACTTATTATGTGCTAGGCTCCTATAAGGCTTAGGAGACTTAGGAGCTGCGCTTAGTGCCGTCTGCCTTTCATTATGTCTATAAATGACATTTCTTAAAGCAGTTACCATACAAAATCAGTAAACTTAAGCAGTTTACTTCTATTATTGAATTAACCTTTATTGTGGTATACACTTTATTGTGAAAAATAAGATTTTTGCAGGTTGCTATATGGTTTGGTGTTTTTAATACATGCAGGTGTTTGCTAGGGTGCTAGGTGGTTACTTAATGGCCCAAATTAAAAGAGCTCCAGGGTCCATAATGTACTTTTTCCCAATGGCCGGTTATTTTGATTTATTTGATTTGAGGCATTATTTTTTTGTGTTATTTTTTTTCTTATTTCCATACAGAAATGTATAGTAACTGCTTAACTTTCTTGTTCATGTTAAAGATGAGCCAATCTCATGTTTTTTTCTCACTGTAAAAAAAATATTTTCAAGATTCGTTATCACAACATTTTTTCTTTTGTCAAATCAACTTAAATAATTTATTTAGTTGAGAGAACTTATTATTTTGAGTTTCTGATGATTAAATCAATCTCCTTCATTGTATTAACTTACTTTTTCCAGTTCAATCAACTTAAAATTATAAGGCAACCAGGTTACTTAATTTTTTAAGTTAAACCAACAATATTTTTTTTCAGTGCATGTTGAACGCCACCACCTGTCACAAAATGTGAAGACATATTGCAACTTTGTATGTGTGATTTCAATTTGGGTGGTTTAATGTGAGGATTATTCCATTTATTTGTCATCACATTTCTTTTGGGTGAAAAACACCATCTGATTATATTATTTTCACCCTCTGACGACATGTGAGATGTGCCAGATGTTTTCATCAGATGGTTTGTATATCTTTGAATTCAATTTAAATCATGTTTCATGTTAGTCACCAGTTACTCATCAGTTAGCATTTTTTATTTTATTTTATTTTTTTCTGTTAAAGTGATTCTCTTCCTTTGCAGGATATTTTGCGTGAGACCCAAGTGAGCAGTCAAGCCAAGGACAAAGTATTTGTGTTGTTAATGGAGAGATAATAATAATAATAGAGCAGCTTTTGGCCTCGAGCTATTTTAGACTCAACAAGGTGTCATCCCTTTGTCTTTTGTCCTCTATTCCTTGTTTTCCCGTCCCATGTCCTTGCACGTCCATAAAGAGTACAAGAGGAGTTTGCATCTGATCAGTGTGTCAGCTTTCTTCTGAGATGTATATTCCTCATCGCTGGACACGGCGTAATGGGTGTGAGTAAATGTTTGTGTGCGCGAGTGACTTCAGGAGTGGCCCGAAATGTGCAGCGTAGACCCAAATGGAGCCTTCTGTGCAGCCGCAGTCAGGTCGGATCAGTCACGCGCAAGCAGTTGAGCAGCTTCCACCTCCACCTCAGCCCCCAAAGCCTCTCTGTATTCAGACGCCATACCGCATATTCCTCAATAACCATGTTTAGTGTGGGAATCTAATGCAGCTGACCTCCATTTCCTAATGGAGAAACGGCCCTTTCAGGTGTAGCGAACGCTGAAATCGCTTCTTTTCTGCACTCGCGCTTACAATGGGCATTATGGCATCTGCCCCGGAGTCCTGCGAGCTGAGAGCACGGAGCATGTGCACTCTGTCTGGTCCCGTTAAGAGAAAAGAAGACGCTGATATTCTGGAGGCCTTTAGCGAAGTGTTTCTCAGACTGCTGCTGTGTTCTCTGATTTTCAGGTTCACTCTTCTCGGTTCTCACTGTGCCTGTCAACACAAGGCCAGACGGTAAACGCTGCACTCAGAGACAGACTCGTATAGAGGATCATTTCTCTCTTAGGAAGATATAAACAGAGATGAGAGGGACAGTTAAAAAAAGAAATATTGGCCTAGGTCATAAGGGTGTAACGGTACACAAACGGTTTCGGTACAAAAAAAACCTAAACATAAATTGCTTCTTCTTAATGTAGAAATTTAAAAATGGAACTTTTTAATTAGACTGTGGTTTGTGTTTAATAAGTGTATCTGTGTTTAAATAAATTCAATTATAATAAAAAATTAAGTATTAAAAAAAATAATAATAATAATAAATAAAGCTGTAAACCACGTAGGGAGCCCTTACTTTCACATTACTATAATATTGAATGTTACAATTAACAACAAGGCACAGATTATTAATTTCAGATGCTTTTTATTTTTAGGAATAATAATGAACACTCAAAAGAGAAAAAAAACATCTAAATTACACATAAGGCATGCAACATAAGGAGCTCCCAGCATCTCAAAAACGCCACACCGATATTGATCCTCGTTTTAGTTCACCTTTTGTCCCAAAGTCTGCTTGCCATGGTCCGTAATGTGTGAACAAACATGCAACATGATTGTGAATTTCCAATATATAAATATAAAATACTATATATATATATATATATATATATATATATATATATATATATATATATATATATACTGTATATAAACTTTATTTAGATGTATATGTAATCCTGCTAGCAATCATCATTTTTACAAACAAAGTTTTGATTGCTTAAAAAGTCTTAATTTACAAAGTGCCACTTAACTCTATCCTTTGATCAGTGTTGTTTTTATCATTTATTTATTGACGAAATTACTAATTAATCAATTAACTTTGTTTAAATATTTGCCGAGCAGTAAGCTTGTGTGATCCCGGGCACAATGATTAAATATGCATTATGTTGTCACAACAAGTCTCCCATGTATTATTAACAGGCAATGATCAGGCAGCTGTGATGCTATTAAAATTCATAAAGGGTACTCGTATCGATAATGCGCGATTAAGAGGCAGATATGTGCATCTTTTCATAAAGCTTTATTTCCTGCTTGCGGCATGACAGAGCGTAAAAATAATGAATGGGTCTCTTTGATTGGAACTGAGACTGGTGTTTGCGGTGATAGATGGTTTATTTTGTCTGCAGATATGTCTTTTCTCTCTGTTTCTTCACCGGTGTAATAATGGTTTATTACCGCTAAAATGAAATATGATAGTGTTTTTTTTTTTTTTTTTTTTTTTTTTTTTTAAATACTTCCTACACCAGTGTTATCCCCTGGGCTTCCACACCTGCTGCAAATTGGAAAGAGAGGGATTGTTGTCAGATAGACTGTTTATACCATTCACTGTGAACTAGCCTAAAGTCTAAAACATCTATTTTCTAATTGTAGTTCTAGTTACTGTCACACATCAGTAGTGCTTGTGTAAGCACATTAGATAATTTGTCATTGAGCCAGATTACACTGTCACCTTCACCATGTCAAGTTAATGGCAAGAAAAAGTACAAAACAAATTGATTTTTTTTTTGCAATGGATATGTTAAACTGCTTAAAGTGTTTTTGCCTGTTTATTTTTCGTGATGCTTGCTAAAATCTGGGGAAAAAACCTAATTGAAAATTTTGTGTGTGTTGTTTATTTCATTGTGCTCTCTGCTACAGAAATGAATGATACCTCAAATCAAGTGGGTTATTGGGGACAGGTGTTGTATTATTTCGAAGATCGCAAAGTTTGTGAATACAGTGACCCATGCACATGCGTATTACGCATCTATTCCAAAGCGACATTGTCTGGCCTGACATGCATAACACAGTGCATTTATTCATTTCGCAGATCCGTGTGAACGGCGATAGTTTTGAGTTGTCGTCTGTAAGCAAAAAACACAAAGGGATAACTTTTCTGTTTTTAGTACATCATTGTTGTGTTTTGTGTACTTTTGAATGGAGAAATCCCCCAAAATATATAAGTTATGTAAATAATAAGTTTCTCATCTGTCCTGCTCCCTGTCTGCCATTTTTTAGCCAATCAAGTTGTCATCTGAAACTCACACTAGCAAATCTGCAAATGTCTTTTAATAAATATTTACCTTTAAATATCACCTTTAAAGGGGTCATGAACTGTTTTTTTTATTATTATTATATTGTTGTCTGAGGTCAACTTATGACGTTTGCTTGGTTTTTGCATTCAAAAACATCAAAATGATTAAGTAATGGGCTATTTTGTGCCCTAGTTTTGAGCCTAGCTGAAAAACGCTCATTTTTTATGGGCGTCTCGCACTGAAGACTTGAAAGTAAACGCCCACTGCTGTGAGTGGATAACAGTTTTGCATATTATAATGAGTTTCAACTCACCCGTCGGTGCACTTGGAGGAAATTGTTTTGAAAACATCTAATGTTGTTGCAATTTAGCTATGCGTGTAATGCGCGAATCGGTGGGCGGGGCTGAAGCGGCTGCATTGAAGTAGGCGTTGATCTTCTTCTGCGGGGGTGGTGTTTTATCCTCTTTGACGTCATAGTTCCTCACTTTGAAAAACGAGTCGTTTGCTGAGCCTGGTGTCAATAAAAGCTTTTTTTGGACTAACAAGGACGTTTTCAGTTCTGAAACTTACAGGATATTCTTATAATATGATGTCCTCTTAGATGTCAAAAGCTCAAGGAAAATTTGATTTCTCAGTTCATCACCCCTTTAATAGATATTTATGCTGTTGATGTTAACTCAACATTGGAAAATCTGCAGTTTTGTACAGACCTGCCCTTAGAAAGCAAAATTTAGTTTCCTTCATCTTTCTTAATACTCTCCACATGTCCGTACAATTTGCACAAATCTTATATGGTCTATTTTTTCCCTTTTCGTTTTATGTTGACTTCTCTGCTGACTTTCTGCAACCCCAGCATTCTTCGGATAATGCAAACTGAGTTTTGTCAGCATCTGACAGTCCCCTCTAGGGACCCTTCAAAGTGAAGAGTCTTGGCTTCTTGCACATCAAATTTCAGAGTGAACCTTGAACATTTCACACACTGCATGGAAGATTCTTTGTAGCATTTATAATGTTTTTTTGTTTTTTTTTTAATCTTGTTTTTTTGGGGGGGAAGTGCCCAGTTGAAAGGTTTCATATCAGGGGAAAAATGTGAAAACTTTGTGGTTTTATGTTATATTTTAATCTGCTTAGATGTTCTCATTTTGTTGTATTATGTACAAGTTAATTTCTTTGGACCTTGATATCTAAGCAAATCAAACCAAATGGAAAAAAAAACAAAAATCTAAGGGTATGAATAATTGATTTCAGAGGGAAATAGAAATTCTTTAGGTTGTGTTGAGGTTGCATGTTGCTATATTGTAACTGTATATGACTTTTCTTTACTATGGCGTTAACGCCTGTAGCATTTGAAGTTTTTACTTCAAAATTCAGCATTGTGAGGAATAATTGTTTGAACGCATGGATGCCATGATTTAAATCAGAAAGCAGATCCTGTTTTGCCATGTGCGATAGCTCAAAATCACATTATGCTATTCAGCTCGTCGTGAGCCCCAGATGTCTGTGCGTGCAGGCATTATCCCTTGCAAGCGACTTATCAAACATTTGCAAAGCACAACGCTAGCATAAGAGAGATTTAAAAAAAGAAGTATCAAAATTAACTTTGGTTAGTACCCTCGTGCTGCCCTTCTGTAACCTAACACTTAGCTACAGCTAGCTTTAGCGCTTTGTTTACATCTCTTTAGCCATCCTGCTAACTTTACTGTTAATTACTGGTTAAAACTTTCATTAAAAGTAAGAATTTGAGCGCCTAGGCTGGACATTTATGAAAGTCTTCCTTATCTAAATACTTTCCTTATATTACAGTTATATTGCAGAATCGACCTGCATAATGTTAGCGTAGCGCTCAGGGTTCACGGGTGGGAAAACCAAGCCGCTCAAGCCCCTTCTGTGCGCAAGATAGCCGAAGCCCACAGCTATGGATCAGATCAAACTGTGATAAATGACCGGGGCTCAGGCAGGAATCCTCCAAGACTGTTTTGTTTAATTAGCTAACGAGTGAGTGGGTTTGATTGGGCTAAGCCGGAGAGATGCTATGTGCCTGTCGATTAAATGCGCTGCTGGGGAGCAAAAAGCCTTGGCTGAGTAGAACATTACAACGTCCTGCAAATGGATTTATCATTGACGGTGCAAATGGACTGCTCACATCATGACATGTCCAATTTCAGAGTGGTTTGGTTGAATAAGATAGGTATTCTCTGCAAAAACATGGAGGAGACTGCATGGTGACGGGAAATGCACATTGGCTTATTAATGCTTGAGTGCATTGTTCCTCCACAGATGCCGTTAGATGCTTATTAGATTGACAACTGATTTCTTTATTGCTGTTTTGAGCAGCTATTTAAATTTTGACTTATGCTAAGTCGCACTAAATGCACTATAAAAGTATTCATTTTAGAGCCTTTCTCCAATTATAAACATGTACTATGCAAGCAATTTCAAAGAATTCAAAGTCGCAAAGCGCTTCCCCTGATAAGAGCATATCTTTTTTCATTTAGAATCACACCTGGATACTATGCCGGTTTCACCTTTCGCTTTTCATGCCTCGGACTTGTCAGCGTAACTTGGAGAATGACAGGGATTGTGCGTAATTGAATCAGCAAAAGGCAAAACAATTGTAACTCCCAGAATTCAGGTTTGAAACGGTTTTTCTGTGCTGGTAGAGGAACGACCACTGACAGATGTGACATTAAGTGTATGCCGATATTTTGTGGAGAGGAGCGGCCGACACGAACGCTACATCTTCAAAGCTTGGTCAACAGCACTCCTCTCAGAGTTGAGATTGTTTTATTTATGTGGCTGTTATAGAGTGAAGTGATGTGGTGAAAATTGCATATACTGTAATATAAAACAAAATAAAATATATTGTGCTTAAAGAATAAAACGTTTTGGGTTTCTAACATTACTATCATGACAATTAAGCACATTTTCCTCAAAAAAAAAATTGCATGAAAAAGCATTCTTTCTAGCCTAATTGTTTTTTAATTACCACAAATTTAATACAGTAGGCCTAGAATAAATTCTAATGTGATTTACGTATAATGAAACACCTAAGTGTACTTTACAATTTACAATTTTTTGTCATTACTGTAATGAGAATTATGTTTTCACATTATAGTGAGCGACCAACAATTGAAGATTGGAATTGTCTACATAATGTTGTGAGGGAACAAGGACTTTTCCTCACAGTTTTTGTGAGATTCTCACAATTAAGATGGTTGGGCATTTCTATCCACCTTTAAGATTTGGATAGTTAAAACTCTTTGCTTTTATGAAATGCTCTTTGGATTGCTCGTTACATGTTGCCTGATTATCCATTACCTGACCAATGTCAAAACGAATAGCTCTCTGGATTGTTGAACATTGGTTACATACGACCACTTCCCCACTTGAATAGAGGCCAACTAATCACAGGGCACTGGTTATCCTTTCTGTCATTAATTTTCACCCCCTAAGCCACACAACCCTCCTCAGGCTGATTAATTTTCACCCTAGCATGTAGCCCCAATGCTAATTTAGTAACTCTAGGGAGGCGCAAGATTCATGAGCAGAGCCCACATATGCCATTTAGGCTCTGCTGAGAGAGGAAATGTCACCGTGTACTCTAGTTATGTTTATGCAAATGTAGTTTCCGGGCAGTCGAATGACCTCTTTCTTCTCATGTGTGATGTTGACGGTCTTTTCTCCATCTTTCCTTCTTTTTTTTTTCTATAACAGCTTTGACGTTCACCTGGATTTTTAATGAGTACCCGTCATTCGTGAAGCAGGATTCTCGTCGATTCGTGTCGCAGGAGACGGGGAATCTATACATCGCCAAAGTTGAGCCGTCTGATGTGGGCAACTACACTTGTGTTGTGACCAATACTGTCACCAAGACGCGCGTCCATGGCCCACCCACTCCTCTGATACTTCGCACTGATGGTGAGGATACTTGTCGATGCCTCGATATATGCAATCGATCCTATACGCGTCATAGAACTATGCAGCTACAAAAGATAAAAAGAGTTGAATACAAATTTTATACAAAGGTTAATAAGCTGTTTCTCTGCAAACTTTAAGATGCTGTGGCAGCATGTTTTGGTGCCTCTAGGCTGGCATTATCAAAGGCCCTCAAACTGAAAGGTCATTTGTCTTAGGCAGATCTAATTGTTGCTTCTTGGTGGATTTGCAATTTGATCACACTCATGAACAAGGGTGATAAAAAAAGAAATTGTCAAATATCATAACAGACAAACAAATTCTTATTTATCAGATAATGTTTGTCATTTAGGTCGATTTTAAAGGGTTGAAAAAAGTTTTAATTTTTTTAATTAAGCAATTCTAGCTATATGTTATTGTTATTTGCGTCTTGTCTCCTACCTACACTTTAAAAAGTTTTTTACAAGGGCTGTCAAAACGATTAATCGCGATTAATCGCATCCAAAATAAAAGTTTGTGTTTACATAATATATGTGGGTGCACTGTGTATAATTATTTTGTATATATGTAAAAACACACATGCATGTATATTTAAGATAAAAAAAATATTATTTATATATAAATATATAATATTTATATTTATATATAATATAAATTATATATAAATCTATATACAGAATATACATGAAAATATTTCTTAAATATATACAAGCATGTTTGTGTGTTTATATATTTAAAATAATTATACACAATGCACCCACATATATTATGTAAACACAAACTTTTATTTTGGACGCGATTAATCGTTTTGACAGCCCTATTTTTTACACAATTATCTGAAAGTAGGGCAAAAACAGTATTTAAGAATTTAAATAATTTTTTTTTTTTTTGCTTTTATAATTGCAAATTTAATTGACTACTGACAAATTTGTTGCTTTAGGAAGTTTAATGTACATCCAGTTTTTTTTTTTTTTTTTTTTTTCAGGACATATTTTGTTTAAGTAGCCAAAGGTGCCCACAATCACAATTATGCCTTTTTTACTAAAGCTTTAAAGCACATTTTAATGCAAATGCAGTAACAGCCAATTTATAACATATACTGTATGTATACACTCTAATATCATTTAAAAGTTTGGTGTGTGTTTGTGTGTGTGTATGGTTCAGGTAAACCGTACAATATGGGGACAAAATGGAATGGAATGACCCCATAAAACATGGAAACCCAACGTGTGTGTGTTTGCATTTTTTTGTTTAGCTCCCACTGGCAGACACCCATGTCTTGTCTGAATTGTGGTGTAAAACATGTTGTCTAAAAACCTGATGTTTGTATCAGTAGTATTTGACCAACTCGAGCCACTCAATGGCTACTGTGACAGTATGATCTCCAGGCACAATTTCAAACCCCATTGTACATGTCTCTCTACCTGGGATGCTACCGAAGAAGATGATTGCCTCTCTTCAACCCTTCCAATTTGGCAGCGCTGACATAAACGGCCAGCGTTAGACATTACAGATAAGCATCTTTTTGAGTTCCCCTCAGACAGCTTAGTCGCTAGTCCGATAGCACACCTCACAAACACACCGAATGAGATATCAGGGCTCCCTGCTATCCCAAAAGTCTTTCAGAAGGGACAAAATAAATCATGCAATAATAATGAAAGGAAAATGATTGGCCTCTTTATAATTTGCTATTGCAGATGGAGTAATTGATACTTTTGTTGGAAATAATTGTGTATTTGAGTGACGTTTGGGTGTTTTTTTTTCTAGGTGTTATGGGAGAATATGAGCCAAAGATTGAAGTGCAGTTTCCAGAGGTCGTTCAAGTGGCCAAAGGTTCAACCGTGCGTTTGGAGTGTTTTGCATTGGGCAAGTAAGTATTATAAGGATGCCCTAAATTATAGAAAGAGTATGTAATCAATCCTTAAATTTCTTTTTTTGTGTTTGTGATGTCTTCCCCCCCAACCCAGTCCGGTACCATCCATAAGCTGGCATCGGGTGGATGGAGTCCCTTTCGCTCGTAAAGTGGATGTAAGGAAAACCAGCGGCGTGATGGAGATCCCTTACTTCCAGCAAGAGGACGCGGGAACGTACGAGTGTGTGGCGGAGAACACGAAGGGAAGAAACTCTGTGCAGGGAAAGCTGTCTTTCTTTGGTAAGTTGTCTTGAGATGCATGAATATTTGAACAGCTAAAGCCACATGTCACGTTTATTGAAGTGAAGGACATGATGCAGGACTGCATTTCCAGTCTTCAGCCCTGACCAGCAGAAAATCAATTTAAAGGTGCAGAGTGTATTTTTTTGTGTCATCTAGTGGTTCGGTTAGGAGTTGCACTAAGGGCTCAGCCCACTGCTCACCCTTCCCTTTCGAAGAAGTTACAGTGGCTAAAACGGGACAAACATCGTTGTCTGAGACAGCAGAGAATAGCCAGAGTAACCCAAGAATGTGTAACATTGTCACTCTGTCTGTACTACAGTCCATTAAAAACCACATTATGGATCAAGTTTACAAAGGGGTCTTAATATATAATATAATAATAGTTATCAGCTGATTGTCTCACAAACGTAACCAACACATTTCTCCCCACATAGCAAACCCATAATACAGCGAGGGAGAAGAACCCCTTTTAAACTATGCAGGGGTAGTGCAGGGTAGTAAAAGTTTAGCAGGCTAAATATGAGCTTGTCTGAGCTGGTTAAAGCTAAAGCCTCGTTTAAACTTGACGCGTCCGCATGAGCCCAAAGGTGCGCGCGGCAAAAATGACATGATTGTAACAGTGTGCGCCTCCGCATCCCCTAGACACACAATAGGCGAAAAAAAAATTTTCACACAAAATTTTTTTTTCTCTGATTTCGAAAACTCTTCGCGATCAACTTAGGATATATTTAGACGGAAACGATTCTGAAGAGAAAATGCAAAAGTGGCGTTGCGTTATCAATTTTTTTTCTGCGTTTAGATGAGCGTTATGTGTGGGCAATCCACATGCATGTGGTGATGCAAAAGTGTGTGAAATTCGATGTAGTATGCACTCCAGGTCGCTAGGTGGCAATGTGGAGCACTGCCACACAACAACACCAAGTCCCTCGCGCCTGCGTATAACCTTCACTGTCAAGCACACTTTTGCGTTTTTACCGTTTACACGGGAACGTGGCGGTGGAGCGTTTTTAAGATTTCCACTCTGGAGGGTGGTTTCACTTTTTTGCGTTTTTAAGCCCCAAAAATGCTGTCGCCATGTAAACGAAAGGCGCATCCGATAAAATGTTTTTATGTTTTCACCCACGAGCGTTCTTGTGTAAACAGGGCCTTAAAATGTTTCCAAGATCGGCTTGAAGACCGCGATCGACGGGTTGGTGATTCCTGTAACATACTGTTTTACGGTCAATGACAAGAGTACAAATAAGCTTTCTCACGAACGTAACCAGCACATTTATCCCACATAGCAAAGCCATAACACAGCGAGGGAGAAGAACTAAGTTACATGAAACAATCCAACTACATATTTTACACCAATGACAAGGGAATAGTCACTACTCATAGTGTGTTTATGGCTATGGTTTATAACTTCTAGCTCTCTGCTGCTTCTCTTTCAAGGTATGAACGAAACGCGCTCTGTAGCGTTGTTTGTTCGCGTTCGGCTACGGTAGAAACATGTCACAATATGTCGACCTTCATGCCCGCGGTTATGTAGATATAAATGTCTCATTCTAAGGATATAAAAAACATTATGGTTTATTAAGTAAGTTCTTTATACACCACTGAAAATATAGTTATGTATGTCATATTGCGTTTCTGTTAATAGGTACTCAACATTTTTACGCATTGCACCTTTAAGACCGGATGTTGTGCTTTAACAGTGCATCAAAATGATTAAAGCCTCCCGGTCGTGATGTATCTAATATTTTTATCCAGATTAAAAAGATGAGAGGGTGACCTTGTGCCTGACCTTCTGTTTGTGTGTGTGTGTGCATCTATGGGTGTGTTCCTTTCTACCAGATGGCAATGTGATTGGGATCCAATTTGACTCCAGATCAAAGCTGTTAAATTTACTATACTTAGATGAGGGCCACATATGCCAGGAAAACACACAGCAGAGCAGCATCTGCATCCAGGATGACACCTGAATTTGTTTTTCCATCAAGAAGTAGTTGTTGATTTTAATACATTTTGGAATCTCTCGACCTAACTGAAGACTGTCTAAATTAAAGGCTTAGTTAGAAGTGCTTGATTGTTTGCATTATGGTCATGGACTGCATTTATATAGCGATTTACATATTGCCTCACTTTCACCCATTCATATACCGACAGCGGTGTCAGCTTTTCGGGAGCAGCTGGGGTTAGGTGTCTTGCACATGGACACCTCGACACTTAGTCAGGTGGAACCGGGGATTAGACCACCAACCGTCCGGTTGTAGACCTACATGAACCACTGAGCCACTGCTGCTCCTGAATGATACCTGAAATTGTGAGGGTTATTAAGGGACAGGCTATTATTTTCAAAGCAGAATTTATAATTTTCACCTAGTGTATGATAAAATAGTTCGCTTTCACGTTTTCTTTTGCTTGGACAAATTCAACATGTCTGTCTTGACGGATATCCTAGCAAACAAAGTAAATTATGTCTTAAGTGATTGTGAACAGTCAAGATAGACAATGCATGTGTACAGTATTGAATCAGTGCATTATGTCTTAAAGTGACAGGCGCCTAATATTGCTACTGCTCTCTTTTTAATGTTACTCAAACAATAAAAGGCAAATAAATCACTGCACAGGACTAAATAACTTGTGTAACTTTAATGAGGATTAATCTCTATTTTATATGCAGTGTTATTAATTTTACTTGATTTACTTGAGTCACAACTATTTATCAGTTAAGGATTTCAGTCTTCCAAACAGTGAAACAAAGAAAAAAAAAAAAACGTAGAAATTACATTTACATTCTATTAATTGCATGAGCACCTTCGGCCTACATTTGTTTACCAGTGCAAATTGGCTTGAATTGTAAAATGAGACCCCAATGGGTAGGTATAGGTTTCTAGGTAGTGTGTTTTGACTCAGAGGCTTATGATGTGAAGCATATTAAATATGGACTTTAAAATGATGGGTTCATAACCTTTTCCCTTCACCGCCGTGTTGGCTCCGTGGCATTGTTCATACAAGACAGCTACCTATTAAGTAAGTACCTGTAGGCTAGAGAGCAGTGGGATTCATCCTCCCCTTATGGGATCTTGCACTGGCTCTAATGCTGTACCCGCATGCCCAGTGGCCCATTTACAGGAATAGTCTGCACAGAGCTCGCTGAATGTTTTATTATCCCTGTTGTCTCATTGTTTATGTTCCAAACAATGTGGAATGTGAGGGGGCAGGTTCCTAGAAAAGGGAAGTTCTCCTAATGGGCTTCCCAGATGCGCAACATAGCGGTGATTTATAAATGTATTAATTATATAAATAGCTTCTGCACGTTGTAAAAGCTAATATAATCCAGCCAGGGAAGCGATTCGTCATAGGTGTGGTTGGGTTTCACTAATGCTCTCGCTTCTCAGCTCTCGTGCACCATTCTGTTTTGAAGAGACTTGATATTTATGATAATTCGCCTCGATTTTCGCTTCGCTTCCCTTATTCCTCAATCGTTTCCACCACCGTCTCTCCTCTTCTTCTGTCTATAAGTCAGCCACAGAAGGAGACCGACCTTTAGCGTCTGGTTAAACTGGATTACCTGTGGGGATTAAATAAGATGCAGTTTTTTTTTTGATAGAAAAATCTCACAATAAACCAGCATTTACCTAATCAACCAAATTATTGACAATTTTTTTGTTAATGAAGGGTATTATATGTAAGGGTATTATATGAAGGGTACTCTATGTATTATATTAAAGTATTGTATTGTATTAAATATTTGATTACATTTAGCGATTATAATTAGTATAATAATTAGTATACCACAGCTGAAATTAGATGCAGAGTAATTTGACTAAAAAGAATAAATATGACTTAACTGACATTTGATAAAATTAAAAACTTTTTAAAAATGAACACTGCAAGGTCAGGCTTTCAGTGTGATAAGAGTGTCAATTCTAGTCAAATTAAAGTTAATTAGTATTAGTGTTTGTATATCTGTCACCTATTCATCAAATGTTAGCTAAGATGGCCGCCATCTGTCATTTGATGTGTTAAGCCATTCGCAATTATTTACAACACACCTCTAAGCCACAGCAGGCATGTAACCAAACAGTGACAGGTTGACACTTATCCCGTACGTGGCTCTGGGATTCTTCTGTGGCAGGATTAGCCTAAGGACAGACCTCTCGACTGCCACTCGGATCTCTCTCTCTCTCCCTTCCCCTCTATTTCCGTCTCTGTATCTCATTCTCTTCCCCACTGTTTCTCCCTTTTCCAGCCAGGTGATAAAATCTGTAATCTTATTTTGAAGTCCCATGGAATTAGGCCTACGAGACATTCGTCAGCAGAGCGGGGGAATGAGGCGATCAATAAGTGTATCTCATGTTTATCACTTCCACCGGCAGCAAAGCAGGAGGAGACACTCAAAGCTTTCATTCTTTCTGCTTACGCTGGCTAGATTAGCAGTTGCCCACAAATGTTTTTGTGGCCTTCATTAGTCCTTTTCTTGGCTTGTCTCTAATGATTGCTTACCTCTAACAGGAACACATAAAGAGGCACGTTTTAAGTATGGTTCATTAATTATATTAAGGGGTCATATCATAAATGTGAGCATTTTCGCCCAAAAAAATATGATGTAAGCCAATGTTTTTATGCATCAAAAATTTGTTTTTTTACCCCATATCTACTAGATTTTTAAAGCTACACTGTGTAACTCTTTTAATTTATTCTTAGCTAAAAACACTTAATTGTTTCAAAAAATATATGTGCTCATTAATGTATATTTACTTCGTTCAAGTAATAAAGTATTCTCATGAGTGTATAATATGCCATTGAAAATACATACGGGTAATGTCGGTCGCCATGTTGCCCCTCCATCTTGAAAGTACATTAGCCAAAGAGGGACATACCCGTTAATTCAAGCTTCGCCTTTCGCGTTTACGTTTGAGTTAACACTCATGGACGAGGTCGAACTGGAAGCCATGTTTATCTTGGACTACGTTGGCCACCGTAGGAGTTAAAACGAAATCGGAATTGAGAGGAAACTAATATTCACTGGATGATCATATACCTGTTCACTGATAGATGGAGGTAAAAATCACACAGTGTAGCTTTAAAGAGACACAAGTAATGGTTAAATGTGGCATTCGGTTGGTAGGGTTGGAGTTGATGTACGTTTCAGCCAATGATTCTCACATAAAGAGTTTCCTTATACAAAGAAATGCTCAAGGTATGTTCTTCCATTGAGTAGATTATGGTTGCTAGGGAGGGACACCGACAACATCTATCATAATCGCAGTATGCCACTGAATAAGCATTGAGTTGTTATTAAGGACGCTGAGAGCTCATTTTGACCTCTCTACCTCTCATTTCGCTCAAGTTTGACTTGTGGGCGTGAAATGTTGAGAGTGATTGTGTGCCCTGTGGGCAAGGCTAAGTCAGGCCCTGACTGCTTACTCTCATTTAAACAGTGGGGTTTAAAAGTCAATACTCTCCCAGTGAGTGTGAGATAGACTGAGTGGCAGTGATTGAGGGATCCGAGCAGCACTTCAGAGAAAATGGTTGACGGTTTGCGTCTGAAATGTGACTGTGAAATGAGGAATATAATTAAATGTACAGTTTACTCAAAAAGTTCAATTTAAATCTGTTTGACTTTTCAAAAACAGAAGGATTTCAAAGAATTGCTTGTGTCTTTTTAGCGCCCAATAGACTATGGCTTTTCAAGCTTGCAATGCAAAATCACCATAAAAGCTACATTGTATCCAAATGTTCATGATTGGGGGGGCCAAATGTTGAAGTTGAAGATTTAATCAGTGGACAACCTTGCATTAACAAATACAAAAAGGTTGTCTAAGTGATGTATTTCCAGCCCGTTCTCATCCCAAGACGTCATATAACTGACGCTTTTGACCACACGTCAACATCCGACGTTTTAACGTCAGATGACGCTATCTAACCCTAACCCTACCCCAGACCTAAACCTACCCGCGTCATCCAACTAATGCTAAAAGTAAAGCATCAATTGGATGACGCCCTAGGATCGTCATCTAACTGACGCTAAAACGTTGGATGTTGACGTATGGTCAAAAGCATCAGTTAGATGATGTCTTGGGATGAGAATGCGTTGGTATTTCAAATCTTCTGGAGTCATATAATAGTTTTAATAGCAATAAAGTGACCGATCCCATCAAGTTTTTTTTTTTTTTACAGCTGCAGACCACTGAGTCATTACGTTTTACACTCAAGAATCAAATCATGAATGAATCATTTAGACTGATTCTGTGAATAAATTATTGATTGAATAGATTTGATTCCAAAGAATGAATCATGAATCAGACATCACTACTTCCTATTTTCAGAATGTAATGGAAACCGGTCATCGGATAAACTTTATACTTAGCTCAGCAACCTTGTGTTCACATTGTTTATTGTTTGTTTGTAAGTGTTCTCCCCGTTCTTATCTGTCTTTTAGTTTCCTTTTAGGGAAAATGCCCATAAATGATTCCCTAAATGTGCTCTTTGTCAATTATTTACTTGGTTTGAGTTACATGCATTTAAAAGATAACGATCAATACAGCTGGCTTATAATTAAGCCATAATTTACCCTAACGGTATAGGTTAAGGTGGTTTATGGTGTTAGCTTTTAGACAATACTAATATATTAGATGTGATTTCCTTTCTATGCCCATCTAAGTGGAAGAGTGAATCATTTGGGCTCGGCTGCTTCTATTGTCACTGCTGTTGTGCCATTATTTCCCACAGTTCATGGCTCTAAGAATGTAAAAGTCTGCTTTGAAGGACATGTAACAGGTAATAATCAAGGTTAAAGTTATTCTGTGTAGTCATTACCTCTGCTGTTGGTTGTTTCAGCCTCCCCCCAGCTAATTGAGAAGCCCCAGGATGTGCAGAAGGCCATAGATGACTCTCTGGTGTGGGAATGCAAGGCCACAGGGAAACCCAAACCGTCTTACAGGTGGATGAAGAATGGAGAGAACCTGGAGCCCACTGAGGTAAGTCCACCTCTGAGGTTTGAGGACGGTCACCAGACACTGACAATGATTAATAATAGAAATTACATTAATGATTTCAGTTGTATTCATCATTTGCTCACCCTCATGACTTACTTTCTTCTGTGGAACACAAAATAAGACATTTTGTCCATGCACTGAAAGTCAGCTGGGTTGACTGTTGTTTTGGACCCCTTTGACTTTCGTTGTATGTCTGAAAACAGTTGGAACATTCTTCAAAATGTCTTCTTTTTTTGTTCCACATGAGAAAGAAAATGATACAGGTTTGGATTGGCTTGAGTACAGGGTGACATAATTAGCCTTTTTTGTGAACTATCCCTTTCATTGTATTTGTACATCAAACTGAATGCACTATACAAAGAAAGTTGAGAAACGTATTGTCTTCCTTTTTGGTTATATCAGCGATTTGGTAACAGTCATTACAGTTGACCAGCCATCTTTATTAACCTTGTGGGACTGATGCTTTAAATTGTATTCCTTAATGGCTTCTCTATAACCATCTAAATCAACGTGACCCCATTGGAGTACCTAATATGTCATTCTGCGGACCTTCTATATAGGCCACTCCAGAATTATCAAACCAATAGGAAAAGACAAAATTGAGAACATAAAAAGCTTCCAAATATCCACCACTTGTTCTGACGACGAGAGGGGAATAGCTCCCCAAAAATGCAATAAACTCAAGGTGGCAATAGCTAGAAGAAAGCAATACCAATACTCCCTAACAACACATTTTAAAGATTGAGCCAACACATTTTCATTTCGTACCTCTTCCTTGTTTTTTGCGAGTTTGTCAAAGTTATTTTTTAGATGCTTGAAGGTGATATGAAATGCCTTTTTCAACCCATTTTACTTCCCTGGTGTGACTTTTCCGAATGTTCGATGTGAAAAACAAAATGTAAGGGCTTGATTTTTATCCATTGGGAATTTATCGGATCATGAAAAATGTGCACTTCAAGACTTTTCAGTTTAGTTTTGGAGGTCTACTGCTCTCCTGAAACACTGCCAGTATCATTCGGTTTAAACTTCAGCAGCCTTGGTGAGATCAGTTCTGATATTTTAATGAAAGACCACCATATTCTTTTCTCTTTGGAATAACATGCTCTGATAAATTATGCACAACAAGACCAAGAAAGTGCATCCAGTGAGTAAATAGGACAGTTTTGATTTCATGTCAGCTTTAAATAAGGTGTAGACAGCAGCATGCATAAACAGCATTATCATTACATAAACAGCTTCACTGGTTTACAAACACCACAAGCTCAGCATATGAAAGACATTAAGAAGTCCTTAAAGTAAAATACATTTAATCAACATCAAGGTAATTCATAAGGTACTCAACAATCTCCCATTAACTCTAGTTAAAAGAGCAGATTTTAAGCCCGTTTTCTTGCAGGCCATTAGGAGAAGGCTTATAAACCTTTATCATGCACTAGAAAAGCTCTCATTGTTTTGTCTTTCTCTGAAATCCATTTAAACTATAGTGAAAGAGGTGATAAACATTTATAGCTTATGTCTCGACACTCTATGTAATACGTCTCCACCGAGAGCCTTTCACCCAGAATCCCAAACTCTCAGCACGTGAAGTTATTTTTAGAGACTAGTAGCTCTTTGGCACAACTATGGTGTGGCGAATAAACAAATCAGGAAGCTTCATGTAAATTAGCTTCGCGTACAAACAAAACAAAAGATATCGATCAATTTAGAGACACTGTATAGGGCTGTTTATGTGCTCAGAACCATAGTCACTTGTCTTTCTTCTTACATCTGTCACTCTTTTTTTCATCTTTCACACCACCAGATTAGAATATCTATCAGCTCTGCATAATTAGCAGTCTGTCCATTTCATTGTTTTGCACTTTATTAGAGACCGGTTCCAACAGAATGCACTGCAGCTCAAATAAAGTTCATTTACATGCATTGGACCTCCGGAAATGATTTTTAATGGAGATTATGCTGGTCGGGATCCACATTTGTTGAGTGAATTTGTATTTGAAAACCATATTTGCATAATGATCAATGCTTTACAGGTGTGTTCGTGTGCCAAGGCAAGGTGCACTTTAATTTTAAACGCAATAAAATCTTTTTTGTTTTGCATTTATGGTTTTAAAAAATGAAGCCTCGTGCATTTTCTGGAAGCCCATCTCTTTGAGCACTGAATAAATACCAGCCAGTTTGTGCTATGACAGACTAATGTCCCAAGGGCACAACAATCTCTTGATTGAATCATGGTCCTAGCTTACATTTTGATTCTGAAATGTTGATTTTCAATGTATTCCGGTTAAATGAATTAATCAGTGCGGAATTATTACAATCTCCAAATGTCACTGTCAGCATCAGAGCTTTAATCAATTGTATTACTAAAGGTCACTGATGTAGCAAAAGCATGGGTTGTTGACTTATACCATTTGTTATTTTCGTTGTGCTTAATCAATTCGTTTTCTTTCTGCCTTATTGGAACGCAACATTGCAAAGGTGACCAGCTAAAAACCTCTTCTTTGTAAATCACTGTGATGTTAAAGTCACTAAGAGAACGGAATATGATGTGAGGCACATACCGTGTCTTGGCTAATCTAGTAATAAACGTGTCAATGATCTCGTTCACCCGTATCATTGCAGGGTTTGTTTTAATACCAGCTCGTACACAGAACCGAGCTTATATTTGTTGTAGTTTCATTTAAAATGTACCACATAACATAAAACGGACTGTTTACAACAGCTAGGAACTGGTAATGAGGCCTAACATGCACGGTATTTTGAACAAAAGGACACATTATCATCTTTTAGAAGGCGTAGATTTAAATCAAGACTTAGGAAATGAAAACGTCCATGCAGCCACGCGCACGCACTTCGCATCAGGATAAGAATTTGCCGCAACTGTAGTCATGCATTTCGATTTATATCCTAACCCTACAGATTTCGAGCAGTGACATTGCCGTTCACGGCGTTTCAGCGCAGACGTGCAGATGGTTCCCTCCCTCAGGTCCCGCCATGTGCAAAACTGCTGATTTAAGAGGAATGTCACGGTTAATTAGTGCAGTTGTAAAGTGAAGCATCGCCTCACTTCGAACTGCTATATGCCACCAGGTTATTTTCTGTGAAGTCTTATTTGTCCCTTCCTCTCTCTCACTCTTGTTCAGACTACATTGACACACATCTCATTCAAATGCAGATTATCTGAAGGACTAACTGCTGTTTTATATAGTGGTCACTACAGTTAGCACTTTATTAACATTAACTCTTGTGCGATCTTATGGACATATTTGTCTTTTTGGGAGGGGTTTGGCCTGTTAATGCTTACTGAATAAATCTTGGCACAGGTGTATATTTTTAATTGAATTTTACTATTTCACCCCCTTTTCCTTTAATAAATCTATTTTGCACTTGGTACACGTGTAACTTTTTTTAATTAACGCTCAATGGATAAAGGAAAATTAAAAAATAATTCTTCAAAAATTAGTTCACTCGAAAGTGAAAGTTCTGACATTATTAACTCTGCATGCCATTCCAACCATAAATGGCAGAAATAGTAAGAGTGCTATTTCGAATAAGCTGTACATCTAGTGGGAATTTTTTTAGTGATCAAAAGTTCGAACTTTTTTTTTTTAAGATCGGTTTGAAAGGTTTACAAATACATCCAAGGGGATACATAATGATAAATATAATATATATAAAGAAAAAAGTTAAAACAGTATAATATTTACATTTTGAACACATTTTAACTGTTATTTAGGTTTAACTTCTGACTTCATTTAAAATTAATTGGCTTATTTCCCCACATAAATAACATTTATTCATGAAAGACATTAAATCATCAATTCAACTGATTCATTCAAAAAAACTGATTCATTCGGGAATGAAAAAGAACACTTTGCAATGAGAGTTTGGAATCTTTCACTCTGTTGATTCATTCATTCAAAACTGAATCATTCCAGAACAAAACACTTGAATGCCCTTATGAATGATTGGATCTTTTTCCCGACCGATTCGTTCAAAAACACTGAATCATTCAGGATGATTGTCTTTCATGAATAAGTCATTGAATCTTTTACTCAGCCGAATCATTCAAAAACACAGATTCATTTAGGAATGATAAAAACTGTTGCTTGGAGATGTGTGTGTTGCAGTGGATTTCTCTTTGGCTTCACTTGGAGTTATTTTAGGAAATAACTTCTCTTTTATTGAATTATTAAGCTGATATATAAAAGCAATGTCACACTTGCAATCAGCACAATCAATCACCAACAATCATCATGTTGGTCTGAATGTCAACATGGCTGTGATGACAGTTTGTTTTTTTTTTAATTATTTTTCTTAAGTGAAGTATTCCTTGTGTATGAAAAATAAAGTTAAAGGGCAAAATGTGAAATCTTAAAGGACAGAATACTCTCTAAACCACAGCAGCGAGTTTCTGCCACTTCTCATGTTAATTTTTTATATGAACCTGTCTTTTTATGAGCCTTTAAAATGTTGTTTATGCCTGTTGGAGGAAACATGAGGTGGAAACTGAAAGCTTTCCAAGGTGACTGTGTCTGAAGGTGTATATATATATATATATATATATATATATAGCACTGATGTAACCTAACTGTGGTTAACAAAGTGTTGATCCAGGAACATGTTGTACATGGTGAAATTTCATTTACCATTTGCACTCACACACACCTTTAATTGCAATGTCCTGATGTTTTAATATGTCTTGGGAGTATTGAAACCTGGTTGACCCATTTTATGTTCTTTTTTTAATACTCTATATTCACCAAACAAGTTTAGTTAACATCACAAGCTATGCAAACTTCATTCCATCACATACTCAAAATGGTATAAAACTGTCAGCATTAAAATATTAGCCCAGCTTGTTTATAATGGCAAACATCATCCAGCCTCCCAACGACGTGTCCACAGAGCTCTGGTTAAGAAGTAAACAAGCCGGGGCTTTATTTCCATCTCATAAACATACAGATTTATTACCATCGTTTTTGAGCAGCCTCCCTACACAGTGTCTCCCATTAGTAATGAACACTCAGATTTATGATGGTTTCCATCAACCTCCAGACGTAATTTACCTTCCCAGACACGTAGTGCTTTTATGCAGATTAGCAATCTCAGTAAAATACTCTTAACGGAGATATCCTGTTTTCCACAGGAGAGGTTGCAGGTCATTGACGGCGCCCTGTCCATCACTCGCCTGAAGCTCTCCGATATTGGAATGTACCAGTGCGTGGCTGGGAACAAGTATGGAGAAGTGTACTCCAATGCTGAACTCAGAGTTATCGGTAAGTGAAACCTGGTTAATCGAGTTTGACTGAAATATCAGCGTTGGTTTGTAAATGTATTAAGTTGTAAAGCACCGAATAATGACTCCATTAATAAAGCTTACACTCTTTATCTCAACTATATGCACTTGATAATGGTCACTTATGAGTCATAATGTAAATTAGATGTTTAATATTGTTCATTGCATGGGTAAATAGGAATTTCTTTCTTATTCAGAGGTGACTTTCTGTCAAGGTTATTTTTTTGTCATTTAAAAGTTAGCTTATGCCTCACTAGTAGGACACAACAAAAATAACATTTGGTTGAAACAGGTTAAACCCTCCATCATCTATGATTGGTTAGATAAACTGATAGCCCTGCCCACGACTCATGTCATTGCTTGTTTTCTCCGAAGGCTTCACTGTCAGAAAACCAAATACCCATCCTTAATGGCACCAGAACAATGCTATTTAATTTACATCGCGAAACCGACGGGCAATAAGTGTATCACGTTCTTTTGAACAGAATCAAAAATATGCAGGGTAACACTTTACTTGAAGGGGTGTGCATAAGACTAACATTTCACTTTCATAATCATGACATGTTATGAATATGAAGGAAGTTTTATGTATCTTTATGACAACTGTCATTAAGTGTCATTCGCTCAATTATGACATTTTTAATGCAAATATGACATTGTTTGAGATGTCTTTGTTATGACACCTTGACATAAACCAATACATCATAACCCGTCAGTGTCTTGGTCATGATAACATTTTAATGACAAATTCAATTAGTACCACTATAGTTGAGGTCACAAAAATATTCATGACAGTTATAATGGCCTCATGACAGCCAATGTCAAAGCCAACCACATGACAGTTTAACTTAATTTAATGTCAAGTTTTCATGACAAAGACACTGACAGGTTATGATGTTGTGGTTTATGTCAAGATGTCATATCAAAGATATCTTAAACAATATCATATTTGCATTCAAAATGTCATTATTGAGCGAATGACACTTAATGACAGTTGTCATAAACATGCATAAACCCTACTTCATATTCAAGATATATGCCATGTCATGGTTATGAAGGTGTCATGTCAGTCTTATGCACACCCATTCAAGTAAAGTGTTACCATATGCAGCTTCACCAGTGTATTCCGATTCCTGATTCCATCTGAACAAAGACGTTTTTCCCAAGGGCGACATTCTAATCTAAAAACTGAAGCCTACCTGGAAGTGCGAAAAACTGCAATTCATCGAAAATCCGTTAGAGGCTGGTCCCAAAAGGGAGCAAATATCCATAGACATCATGTTAAAATGTCCATTTTCACAGCATAAATTCATGTTTTTACAGTTTGGTCCCATGGACTTTTATTGTAATTTTCAATATGTTCCACGTGCCTGACAACTGTGAGGGGGGTGAATTTTTTTCTAACTCGTTAGTTTAGATCATATTTAGATATAAAATGTATGACAAATAAGGGCGGTTAACTTTGATTGACGGCTGCGCCGAGTGGAATTTGACGTCTCGGCCATGATCTGACCCAACACATCATGCCACCTCTGTATCCTTTCTGAAACTTTTCTATTTTGAATTTCCCAAGATTTTCCAGTATGGCGCCGCCCATACCCCCCATAAACAGCCTCAAACCCGTTCTTCAGAGAGTGACATCACAGATGCTTTGTCCATATTTTTTCCAGTCTGGTTTTTCCCCATAGCGCTTAGAATCAAGCTCAGCATCTCATTCTCGATTTTTCAGGGAAACGGGTTATAGTAAAGTAACCGAAGACGCTTCCTATGTTTATTTATTTGCTGTAAATATTCAGCCACCAAAGTTGCCAAGAAACTGAACTTACAGGAGAATAATTGTCAGTCCCTTGCTCAGATAAAATAATTGAAGTGCCTTTTAAAAGACAGAGTGTGGAGATCGTAGAGCCGGAGAAATTATCATAATAAAAACTCATTTGAGTGGGGAATGTGGAAAAAAAAAAGAGGAAAGGACGTGACATTTTCCCTTTGTTTTTCTTAGCAGAGAAAAAGAGCGTGTGATAATTAAAGTGCGCTACATACGCCAAGCCTCTGTTCTGCCATCTCTGTTTCTACATCATACGTACCCACGTACACGTGTCTTTCTTTGAAGTACAATGATTAGAGAGGATGCGCTCTAAATCGTTCTTAATCCTCATGTCTGCATACCTGTAATTATGGACAAATATGAAGGGAAATATTGGCCTGATGCATGATGGTCTTCAGTTGTTAAATATTATTGCTAAATATTTCAGTGGTTCTTTGTGTGTCGTTTATTTATTGGCACAATAAGATACAGGATGGGAAATAATGGGGATAAGAGGGGGGGTGTGGAAATGTCAACGCTGGATTCAAACTTGTGACCGAATGAGCACCACAAAGCAAACCGCTAAATCGATGTTTTCAACCTGTTCTGTTTGCACAAGAACATAGCTAGTGATCAGATTGTTTTAATAGTAATTATAAGTCATTTAAATTACCTATTTTTTAGGTTTATTTCCTGTGTTGACTTATTTTGTTTACACGTAATTTTGATATTTTTTTACTAACTCATTAATTTGCAGCTATGTCAACTAACTCTCGTAAGAGTATTAGTAGACTGTTAGGTTAGTTGCAAAGTTACTTATAGTTAGTAGAATGTTTAAAGTGAACTATCGAAATAAAGTGTTTTTAAGAGAAAGACAGCACGTTTTAAGTGTGTAGATATCATCTAAAAGTTAATTTTTTCTTGCCACTTCACTTGTTCTGATTATAATATATTCCTTTATTTGTATGTCATTGAAAATAGTTGCATGAGACAGAGTTTCAGCTATGATCATACATACTATATAGCACCACTACCATTTAAAGAACCTGTTAAGCCCAGTTTGGTTCTTCAGTGGTTCTTCAGTGGTTCAATGGTGGTTAACGTGCTCTATGGCACCTCTTATGCTTCTACATAGCACCTTATGACAAAGATAAGTGCTTAAAGTGGTTCCCCTATGATTGCAATCCAATGAACCACTTTTAGTGCTATTTTAGCACCATTTTTTTTTAAGAGTGTATGACGTTGTGTAACATTTTCTGTGCTTTCTGATGACTTATACTCTTATTATAATCTAAAACTCGCTCTTTCATTTCAGCTATCGCTCCTGATTTCTCCCAAAACCAGCTGAAGAGCCACATTTTAGTGAAAGAAGGTGGCGACGTTCTCATTGAATGCAAGCCCAAGATGTCGCCTCGAGGCACGATCTCCTGGCGCAGAGGCAACGATGCCCTCCGAGAAAGCATCAGGTAACTCCCTTATCCCGCTCAGATCTGCCAAGCCTTTCCTCTATTTGCAGTCTTCCTATGTGATGCTTCAAAACCAAAGCTTTTCCAGTCTGATCCATGAACAGTCAACTGGACTGTGGGATGATGAGCCCACAATACTACGGTTGTGCTCCAGATCTGGTTTTTGATATAATGTCTTTGTCAAATCGTTTCTGTTATTCACTGCAACAAAGTACTGCCACTGACTTTGGCCATTCATCTCTGCCTGTGGATTCCCACTACAGCAGCCAGAGAAAAAGCATGTCTCAGCATGTCTCTCCTAAGGGTCGCAACGATATGTCTCTGGTGGGCTTTGTGTTTCAGTTTCAACTGCTCTTTTCTCTTTCTTTCATTCTGTTTTACTATCTCCTTCTGTTATTTGCTCACTCCCCTAAACACAAGAGCCTCACAGTGGGCCGTTTTCTGCAGACGTGTACTGCGGATCTCTAACGTGTGCCTTGTCATCAAACGTACTGCCTTAAAATAGTACCAAATATTATATACATACTGTATACAAATATCATGTGGGTAATGTTAATGCACATTATATTTTATTACTCTCACAACCGAACTTTCTATACATCAGGGAATCCTGGGGGGGAAAAGCATCACTGTTTCAAAATATTGAGCAGAAAATCTGTTTTCAATATTTATAATAATAAGAAATGTTTCTTGAGTGTCAAATCAACATATTAGAATGATTTCACTTTATATTTAACATATTAGAATGACATTAGATTAGTGCTCTGAGTTTGAGAAAGGCTATTATTATACTATTATTATTGTTATTACAATTATTTCTAAAGGATGAAGTCCAGAGATTGAAGACTGGAGTAATGATGCTGAATAGTTCAGCTTTGCAGTCACAGGAGTAGATGTACAGATGCAATACATTACAGTAAAAAGTAATTATTAATATTATAATTAATTGTTTATAATAACACAATATTATAGTTTTATTGTATTTTTGGTCAAACAAATGCAGCCTTGGTGGACATAGGAGACTTATTTGAAAAAGTGCACACTGTACAATCTAACATTGTTCTTACTAAGAATTTTTTTTGTAAACTTTACTTAATGTCCAATAATTTGTTGAACTTACTTAAAAATTCTTAGTAATCTGTACTGTTTGCATGCTATTCCTTCGTTACTCAGAAAAACCTTGTAAACATTACTTGACATTAATTTATATTTTTGTAATTCTCTTCCAATTTTTTGCTTTGATGCAACATGAAATCACAATTATTTGATTTCAAATTAAGTGAAGCAATAAATATTATTTATATATATATATATATATATATATATATACATATATATATATATATATATATTATATATATATATATATATATATAATGATTTAATTAATTGACCATTAAATTTTTTTTTTGCTGTCTCTTGTAAGTATAACCCCAATAATGATAGCAAATAAAATTCTAATAGTAAAATAAAGCCAAAAATAGAAAAACAAAGCAATTAATTTATTCATGCCGCCACAATGCACTCTGGGAGTACACTTCCTCAGATCACAGACAGAATTAAGTTGACAAAACTTAAATGGATTAAGTAAAAATAACTTGATGCAATTAATGACTTTGCATAATACAATTTAGTAAACTGAACTAATTGGTTTTTACAGTGCACTACCTACCCAAACATCATAGTCTAGATCAGTCTATGTTTTGACTGGTTAACCAACTGGTGTAACTAAAACAAACCTTTGTAAAAACAGCAAAATATACCAGTCTTTATGAAACTGGTTTTTCTTCCAGCAAGGCCATGACGTCCTAAAATACTGTTGTTGTTTTTTTTAAATAAGATATTTCAGGTAATGTATTTTTAGCACTCATGTTTATATTTCGTCACTTTAACTGTGCTGAAGTTTTGTAAAAGATGCACATTTAGTGAGCGCACACAATTATTCAAATGAAGCCTGATGTTCTTATTAACAGCTCCAGTAGGTTTCACGCAGTTCCTCATAACAGGACTTTGCAGGTTTATCAGGTGACCAGTAACATTCCCTCCTGAGCCAAGGCAGGGTGTTAATCAACTTCTCTGCACACTTAGTAGGAGGTCAGCGTCCCTGCCAGACCAGCCTTTATCAACGAACATATGTCTCTGTCTCAGCCAGACCCAGCTTGATACAAGTGCAGTATGCCACCGACCCGGAGCGTTTGACCACACTGAGATAGGCAAAGTTCAGTGCGTCTGCATCTGTCAGTGTGTGCAGACCACGGCTGGCCGTCGTTTACATATACAAAGTTGGTGTTGGTGCTCGTCAAACAGAGTGGCGGCCCGTTTGCATAGGGGTTATGCTGTCAATGTCCTTGAGCTGTCCTGTGTGAGTGGACAGCAAAGCTGATGAATACTCCATGTCTGCACCTTGAAGAGTCAAGGCAGAAAATTGATTTTCCATGAGACGTCTTTCTTCTTTTCACTTTGTTTTGCATCTCTTTCCTATTCTTATTAACACTATATTCACAAACAGATAGAGACTATGTGTAGTCTAGTTTGTTATGGTTTAATTTGAGGAATCCTATCGCATTACTTATGGTAATAGAGAAGATAACGTGGCCCCAAAAAGTGTTTGAGCACTTAAAGTAAGTTATAAAAATGTCTGAATGTCATTGCAGTCAGTGACAAAATATCAAAGTATTTTCAAGAAGGATAAAATTTATTTTAATGAAATTAATTTTTAAAAAAATTAAAATGAAAAAAAAATGAACATTGAAATTAAAATTAATTTTTATTTTTTTTTAATTTATTTATTTTCAAGAAGGATAAAACATTCACTATTTCAAGCAAAACATCATTCATCATCGAAGTAGTCCATGTGACATCAGTGGGTTAGTTAGAATGTTTTGAAGCATCGGAAATACATTTTGGTCTAGAAATATCAAAAAGTATGACTTTATAACACGTCAGCAGTGTCTTACGTCATCAGGGTCACTGAACGCGGCTCGACAACAGAACCGGAACACAATACAATGCTAAATAAAGTCATGGTTTTTGTTATTTTTGGACCAAAATGTATTTTCGATGCTTCAAAACCTTCTAACTAACCCACTGATGTCACATGGACTACTTTGATGATGTCTTTATCTCCTTTCTGGACAAGGACAGTATATCGTACATACATTTTCAATGGAGGGACAGAAAACTCTCTAATCTAAATCTAAAATATCTTAATTTGCATTCCGAAGATGAATGGAGGTCTTACGGGCTTGGAACGACATGAGGGTGAGTCATTAATGACATCATTTACATTTTTTGGGTGAACTAACCCATTAAAGATTGTCACTGACTTCATAAATCCACTTGAATTGCTCAGAAAGGTTAGATATTTTGTTATCTAATGTAATGAAATTCAGACATTTTAGGTGTCCAAATACTCCATCTTTACCTTTTTATGGAAGACTTTTCTTTGTCCTGCTAGCCACGAAAATGTCCTAAACCCTTCCACTTTAGATAATAGTCCTTGCTGTGCTTTATTTGCTATAAATATCGTGTTAGACAGTGCTTGTTTTCTTTTGGGGAAACCAAGTGTTCTGTCGTTACAAAGATTGCTAAGAGCCTTATTTGAATTTTAAAAAGCCATTTAGGTGTCGAATGGGTGTTTAAGTGTATCTAAGGAATTGTCTTACCACGCCTTTGCAGTGAGGTAAAAAAGCCACCGAGTATTTATTAAAGGGAAGTCGTCTTATTAAAACGTTTTATGCGGTCTGGACCCTCTTTGTGGTTTAGAAGAAAATAATGCTCTTTTCTGTCTTTGATCATGAACAGTATTCCACCTAGACCTCCTCACCTATCTTCGACACTGAAGTAATTAAAAAGAAAAATGGATAAATCACAAGTTTGCACGTACGTGTCCCAGGTTGTATTGTGGTCAGCGAGGTCTGGTCAGAATGTTTGATTGCATTGTCAATAGATGGAAGCCAGCCAGGGACCTTTTTGCAGAATTGAATGTATTTCTGGAAAATGCTGACATTCTTTCAAGCTCCTTTGGCAATGCCTTGTACACCTAATGCCTACGCACACTTAGATGCAGGCATACACATAGTCTTATATGGACATTCATTCCTGTTTTTCATTATAAAGACTATATAAGCTTCAAGTTCTTTACAACAGAGTGTTTCACTTCCTGTGAGATGTTCTGTTATCACTTTAAACTTGAAATCATTGATTGCTTGATTAGCCAATGATGTGAGTTTGGGGCGGAACAACATGTTAAGCGGCCAATAGAAACCAGGATTTAAAATGATATACAATCTAAACTTTCTCAGCATATATATGTGATTTGATTTGATTTGATTAACCTTTATGTAATTGAATTAACTTCAGTTTTATAACACTCTGATTGATAGGTCTAATAAAATAAAGTCCCATCTTGGGTTTTTTTTCCCCCCTATATTGTATGCCACACGTGTAATCTAAAAAGGGTTGCAAATGCGGTTTCATGTCTTCTTAAAGATGTGTTTTATTCCACTTATTTAAATTGCGTCCCTGTCAGCTCTTGCTAACCTTGCAAACAGCAGCAGGTATAAAGACACCACTCTCATTAAGTGGAAATGCCATTAGAGACTAATTCATAATCAGATGTATTGTTTTATGCAAATCTGCGTTAGTGTGTGCGTGCGCGTGTGTGGATGCATGCTGAGTGCAAGCACCTGTCTGGGAGCCAGACCTAATCAAAGCGGGGTGCATTTGAACTCCTTTTGTGTAAGATTAATTGGCATAATTGTGCAAGCTCTCCTTGATGGTGAAGAAGCAGAGGAGACGGTGTCACCAGCAGGATAATCCATCTTCATAGCAGCAGCTCCTTTTTTTTCTGCCAGAGAGGAGAGAGATCGAAAGGGAGGGAGGAAGGGATGCCATTTCTGTCTTATTTGTTACTGATGTGTCTGCCTGGACTTTCTATAGATCTGTGGCTCTAATTTAACAGGTTGTGACCCTTAAATGGGTCGCAGGACTGCTCTGATAGGACCCTTGCTGTCTTTAGCACGTTCACGAGTGAAGTCTCACAGTATTTGTAAACTAGTTAATCTTTTGAGTTAAATCACTTGTACAGCAGCAAAGATAAACAAGATTTTTATTTTTTTCAAACAACAAGATGAACCAAGCAAACTGAAATACCAGCCCGTTCTCATTCCAAGGCGTCATATACTGACGCTTTTGACATTTCGTTTACATACATGTGAGAGGCAGATATAAATGGACCAGAAGGCGCCTCCTAGTGGTCTAACCCTAACACTACCCCAGACCTAAACCTACCCATAACCGAACAAAGCTCTGTGTGTGTTATATTGACACTAAAGGGTGCCATGTGCGTTGGATTTAGACGAAATTTCAAAAGCGTCACTATATGACGCCCTAGGATGAGAACGTGTTGGAACTATCCTAACTCTCACACTATTAGTATAAGTAGACTGTAATAGACTAAACTGTAAAAGTTAGGTTTCGAGTTGAGTAGAATAAGTTGACATGTAGTTGCAAAGTTACTTTTGGTCAGTAGAATGTCTTAAGTGACATTTTAAAAAATTGTATTACAGTCTTATTTTACTCAATTTTATTTCAAAATTTCTTGGTTTATTTGTTAATTAGGCTACCATATTATTGGACCTATGATGTTTATTGTTATATTAAAGGAGTAGTTCACTTTTAAAAAAAACTTTTGCTGATAATTTACTCACCCCGATGTCATCCAAGATGTCCACGTCTTTCTTTCTTCAGTCGAAAAGAAATGAAGGTTTTTGATGAAAACATCAGGTTTTTCTCCATATAATGGACTTCATTGGGAACCAAATGGTTCAAGGTCCAAATGAGAGTTTCAGTGCAGCTTCAAAGGGCTTTAAACGACACAAGACGATGAATAAGGGTCTTATCTAGGACGCTTCGAGTCATGACTCGAAAAAAGATTTGTTCATTTTAATGTACGAGTTTGAAAAGGAGAGTCACGAATGCTAATCACAGAACAGAGCAAGGCGAGCTTTTGTGCTTATAAAACTTTTTTATTTATTTATTTTTAAATAACCAATCGTTTCACTAGATAAGAGCCTTGTTCATTGTCTGGTGTCATTTAAAGCCCTTTGAAGCTGCACTGAAACTCTCATTTGGACTTTAAACTGTTTGGTTCCCATTGAAGTCCATTATACGGAGAAAATCCTGGAATGTTTTCATCAAAAACCTTAATTTCTTTTCGACTGAAGAAAGAAAGACGTGGACATCTTGGATGACATGGGGGTGAGTAAATTATCAACAAAAGTATTTTTTAAAAGTGACCTACTCCTTTAATGTTTGATTTTAACAACATTTTTTGTTGTTGTACAGTAAACAATTGGTCCTGTGCTACTTAGATGACATCAGTGGCAAGAAAGCCGCTGAAGTGGCACGTTGAATGTCTTTTCTTTTTTTGTGCAAGAAGATAGTGGCAGCTCCTAAAACGCAAATCTTTTCAAAGTCGTCCACTGCGGTAAAATAAATAATACCCATAGGAGAAACACATAAATAAAAGAGATAGGGCAGGGGAATTTGTTCTAGATATACCATCAGCTGTTTTAGGTAGGACAGGTCAGCGGATGGGCTGATGTTTTCGAGCTGACTTTGCTGTGCCCGAGTGCATGTTTCCGAAGCTGATTTTGACTTGATTGTACATGACTGCTGCGCAATAGTGTTGGATCGTGGCGGTTGAGTTGACAGCTAATTTTTGCCTGTGCTGTGCTGATGTGCACTTGTTTAACAAACAGTAGGATATATTGAGTTTGCGTGCGGCTCGGTGCAGCCCAAGGGAGGTTATTAACAGTGGCTAGTTGTTAGATACAATTACAGCCACTGTGTGTCCTTTTGAATATGTAATATAGCAGATTTTTTTTTAAGTGTTTGTATGCTCTACTGATTTTGTTCATTCTTTTACTAATGGTGAATTGTTTAATTTCATTGGGCTCATGTGTTTGCACAAAGAGTTGCCTGTGGTTTCAAAGAAGAAATGTGATTCATTAAGTCGATCTGAAATCTGTACACGTTCGGGTACTAGGTGACGATATTAATGTACGAATTTAAGTTAGCACAAAGGATCAAAGGTTTTCTGTGGAGGCATAATTTGTAAAAGACAAACTAATGGAGAGTTGACTTTCTTTTTTCACAAAGCTGTGTGTCTGAAATTGCTCTCTCTCAAAGAATAGCCTTTTGAAGATGATGAAAGGTTGTCTGGTATATATGAGGGAATGGGTTTTGGAGGAAATTTGGAAATCTTCTTTTGATCTTTTGTGAAATTTGTGGTTCTGGACTATTGCAGAGGAAGTATAGGAAAACCTGGGCCAGATGTACATATGGGTGAATCTCACAAAAGTGAAATGGCATCCAAAATCTGAATACTTTTTTTTTTTACGAATTGGTAACACTTTACAAGGTTAATTTAATTCATTTAATTTTATTTCAAGTTTAATTTGTTAGTTGTTAGCTGGTTAACAGAAACTAACAGTGAAATCTATTTATATGGCCTATATGTAAAAAATGCCTTGTTACCACTGTGCAGGCTGGTGGTGGTGGTGTAATAGTGGGGGGGTGTTTTCTTGGCAAACTTTAGGCCCCCAATTGGTCATCGTTTAAATTCACTTAACGGTGTCGCTAAGAACAAGTGTTTCTGAATTCTACATATAGCATTTAAGGCATTCTAGCATTTTCATCATGCGTCTACATAACTAATGTTTACAAATGGGACTGTATTGTAAGGTATTATGAAGAATTTATATTTCGCTTAAAGGAGTAGTTCACTTTTTTAAAAAAAAAAACCTTTGCTGATAATTTACTTACCCCCATGTCATCCAAGATATCCATATAATTCTTTCTTCAGTCGAAAAGAAATGAAATGAAGAAATGAAAAACCAAAGAATTGGTTTTTGATGAAAACATTCCAGGATTTTTCTCCATATAATGGACTTCAATGGGAACCAAACGGTTCAAGGTCCAAAAGACAGTACAAGCAGTACAAACTGCAAACTGTTCAAAGGGCTTTAAACTATCTCAGCTGATGAATAAGGGTCTTATCAAGCGAAACGATGGCTCATTTAAAAAAAAAAAAGTTTAAGTTTTATAAGGACAAATGCTCGCCTTGCTCTGTTCTGTGATGCGCGTTTGTGACTCTCCTGTTCAAACTCGTTCATCAAAATGAACAAATCTTTTCCAGAGTCAGCACGTTCATTTCGTTCGTTGAATGAACCAAATGACACGAAAAAGATTCGTTCATTTTGATAAACTAGTTCGAATAGGAGAGTCAGGAACACGCAGAGCAGAGCAAGGTGGCCATTTGAGCTTATAAAACTTAAACTTTGTTATTTAAAAAAAAATGAGCGACCCTTTCGCTTAATAAGATCCTTATTCATCGGCTGAAATTGTTTAAAGCTCTTTGAACAGTTTTCAGTTTGTACTGAAAGTGTCTTTTGGACCTTGAACCGATTGGTTCCCATTGAAGTCCATTATATGGAGAAAAATCCTGGAAGGTTTTCATCAAAATCCTTAATGTCTTTTCGTCTCAAGAAACAATGACATGAATATCTTGGATGACATGGGGGTGAGTACATTTTCAGCAAGTTTTTTTTTTATTTTTTAAGTGAACTACTCCTTTAAAGTAAATGAAGCATATTTTACATTACTCACATTATAAAGCTAATATAGTTATGATTGTGTTTGGCTGAAAGAAGTCATATACACCTAGGATGGCTTGAGATTGAGTAAAATATGTAATAATTTTCATTTTTGGGTGAACTAATCCTTTAAATTTGTATTTTGTGTATACCTTTTAATGTATTTATGTTTGATTGTTAATTAGAAAAAAATATGAGAATGGATTGAGAATCAACATAATGGGAATTACAATTATAAAAAGTCCAGCCATTTCAGTAATTATTTCTGACGATAATGTGCTTAATTGTCACAAAAACACAGTGGTTTTAAAATAGGCTTCATTGTCTATTTTTTTTTCGAGTATAATTTTTTGATTTGTTTGGCCTGTGACCTGTTTTTCATGAACATAATTTCACAGCTTTATAAAACAGTACGCCGACCGTCTTGTGGTAGCATGCTAATGTTGAGTTAACTTCCCACTTGTAGATGCGTTCGGTGCCTTTGCAGAGCGAGAGAGCGAAAGATGAAGCAGAAAAGAGAGAGGAGGAGTGGGATGAGTACACTCTATGAAGTGATTGCTTGTCGGGATGATTTCCATTTAAAAGCGCGTCTGCCACAGAAGGCTGCAGTGCAGGTGAATGAAGGGCGGCGCGATATCAAATCGGAAAGCTCCGTATAGGAGAGGTTGTGGAGACGAGCAGAGCTGCTGTCATTGCTGATATAGGACACGTTTGAGGGCTGGGATCCGTTTACTTATCTAATTAAGCCCACTTTCCCTCATCTTGTTATTACAGAATGAAGCTTTAACTTGATTTTCAGTCTAATGTTTTAAAGCATCTGCATTTATTCGCTAAGTTTCCTTCAGGTGTTTTAATTTAATAATCATGGTAAAAATAGACAATGTGCAACATGCTGTTGCATTTATTAAAAAAAGAAAGTTGCTTATTATTCTGGATGTCACATTATGTTTTCCCCCCCTAAGCAATGGCTATTGTTCTGCTTTTTTTTCTTTTATAACTAATTGAACACCTGTTTGGAACTTGCCGTCTCATGGACACATAGATTGAACATGATGGCGCCATAAAACAGAACGTTTCTCACAGCCAAAAAATAAATACCAAATACATTTTCCTCATTAGCTCACCTTAACGCTCATCTGCCTAAACTGTTGTGTTGCCAGCTCATATGGTTCATTTTAATTTCATATTCCTCTCTCACCAGGGGAAATTAGGCGGTGTCAGTCAGTGCAATGTCACTTGAAGGGGATTTGGCCCACCAGCGGAGATCTGGAACATGCCCCAAAGCTTCAAATTCTTGGTTAAAACCCAACCATAGAGGGTCTCTATCAACATATTACCTGCCCTTTTAAATAGATTGTCATTTACTTAACCTCCTATGGCTGTGTTTTGCTAATGTTGGCTAAAAGACTCTTTAACCAGCAGAGCATAATTTGATATGCCGTGTGGCGCGGTCGTGCCACAGACGATCTATAGGTATAGATCTGCACGGCAGACAATTGGTCAATCAAGATGGTGGACAGCACATCGATTGCCACTAATGTTATGTTTGCAGTCTCACACAATTGATGCGCAACTTTAATTAAAGTCTCCATGGGACAATTATTGTATAAAAAAGTTTAATATTATTAAATATATAAGGTTCAAATGTCTAAATCCAGTTTTTTTTTCATTTAAAAGTGGAAATTTTTAAGATTTTGTAACATTTTAAAATGTTATGAATATATTTAAGATTTTGATTTATTTTGATACACTATATTGCATATATTGTTTTTAACTGCTTTGTACAAAAGGTCAAATGTCCTTCACTGCTTGTTAAATAATTGTTCAGATAAAACAATTAAATGTGAAATAAATGAAATAGGGAAAAATGTGTATTAGACTTTAAAAATGGGATCATTTTCACATTTGGACCCCAACGTATTTGAATCCCACTCCTTTTTACCGCGGTAATTACTCTCTTCAGAAGAAATTAGTTTAATTTGGTGAAATAAAACTCAACCAGAATGCCAATGAATGTGGTGATTTGGCTTTGATTAGTTTGGCGTGCTCTTTACTAGTCTAAGTGCCATGTTAGACTCTGCAGGATTAGTTTTATCTTGGGGGACTTGGAGGCTAATATCATTTTTCAAAGAACGAATGTGCCAGCGCAGCACCAGTAATCCATCTTTGGTCCCTTTGCACATTTCGAGCATCACATGTGTGTTGCTCTTTTTATTCCTAGAAGGAATTGTGTGCATATGAGTGTGAGATGAATATCAGTCTGAAAGAATGAAGCTGAAGAGCCATTTGTGATTAAAGGAGCCCGGTTTGAGTACACCCACAAGCCCACAGTGTTTGTCCCTGATAAACACTGATTCTCCGCATCTGCTGACCCTGGGGATACATACTGCTAAAATGAAAAGCCTCGGTTACTACTGGAAATACGCCCTGCCCTGCACTGAAATGATGCAATTTTCATGTGTTATCATTTTTGTTTCTGTTTGGGGCTGTTTTGTGTTACTTTGTATCGGTTATTGTTATCATTGTATTTCATTGATTCTTGAGTACTGGGACAAAACAAGCTACAGAACTGAAAAATACTAAAAGTTGAAACGTTTATGGAATTGTTTTGGATTCATTTGTTAAACATGTTGTGTATTTATAGCTTGCTGTGCCCCCGTCCTCAAGAATGAATTATATATATACAGTAATATTGTTGGTTTAACTTAAAAAAAGTAAGTAACCTGGTTGCCTTAAAATTTTAAGTTGATTGAACTGAAAAAAGTGAGTTAATACAATGCACTGTAAACAAATATTTTCATGATTTGTAATCACATTTCTTCTTTTGTCAAATCAACTTAAATCACTTGTGTAGTTCAGATAACATAATATTTTGAGTTTCTGGTGATTAAATCGATCTCCTTCATTGTATCAACTCAATTTTTTCCATTTCAATGAACTTAAAATTTTAAGGCAACCAAGTTACTTCATTTTTTAAGTTAAACCAACAAAAAAATTTTACAGTGTGGAGATTGATTTAATCATCAGAAACTCAAAATAATAAGTTATCTGAACTAAATAAATTATTTAAGTTGACTTGACAAAAAAAATGTCAACTTAAATCATTTATGTAGTTCAGATAACATAATATTTTGAGTTTCTGGTGATTAAATCAATCTCCTTCATTGTATCAACTCAATTTTTTCCATTTCAATGAACTTAAAATGTTAAGGCTACCAAGTTACTTCATTTTTTTTAAGCTAAACCAACAATATTTTTTTACAGTGTGGAGATTGATTTAATCATCAGAATCTCAAAATAATAAGTTATCTGAACTAAATAAATTATTTAAGTTGACTTGACAAAAAATGTTTTATGAAAATATTTTTTACAATGTAGATGTCTAATTTCATATCTAATGCTATTGAAAAATGTTTCTTTCAATGTTTAAGGTGCTGTTTTAAAAACTAATAGTATAAGTGGCTTAAAGCAGAGCATAACATATTTCTTTGCACATTATTTAGGTCCATATTGCACACAATAGATTTAAAGCTAAATTATTACGCCTGCTGGTGACTTGTTAATTTATTTCACGTTGAGAAATGACATAGAATTATCTTGTGGGATGGCAAGAGCCGAATGTACCCATACTAAATCAGCACGTTGAATAATTGAACAGCGTTGAATGTGTTAAGAAAATTACCTCAGGATAAGTGGCAAGGCAATGCAAGCCTCCTTTTTAGGTGGGGAAAAGTAGCGGCATACGTCGCAAATTATTCTCTACAGGGAATGTATCTTGACGTCGCCACTGACACTCAGCTCCGTGGCACGAATATAAATTTGCTACCTGTGTATGTTGGGGTTTACAAGAGTAGAGATTAATACTCCTTCCTCCACGTTTGTCTTTACTCTCTTCCATTTTAATTTTTACAAATCTCTGCATCGCCATGGAAACTTAATGCTGGCCCCCGCGAGACGAGGGGTCAATGTGCCGAGCGCTCGCAGGAAATGTCACAGCCGCTTTAGCTCACAGCTCCACCGTTCTTTTGCTATTTTAATACCAAAAGGAGAAAAACACCATTGTACACAGTGGGTTGTCGAAAACGCCTGCTCTTTGAGCTCGACTAGGTGTCCAGATGCTTCTGTCAATCATTTCTTATCTCTCCCATTATATCTGAATTGCCAAGCCCTTTGGACACCCACGGAGTGAGCGACACCCGCATTATTAAACCCAAGAGCCGTCTCTGACTGACAAACCAAATAATGCCTCTCGTGAAGACTTAGATAAAAGCCACGGGTGAATTCTGTGAGCCAATTTTAGTGTTTTCTCTTGTAAATATGCCCCAAATTTGGAGCACGTCGGAGATGTTGAGCTCATGGCACATTGGATTTACTTCACTTCATATCTTTGCCTTTACGAGTCGACGTGTTTCTCCGTGTTTCTGATTTATGCCGAACTTAATCAATAAGGCCTGCGTTATAAATGCAACTATACCACATTAACAGTAAGTCAGAGCAGGATGGATGCTGTAATTTGTAAAAGTTTGACACGGTTATGTGAGTGTCAGATGCGGCGGTAATGAATGGTATGTCTTAAGACCCATTGACTCGTATACACTAAAAAAAAATCAATATCAATTACCTGGCTATTGGAAAAGTGTCAGAAGACAACCTTTCCATGTCCCATTTTTCCCCTTTCCTATCCAACAAGTGATTGCTCTGTTGTTCTAGTGATAACGGCGAAACTCATTGGAAGGCTCTTTTTGTTTTTTTTCCTTGTGGCAGTAATTGCCGGCTAACCTTGAGGTTGAGGAGTCAAAGCAAAGGTACGCTCATCAAGGTGGCTTCCCGTAAACAGATCTCTTGACGGAGCGTGATCCGAAATGACCCGTTTTTGCCTCCCTCGGTTTATTTATCCAACTGACAAGGTCGTCAGTTTATCAAACGCTCTTCCCAGCAGAAGGCCTACCGAGATATGGACACATGATCTATCTCGGTAACGCCAGGAGCTCTCTCACACCCCTCTCAGAGTATTAGCCCTCAACATAGATCAGCCCTTCACGTTTGGGTTAAACCTTGTGCCCCATTTGGAGAATAAAACGACCTATCTGGTCCTTCCGTAGACGCTGCCTTGCCCTGCTACATAACCCTCCCTCTGGGTCCTCGGTAAATGTTTTTAAAAACACCGCTGATGGAACACAACCTCCAGGTAGGTCAGAGGAGGCCAGTTAGCGCTGGAGAGTTGCAACCCGCTTAAATGCGCTGTCCTGGGTCATATCTGTGAGCTCGTACAAATATGCGACATTATTTATGAGCTTTTGCTCCATTCACGCTGTCAGCGATTCAAACTCTGAGTTGTCGAGTCTCTGCTGTTGGTCACTTTTCAACTTTGCCTGGTTGATGGCCGCCTCGACACATCACGCCGCTGCTTGTTTGCCTGAGTTCAGCTCTTCTGAATTTTTTATTGGGAATGCCAGTGTTCACTTTGACTCATGTTGCTGCCAATTGAAAAATTAATGACTTTGCTTTGTCTGCAAATCGCTATCAGTATGAAAGCTTCTTTACTGGAAACTCAGAGATGAAGAAAACGGCAGGTGGGAGAAGGAAGCAATGGGATCACAACTTAAGACAAACCAGACTTTAACCTGTTACTTAGTCGTGTATGAATGAGTATAGGGCTGTCAAACAATTAATCGCATCCAAAATAAAAGTTTGTGTTTACATAATAAATGTCGGTGAACTGTGCATAATTATTTTATATATATATATATAAATACACACACATGCATGTATTTTTAAGAAAAAATATTATTTATTTATAAAGTATTTATATTTATATAATAATACAAATTTATATACATTTATTTATATTTGTATATTTAATTTATTTATATTTATATATTTAATATTTATATTTGTAATTTATAAAAATATATAAATCTATATACATATTAGATTTATATAGATATTTAGATTTATTTACTATATACATTTATATTAGATTTCATATTGGAATATGTAGATTTACATATTAGTAAATATTTCTTAAATATATACAAGCATGTTTGTGTGTATGTGTGTGTATATATATATATATATATATATATATATATATATATATATATATAATTATACACAGTGCACCCACATATATTATGTAAACACAAACTTTTATTTTGGATGCGATTAATCGCGATTAATCGTTTGGCAGCCCTAAATGAGTGTGTGAATGGGTTAATGTAAGGCTAAATTTAAAGCACTTTGGTGGCCATTAGGTCTGTAAAAGTGCTATATAAATGCTGTCCATTTAAAATTTATTACTGGATATTCTCATATATAGCAGAAGCAGTATTTTATATATATATATAAACATTTTAAACGTTTTATATATCTTTTTATTTTATTTTTTAAATGCGTATTTATGGGACATGAAGAAAAATATGAGATGGGAGGAAAATTTATTTGACACTGCTTTAGCGTTCTCTCGCAAACGTTTTACGTTTTTCCGAGCGAACGCAACGTTTCTCAGGGGAATGCAAACATTTTGCGAGCAAAGGCAAAGTATCTCGGGGGAATGTAAACATTTGCGAGAGAATTAAGCGTTGACATTATTTTCCCTCCCATCTTATATTTTTTCCACCACCATGTTCCCTTAGAGCCTACGTACAATATGGGGGGGTTTAGTGACTCTTTTTACAGGTTATATCAAGACACCAGTACAAATGAATCATTTCACTAGAGAATCGGATTGACATTTTCAAAACACTGATTCCTTTTTTAATTTATTCAAATTTTTCCAGTTTATTGGTAAAATGATAGATAGATAGATAGATAGATAGATAGATAGATAGATAGATGGATGGATGGATGGATGGATGGATGGATGGATGGATGGATGGATGGATGGATGGATGGATGGATGGATGGATGGATGGATGGATGGATGGATGGATGGATGGATGGATGGATGGATGGATGGATGGATGGATGGATGGATGGAATTAAACAGAATTTTTGTTGGGTTACTGATTGTTTTATTTGCACAAACAGAGATGGAACACTTACTATTTTGCAGGTTATAATATATTTAAGATAATATAAAAGCATATAGTTGTATATGTTTTATATTATGTACTAGAATCCTTGAGTTATCACTGATTGAATAGTCATGATTTTTTGGCGTTGTCAAAGGCAAGGTGGTGAATGAAATATTTTTTTCTAACAGAAAAATAATTTAATCCCTTTTGAAACTGCATATCTTTTATATATATAAAACAACAAACCTTTGTATTTCACCTTGCACCACTGTTCTATTTGACCTAGCGTTAAGTGGATGAAATTCTGAGTTTAAGAGCTTGTTGAAGTTTATTAAGTGATGTGCTCAGACTGAAAATGCCTCGGCAAAGTCAACAGATTTTTTATTATTCCACTCATGCTTCCATTTCAGGAGCAAATGTTTTGAAATGAAAAAGAATAGACTAACAGATATTAAGGTCATGTTCCTCCACTCATTACAAGATTTTCAGAATTATGCCTTTTCCCCCATTCTTACGTTCACTAAAATAAAAATAACAATAAAAAGGGACACAGGAGATGTGCGTTAACCAATTCATCAGTGAATTCACAGAGGTTTCTGGCCAAGACTTTTTTGCCTGACAACAGCCAGAAGAGGGATCAAGCATTTAGCACATGCTGTCCAGTTTATGATTTCCAGAAAGCCTCTACAGGATGAATCTTATTAATGCCCTCCTATCTGTCTTCCCCCGCAAAACATAAAAGTGCGTAATGGCTCTCTTTTGCCTCTCTGGCATAGTTGTCTTCGTACCAAATCTAAGCACACTTCTGGGGAGATTTGAGAATTCCCTGCAACGTAGTGCCTCTCTTTAAGCTGCTCAGCAGAGCTGTGTCATACAGGCTCGTATCCTCCGAGAAGATTTACAGCTGTCCTTATTAGCTGTTACGAACGGGAGATGAGGAGACCGGCACTCAGGTTCATCTCGCTGGTGAATTATTGATAGATTTTCCTTCACTCAGACTGGATGGAGGGACTGCTGTGCCTGTCCAAGAATAGATGTGCTCTCCAAGTATGTTCAAGACCACAGACTGCCTCACCAACCTTAGGAGTCTCCTCTGTTTGAATCCATCAATGTCAGAATGAGTCCGTCAGGTTTGCTTACTCTGCTGAAAGGTCAGCATATGAATTTTCACGCTGGTTTATACTGGTTAATGCTCTTGTTGGTGGATCAACATAGCTGAATGTTGCTGGTTTAACTAGTAAAAAAGCCATGATAATGGCCAGCCAAAGGAAAATTGTATTTAAATGTCCTTGTATATTTCTTTTAAATTTCCATAGAAACTTAACTGGAAACACAGTTCATAGAATAAAAATGTTTGTGAATAGCAAAGCTCGTATTTGATCATTTGATGAGAAATGTTTGAGATCATATTGAGATCTTTGTCATTTGATTGCAGTTATCCTGGCAAACCTAAGCAGATATTTTTGCGAACTCTTCTGCAATTTTACAGGACCCAAACTCTTTATTTTGATGGTCTACCAACAACCCAAACACCTAATCTTAACCTAACAGTCTACTACATTCTACTAATGTAGTTGCAAAGTTACTCATAGTTAGTCGAATGTCTTAAGTGTAACCATATTTTCTCAGATTTCTCCTGGAATGGCTGTCAAGGAGAAAAAAAAAATTGTTTTTCATTTCTGGTGGCCTCACTTTATTTTCTGACACCAGAATCTGAAATCCATGCTCATCCTCCATATGTCGTATATATCCTAACTCATAAAGCATCACCAACAGCTGGAGAACTGCACAAAAGCAGGTCATTCCTTGATCTAGATAAGACAATGTGCTGGCTGGCCTATTTGTTGGCAGTCTCTGGAGGTAGGGTGCATAGCAGAGAAGCAAGGAAGAAAGGGAAAGAACAGAAAATAAATTCCCCACTGTCACTGATAAACTGTATTTTACCTGCTTTGTTGTGACCTGCAAATGTGGGACCTTCCTGTCTGTGAAAATATATGCAACACCATTCAAAAGTCTGTGGTTGGTATGAAAATAAATGAAAACTTTAATTCAGCAAGGATGCAGAAAGTTGATGAAAAGTAACAGTAATAATGTTTATAATGTTACATGATGTTCTATTTCAAATAAATTCTGTTCTTTTAAACTTTCTATTCGTTAAAGGAGTAGTTCACTTAAAAAAACAACAACTTTGCTGATAATTTACTTGTCATCCAAGATGTCCATGTCATTCTTTCTTCAGTCAAAATAAATTAAGGCTTTTGATGAAAACATTCCAGGATTTTTCTCCATATAATGGACTTCATTGGGTACCAAACGGTTCAAGGTCCAAATGAGAGTTTCAGTGCAGCTTAAAAGGGCTTTAAATGATACCAGACGATGAATAAGGCTCTTATCTAGCAAAACGATGTGATGCTCGTTCGTGACTCGCCTTTTCAAACTTGTTCATCAAAACGAACGAATCTTTTATCAAGTCATTTGGTTCATTCAACGAACGAAATGACTCGAAAAAAAAGATTTGTTCATTTTGATGACCGAATCAGGAGAGTCACGAATGCGCATCACATAACAGAGCAAGACGAGCATTTGTGCTTATAAAACTTAATTTTTTTGTTTATTTTTGAAATTACCTATCGTTTCGCTTGATAAGACCCTTATTCATCGTCTGGTGTCGTTTAAAGCCCTTTGAAGCTGCACTGAAACTTTCATTTAGACCATGAACTGTTTGGTACCCATTGAAGTCCATTATACGGAGAAAAATCCTGGAATGTTTTCAACAAAAATCTTAATTTCTTTTTGACTGAAGAAAGAAAGACGTGGACATCTTGGATGACATGGGGGTGAGTAAATTATCAGCAAAAGTTTTTTAAAAGTGAACTACTCCTTTAAAGTCTCCTATATATATATCATGTGTTTTCCACAAAAATATTAAGCAGCACAAATGTTTTTTAACATTAATAAGTACTGTTTCTTGAGCTCCATATCAGCATATTTCTGAAGATTAGAGTAATGATGCTGATAATTCAGCTTTTCCATCACAGGAATAAATTATATTTTAAAAAACATATTTAAAAAGTTATATTCAATTGTAATAATATTTCACAATATTATTTTACTCTATTTTGAGCAAGGAGCTTCTTTTAAAATCATTAAACAGTTCTTACGACTGAACTTTTGAGCAGTATATTCATAAAAATATATGAATAAGATGAATGTTTCAGCATATGAAGTTCTTAGATTACATCAGTGATGAATTACAGTACTTTAGGGATTGTTGGTCAGAAGGTAAAAGATGTGTGAAAGACTCTGAAGGCTTTCCACTAGACTGTTGGAACATGGCTGGAGGGATTTTCTCTGGCACTGAGGTCAAGCACTGATGTTCAATTCATCCCAAAGGTGTTCAGTGAAGTTCGTGTCTCTTTTTGCAGTGTAGTCAAGTTCTTCACACTCAGTAAACACATTTTACTGCTGCCATCCTATGACATTGCCACATGGAAAATCACTCCTCATTCTACTGGAAACCCTAGTCTCAGAAGATTGCACGAGTGGATGTTTGATTTTATGCTCTTGCTAGTAATGGATGAAACTGAAATAGCCTAAAATATGTGTTTGTACCTTTTATGCATGAGTACAGAAAACTTCATATCTCACCATTGTGTATTTTAAGACCTTTTTTTGTATTTTTCTCTTTTACAGTGTTCTCAGCATATTAGCATTACATTTGACACACTTCAGCGGTGTTAATTAGAAATATATTATTTATTGGGGTCTTCCAAGAGTCATTAATGAAATCCACAGTTTGTGGAAATGGATTTTTTTAAATTCAATGATTTGTCCACACCAATTAAACATCTCTTCCCCCAAGCTATCACAGGTTTTCAAAATAGTACCATGTATAATATACCACCATGTTGTTCTCCCATAACCCCCCTCCCTTTTTTTTCTTGGCAAAACTTGATTATGGCTCACTCCTTCTTGAGCGTCGTGGCTTGAATAATTAGAATGGCATCATGAATTAATGAAGCCCTCCCTATTTTTCTCCTTCATCCTCAAGGTCTCCACATCATGTGTTTAATCTTTGAGAATGTGTTTTTAAGACCCTTTTATGTGTGTGCGCGTTCTACAAGGTTTAAAGATAAATTCATATTTGAATTTTTGAACTGATTTTTCCATTGACCTTCATAAAAATAGATGTTGGGTGTTAAAATTTACATTGGTTTGATTCTGGTTCAAGGATCAGTATTTAAAGAAGTAGTTCACTTTTAAAATAAATTTTTGCTGATAGTTTACTCACCCCCATGTCATCCAAGATATCCATGTCATTCTCTCTTCAGTCGAAAAGAAATTGATGAAACAATCCAGCATTTTTCTCCATATTATGGACTTCAATGGGAACCAAACGGTTCAAGGTCCAAGACAGTTTCAGTGCAAACTGAAGTTTAAGTTTTATAAGCTCAAATGGTCATTCTGTGATGCACGTTTGTGACTCTCCTGTTCAAACTCGTTCTTCAAAATGAACAAATGGTTCATTCAATGAACTAAATGAATGAGTTTGCACTGAAACTGTCTTTTGGACCTTGAACCGTTTGGTTCCCATTAAAGTCCATTATATGGAGAAAAATCCTGATGTATTCATCAAAAACCTTAATTTCTTTTCGACTGAAGAAAGAAAGACATGGATATATTGGATGACATGAGGGTGAGTAAATTATCAGCAAAAGTTTTTTTTAAAGTGAACTACTCCTAAAAGTTAACATTATTCTAAATGGCAAATTGGAGATATCCTAGCAGCATTAAAACTTGTCCAAATACTCCTTCCAACTATTTTTTGTCTGAGAAAAAAAACAACAGAAACACAAAATTTCAGCACCACTCTTATTCCTCTAAACATGTTGACAGTAGCTTGTTGAAGGTGGGGGTTTGAAATCTGACAAAACAAAAGATTCATAGCGAGATCCGAAGGCTGAAAAGCCTTCAAAACTGTCCAGAAATTGCACTCTTTTTCCTGAAATGGTCTCTGTAAAAATGTCTAGATCGTCTTGCATCACACACTTACAATCTCTCCAGAAGTCTTAAATAGCTACAAAACCTGTCGTTGGACTTTTTTTCCTGTCAAAAAACAAATTGCTTTTGTTGATTGCTGGCTTAAAGTCACAGAAGGACTCTGAAGTAATATCATCATGTGTGTGTATGTTTGCCTTGCAGAATTGCTATATTGGAGAGTGGAAGCCTTCGGATATCCAACGCCACCAAATCAGACGCTGGCACGTACACGTGTGTCGCCCGTAACCAGTTTGGCGAAGCAAGCAGCTCAGGGAACCTGCTTGTTAAAGGTATTTGCTTGAATTTTGGAGTCTATATAGCCTCTTCTGACATATATTTAATAAACTTTTAAAAATAAGGACATCACTTGGGGGTTTTCACAGCGATGTCATACTGGTAGTTACAGGAACTAGCCACCAAGGTATTCCGAGAACTACATTTTCCCCTAGGGCTATTTTCCTGGTTTCATTCACACCGCCAAAAGGAACTTTGAAGTGACGTAAGCCGTAACTTATGAGCCGGGACTTTTATTTTGACATTGCTGAGAACGCCGCACTCCATTCTCCATTATCTTCATTCGTTTACGATCATTTTAACAGTCCTGTCTAATACAATATTAGGTAGAACTGTTATAAACAAAGAAAGTAAACAGTATATAAAAAGGTATTATAGCGTTTGCCGTGTGGTTGATTCCCAAATTCGATAGTTGAGGAGAAATACATACTCATGTTTCATTTGGTGCCTTCAAAGTCACGTTGGATTTCCTCCATAGCGTAGTGAGGTTAGAGCAAATTTAGTCATATAACTAGAACTAAAATCATTCCCAGTTCCTGTGGTGCGAAAGCGCCAATTTTTGGTTCCTCAAAGAACCTTTCATTGAACCGCTCTTAAAGGGATACTCCACTTTTTTTGGAAATAGACTCATTTCACAACTCCCTCAGAGTTAAACAGTTGGGTTTTACCATTTTCGAATCCATTCAGCCGATTTTCTGATATTTTGAAGAATATCAGTAACCAGACAGTTTCTGGTCTCATTGACTTCCATAGTTGGGAAAAAAATATACTATGGAAGTCAATGAGACCAGAAACTGTCTGGTTGCAAATATTCTTCGAAATATCAGAAAATCGGCTGAATGGATTCGAAAACGGTAAAACTCAACTGTTTAACTCTGGGGGAGTTGTAAAATGAGCCTATTTCCAAAAAAAGTGGAGTATCCCTTTAAAATAGACATTTTTTTCTAACATTTTAAGAATCTAAACAACTTTTTTCACCACATGGATCTTTGTACAATGGAAAGGTTCCATGGATGTATACCAATAAAGAACCTCTAGTTTAACCGTGTACAGTACATTCTACATCACACACCCACCCAAGTTGCATTACAATGTCTTTTTGGTGTGCTTATCTGTATTCATTTATGTCTAAGTAAAATATACCTTCCAAAGCTATCTGATCTTAGCCAAAGGGAATCCTTTTATTTCCTAATGAGATGGAGTGTAGCGTCAGAACACCAGCATGGGAAACCCGGAGGGACCCAGATCACACTTGTGTTGAGTCACTGGAGCAGTGAGTTATTATGATGTATTAAATATGAATGAGAGGTGGGTGTGCAGTGCCGAGCCTGTTCACTTAGGAGTGTTCTAAGGCTTGGTGGATTTTCAGGATGTAAGCACAACTCAGTGGAGGTCTCCATAACCTCTGCGACGTGTGTTTTACCTCCCTCATCGCTCTCTGTTCCTTCCTATTTCTCTTGAGCAATATTTGGGCAGATTTGTTTTCTAAGCAGCACGTAAGTTATGATTTAATAACACGGGGTGCCTCTGATTTCATGTGCAGATTCAGTTGGAATTGGAATCTCTTTATGTTATTATCAACAGATTTTTATTGAGAATGCTTTTGAAATTCCCAAACTGTATTAAATTGTTTTGAAATTGAAAAACATTCAGTTGGTTCTGACAAATTATAGTTACTGCAATTTTCTAATTCTTGACAATTGACATATCAGTTTTATTGCAAATTAAAATTCCACTTCCACTTCATGTGTGGTTTAGACAATTTTTTGCAAAAAAATTCGCAAAAACCCTGAAGATAGGACTGTCTTCAGTCTGTTTGTGTCTGTTTACAGAAGGTATACCCATTAAAACCAACTGAAATAATGATGTAATTAATGATAACATTATACACTAATAAATCACCAGAGATTCTCCTTTTTGATTTAATTCTCTTTTTAAATTGGATTGGATGCCAGTAATGCTTGACCTACCAACTGTTATTTGACCAAAAAAGTTTGCGAAAATTCATAATGATGGTGAACCAGGCTGCACATCTCCAAATTTAGCTTTAGTTACAGTATTGGGCGAAGGTCAAAAAAACACTGTGGGAAAAATAAGATACGAAAATCACAGACATTCCTACAGTATCTAATCGGGATTATATTTCTTAGAGGTCGCCCAAGGCAGCTGAAGAACAGTGGGTAATTTGTTCTGAGGGATAAAATCACACTGTAAAACAATTTTACCTAAACTCCCCAGGGAAAATTAAGTCTGTCTGAATTGGGATTTTCTTTCATATTCATAGCTTTTTATAGTCATAATCGTGTAGCAGCGCTTGGCCGCCACCCCACAACCCACTAGTATTGTGGCAGATCATACACAAAATTGCTTTAAATATGTTTTATATTGCTGAAATAAAAGCATCTTTAACCATCCTTTTTCCACACGGCTATCAAAAGCAGTGGGTTTCCAGCCATTTGATAGAAAGTGTCCTTAATGAACATTCAGAGGCAAAACTACATGTCTATAAAAAGCTCTATATTTATCGCCTCACTCGGGTTCTTTTAGAAGTGAATCATTTCTAAAACTGCAGTTTCTTGTGCCTTAAGTGTGAGGTTTTAGTCTACTTCATTAACCTTTGTCAGGCATTGAAACCCTAAATCATTGCATGTCAAGGGGAGATCCATCAAAAACTCAATAAATATTGAGTCCCCTTCATTTTATATTCGTATGTATTATGTTATCAACTTATTGACATGACACAGGGGGAACGTGGGTTGAGTAAATGGGATTTATAGATAGATGGACTGGGGCAGAGAACCTTAAATACGATTGATAGATAGATGCAATGAGGCTGGGCACTTTTCACTTGCCAAAGATGTCAAAAGAAGTGATATGCCACTGGCAGCTATATGTCAATGTCTATTTTCTTTCCATTAGTATGTCAGAAGGGCGTACACATGCTACATCAGCAAAATAACATCCATAATTGTACCATACAGTCAAAACTACTGTAGACACTGTTAGAGCCAAGCTAAAACCTAATGTTATGCAAATAAATATGCAACATACTGAATGGATAGCTTCTAAAATGTCAGTTATTTATGTGAATATGTGAATTAAATTGCTTTATAAAATATATGTTATTGTTTATATGAAAATTAAGATTAGTTCAATGTTTAATACCTCTATATTTATTTTAAGTTTGTTTTGCTTGGATGTTTAAGCTACTTCATTTCATTCTGGAATGGAACAAATATTTATATAAAAGTAATATGAAACTAATAAAATATTAAGAAGCCATGGAAATGTGTTTTTTTCCTCGACTTTCTCTAGATATTGTTTTTCACTGTGAAGAAAATCAGTTATTTCAGTTCTTGTGTTTTTAAAAGGTTTTAAATTGTATATATTGTCCATACATTGATGTTGTAGAATAAGTATCCGCCCAAATAAAAAAAACGTGTTTGAACACCTGCGAATACTAATGAGATCACAGTCCACACTTGACGTGTTTGTTCTTGATTTAAAGTTTAATGCAGTTTCCTCCCCTCCAAAAAAAAAAAAAACAGTCCGACTTAAAAACAAATCTGTTGTGACTGAGCGTGTTGTCATGTTTACTTAAAGGTTCAATCCATTTTTTTGTCTTTCTTCTCGGAGGCCTTCAGACACCAGCTCCACAGCTCTCTAATAAAGCACCTTGGAGGCAGTTCTCCTTTTAGTGGTTGCTATAGTAACCGCTTTGATTGTTTCATTTGCCCTTTTTTAAGATGCAAATGCAAATGTCTTTTACATGAGTCATATCATTATTCTTTAACATGGCTGATTCCTCTATATTTAGAGATTATCCATAAGGCTGCCTGGTGTAAAGTCTATAGGAGAACAAATGTCTATCTATCTATCTATCTATCTATCTATCTATCTATCTATCTATCTATCTATCTATCTATCTATCTATCTATCTATCTATCTATCTATCTATCTATCTATCTATCTATCTATCTATCTATCTATCTATCTATCTATCTATCTATCTATCTATCTATCTATCTATCTATCTATCTATCTATCTATCTATCTATCTATCTATCTATCTATCTATCTATCTATCTATCTATCTATCTATCTATCTATCTATCTATCTATCTATCTATCTATCTATCTATCTATCTATCTATCTATCTATCTATCTAAATGAGAACCTGTTGATGCAGATTAAACCTGTCATTTAACATCTACATAATAACAAATTCAATTATATCATAATATGCAATCATAATCAGTGTTGGGGTAAACGCATGAGTAACGTAAGTTGCGTAATCAGATTACTTGTTTATAGAATAGAATAGAATAGAATAGAATAGAATAGAATAGAATAGAATGAGGCATTTATATAGCGCTTTCATATGAACAACTATACACCCAAAGTGCTTTACAATCATATCAGGGGGTCTCTCCTCAATCCACCACCAGTGTGCAGCATCCACTTATATAGGTTGGTAACACTTTATTTTGATGGTCCTTTTTGAACATTCTGTTGACTATTAAGTAACTTTGCAACAACATGTTAAACTTTATTGTGATGATCCTCCAATAGACATTCCACTTACTAAAAGTAACTTTGCAACTATGTCAACTTATTCTAACCCTACCAGTCTACTAATACTCTACTAACACTCTAATGAGACCTAGTAGACATGTAGGTGCAAAGTTACTTATAGTCAACAGAATGTGTTAAAGGGATAGTTCACTTTGAAATTATTTTTGGTATGTTTTAGCTTACCTCAAGGGCATCCAAGATGTAGGTGTCTTTGTTTCCACAGTAGTGTCAATTTTGATATTTTTAGGTCAACCCGTTCTTGTCTGTCAGTCATATAATGGAGGTCTATGGTCAACACCTCAAAGAGCATACAGAGAGATGTCCAAATTAAACATGATTTAATGACTCGTAAATGTAAGTACACACTGATGACCTAAGACATGAAACGAGCGGTTTGTGTGAGAAAACGAATGGTATTTATATCGTTTTACCTCTTTTAACCACAGCCACAAAGCACCTGCGCCCTCAGATCAGTTGCACATGGCTGTGGTAAAGTAAAACGATATAAATACCGCTCGTTTCTTGTCTTAGGCCGTCAATGTGTACTTCCATTTACGAGTCATTAAATCATGTTTAATTTGGACTTCTCTGTGTATGCTCTTTGAGGTGGTGACCATAGACCTCCATTATATGACTGACAGACAAGAACGGTTTGACCTAAAAATATCAAAATTGAAACTACTGAGGAAACATAGACACCTACATCTTGGATGCCCTTGAGGTAAGCTAAAAGGGACCATTAAAATTAAGAAAACCCAATATGGTAAATAATACAAATATACTTTATGTATTTAATCTTTTTTTAAAAAAACATCAATGATCCAATTCATCCATTCTAATGAGAGGACTTTAGATAAAAAGCACAATCATGTTTCTTTTTTTTTTAATGTTAAACTTTCTTCTCTTCTTCTCACTTTCACTCTTGGTGTGAAGGGCCTTTACCTTTACCAAAAAATCGAATTTGTTATTTTGTAATTAAAAAACAAACAAGCAAGCCCAGACCAGTTGAGACAAAGTAATGCAAATGTAACGCAACACTTTGCTTTCCATAAAAAGTAACCAAGTAGACAATTAGTTTGCTTTTTTAGGGAGGAACACAATATTGTAAAACATTACTTTTAAAAGTAACATTCCCCAACACTGATCATAATTAGTTATAATTATGGTAGTACAAAACACCCTGGGACAAAAATGCCTATATTGTCTGTAAAAAAAAAACAGGTATTTGTTAATGAAGGAAGGTTTGTTTTCTCTGCCAGTTACTTGTAAAACCTTCATTTGCCTGTGTTCCCATCGGCTGGTTAATAATTTAAAAATGCATTACTTGCATTATAGATGATATATATATATATATATATGCAGTCAGAGAAGCTTAGACAGAGAGAGAGATGGATGAGTATCTTATAAGTCTTTTATGTCGAGTCTCGGCTCCGTGCTTTCATCGAAAGACCACTTTTGTTCACCAGCGTAAGTGTTGTAGTCACACGTTTTTCCACTTTCTAACACTGACGTATTTAATTAATCAAAAGTGGAATTCTTTAATCTGAAGATATTTAATTTAAGAATGAAACTCCACAGATCATTTCACACCGTAAAGGTTGAAAAGCAGGCTCATAATTATTAACGTTATCCGTCTCTGAAAACAGAATTATCTCTCGAAAGGATGTTTTATTTCTCATTTGCAAGAACTTGGATTTCACACTAAAGCAATAACGGCTCTTTCAACTCCAAAAAGAGTCTAACGGCATTGTGATTGGTCCTCAGCCAGCCTCATTACTTCGAGTCACTGTCTGCCCTGTGCGTGCTGTTTGTTCGCCACGTCGTCTCGCACCTTTTATTCCATTATTTCTCTTCATTAACGCAGTCCTCAAACATGTCCGCTCTGTCATTATTGATGACATTTATCCAGACGCTTTGTAATGCGTCTGAGGATGGGGAGCGGCCCATTAAATTGGTTATCAATCAGCCTGAGGAGAAGGATGCATCTTTTTTCTATCCGGGTGAATTGCACGATTATCTTCAGATTTATATTTCAGAGAGAGTGTCACGGGCGTCTATCTGACACCGACCCTGAGCGTTTACTCTCGATTGCGTGGGCCCTGCGTCGCCGCATATCCTTGCTGACGTACAAATGTTCCCCTATATGATCTAGCACCTAACTGTCACTATTAATAAGGCACTGAGACTAAGACAGGGACATTTACATTTGCAATTTCATTTAGGAGTGGAAACCTGGTTTGCCTGTGTACATCAGCGTCTGCCGCAACCCTTATGGGAGATGACAGTGGTTTATTTAAATTGACTGTGGTGATATGAGGGCTGAAAAATACCTGTCACATTAGATTCCCACGGGATAAGTTGCGTGTAAACCCTCCCAGCAAACAGCGGTTGGAAACGGAGCATTGTGTCAGCCCTGCTGATGTCCCAATCATCAGAACGCTGAGAGGATATTACCTAGATTAATTAGTCTTAATTAGAAATTAGTTTTGCTGGACAGAGATTAACTGAGGATCAGATCATGTGTTTGAATGTTGGACAATGATATCACAGTTGGTGAAAGATCATTCTCATAATGAGTTGCCTCACTGTTGCATGCAACGTACACGGTTATCCCATCAGCAACATGTCACTTAAAGGGATAGTTCACTTTGAAATTAGTTTTTGATTTGTTTTAGGCGTCTTTGTCTCCACAGTATTTTCAATTTAGATGTTTTTAGGTCAAACCGTTCTTGTCTGTTAGTCATATAATGGAGGTATATGGGGTCCACCTCAAAGAGCATGCACAGAGAAGTCCAAATTAAACATGATTTAATGACTCATTAATGGCCTAAGACTGAAGGGACCGAAGCGCCAGTGCCTTCAGATCACTTGGACGTGGCTGTGGTTACAAGAGGTAAAAACGATACAAATACTGTTCGTTTTCTCACACAAACCGCTCGTTTCGTGTCTTAGGCCATCAATGTGTACTTATATTTGAGTCATTAAATCATGTTTAATTTGGACTTCACTGTGCATGCTCTTTGAGGTGGTGACCATAGACCTCCATTATATGACTGACAGATAAGAACGGTTTGACCTAAAAATATCAAAACTGAAAATACTGTGGAGACAAAGACACCTACTGTACATCTTTGATGCCCTAGAGGTAAGCTAAAACATATCAAAAATTAATTTCAGAGTGAACTATCCCTTTAAAGTTGCAGTGCACACATTAAAAAAAACATGTGTGCATTATTTCTACTTTTGCTGTAACTATTATTTTATTTTATTTTAGATGTTTTATAGTTTTATAATTAAAAATAATAATCCATTATAATTACAATTTTTTTATATTTCTTTCTCATGGTGTTCAATTGTTTCATTTTCATCTAGTACTGTTTTTTGGCTGTGTTGTTATTACTCATTTGACAATTAAACTTTTGATAATTTTATTAAATGCTTTTATATTTGCGATTTGATGGAATTTTACCCAAGGCTCTTTTAAAAAAGAAGGACTAAAGCTATCACAGATTGCGCACATATCCAAGAGGCTCTATTTCAATTATTACTTTGTGATGTTTTCGACCCGAGTTGTCTGAGTACGAGCTTCAAAAAAAGGGGGATTGCAAGATCCGCAAGGTTATCGCGGAGGGTGGAAACTCAATTGGAAGAGGTTGCAGTGGTCAGGCTTTTTGTCAGCTTTCTTTTGGTGCGATTTTGCAGAGGTATTGGTGTGAAGATAAGGAGCCTTGGTCATTTCGAAACTGCTTTTGGAGTGTGCATGAGGAGAGAAGAAAAGACATGGAGAATGGGGGCAGATATAACCGATTTTAGTATGGTATAGACTTTTTTTCTTGGTCAAAATCTTAAGAATCATGTCAAGTACGCTTAAATTTTTATGTAGCCACCAAATCATATGAATGAAGCTCGTGACTTTTCCTGATCCCATTCCCTCTTTTCTCTCCACTGTTCTCTATAAATAAAAATGGCATAAAAAAGGGCAAAATAAAAATGTTTATCTACCGTATATTTGACTGTAAATACACAAATTCCTATTCAATTTAGAAGTTAATTCACAATGGACAGGCAGTTGTCTCTCTAGTGATGTAGGTTTTGCCCTATTTTGTGTCTTGAGTTTTGTTATTACAGTGTTTTGATGGTGGCTTAGAGTTTTTCGCAAAACACACTTAATGACTGGAGAACATTTATTTTTAGTTTGCTTTATCTACTTTTACTCGACGTCAGTGCTGCATGACAACACTGTAAAAAAAGTATTTTCAAGATTTGTTATCACATTTTTTCTTTTGTTAAATCAACTTAAATAATTTATTTAGTTCAGATAACTTATCATTTTGAGTTTCTGATGATTAAATCAATCTCCTTCATTGTAATAACTCACTTTTTCAATCAACTTAAAATTTTTAGGGGCAACCAGGTTACTTAATTTTTAAGTTAAACCAACAATATTTTTTTACTGTGAATGTTTTGAGTTTGCTTCAGTTATTTTTTTATTGTAGATCAAAAGCAAGTTACTTAAAAAAAAGTTACTTACTTTTTTTATTCCTAATTTGGAATTTTACATTATTTGATGGATTCTGAACCACTCTTGCTGAGGGAATTTCTGTATATTGTCTTTCCCGATATAATTACTGTACATTAATTTATTCATTTCCACAACTTAAAGTATGTTTGTTCTTCCTTAAAATCTTCCTTAAAAAAAAAAAGTTCAGTCAACTCAAATATCCAAGTTATCTCTTACTACAGTCCACATTTCAAGTTGACTAAACTTAAAATGTGAAGGCAGCATAAATACTTACTATATTAAGTTACAATCTTTTTTTTGCAGTGCATTCCTATAATAAAATACACACAGAAAATTCCTATTTAAAATAAAGGACAAAGTCACAGGTGACCTTTGAGTTTGATTTCTTGACACTATCAGCAGTAGCCTGTCGCACAGATCTGCACATTGGCTTTGCTCAATTGCTTTTTGTGCCAAATCATTGTGAGCCCACTTGACCTGTATGAGACTGCAATATTAAAGTAGAAATATTAGAGAAGAATAACGTGAAGTCTGGCTCTACGACACTTCCACAGACCATTTAACCTCGCTTGGTCATTGAGTAGCAGGGTTCTTCCGTTCCCGTCACCTTCTTTATGTCACTATGAAGCAGGATATTTGTAAAATTGATGGAGCTGCATTCATTCAAAAGTGTGAACACACTTTTGAGGTCATTGACGTCTCTGTGATGGGATCAGTCTAAAGCTTCCACGGGTTGCCGCTGTTAATCTATAGGGTCTCATCTTCTCTCGACAGCTTTAATGACAGACAGTAACAGTAACAAGGTATTATGCAAGAAGGATATCACTCAGATTACGCCGACGAGAGCTTGAGGGCGTCAGGTCTTTTAAACGAGGTTATCTATGCAATCTGTCACAAATGATGATGGAGCGGGGTAATAAGAGGCATTTTCTCCAGTTCTACAACCTCGACTGTAAGACGGCAGTGTCAGCTTTGGCTTGAATGAATTTTCAGGTTTCACTTCAGAGCTGTTCCGGGCACTGGTCTGAAGCGCAAATTTGCGGATCAGCGCAACCACGCATTCCCTCTAGTCTACACCCTCGCTGAGGCGCGTTTCATTCATTACAACTACAATGCGAGGTATTAATAGCTTCTCGTTGACTTACAATGGTCATTTTTCAGCTGTTCAGTTTAGCCTGATGCTTGTTTAAATGTAGACCATAGAGGAATCCGCCTTGTTTGGAGACCCCAAGCCACTTCCATGGCGAAGAACAAAGGGAGCCACGGGACATCCGACTACTATGAGGGAAGTCAAACAATAACGTGGGAGTGTTACACAGAGAACAGGATGAAAGTGGTTGAAAAAAAGGTACAATATTCAAGCAATCCTCCAACAAGTGCTGTTCCTACAGGAGAAGAGCGAGTAACATGCTCTTTTCGAGGCTTCAAGGCGCTGCTGTTGAATTCTGAATTGAATTGCCAGGCTAAGAGCTGACAGAATACCAGGCAGTGCCGTATTGTCATCCCATTGTGTGTATCTGACAGACAGTCGGAGAGGGATCTCATCCAAACAATAAAAGAAGCGAGCCTCATCCGACGGCCCCTCATTGTGTTCCATACAAAACCCATAGCAACGCACCTGTTAGCTTTGCCTTTCCAGTTTGATATCAGTTGAGATGGGAAAGGTCGTTTCGTGTGTCGGAGACCTGTAATTCCAGAATCGAATCCTCACACATTGATTGGAAGCGTGTGCTTTCTGCTTTCAGCATACATTTGCACTCTTCTGGGGTATCATTCACTGCGCTTAATTTAGTCTGATGGACATTTCAGCAAAATATACACAGCGCCCTCATGAGGCTCAAAAGCGGGTTTTTGCTCTCGTGCACCTGTTCTACACAAGGCTGCACTTTGAAAGTGGAGGAGCGGGCGCGCTTATCGTGTTCATTTGTGAAATGGCGCCAGTCTGTGTGTGAACTAAACTGACTTGGAAGGAAAGAGAGCTGGCCCTGCCGGGACTCCTGGCGTGTTATCTGTTTTTCAGAGTAGTGCATTGTGGGACATTTGGGGCTTAGGAAAGATCAGACAGTGACACATCGTGGAGCTCATGGGTTATTCACCTCTTCGCCCACCCTAGATATTGGCCTGTTAGTTGGTAGCCATCTGTCGTTGAGCTCTGTGCACTGGACTCTGGATCTTATTTTGACATTTGAGCAACGTTCAAAGAAAAAAGTTTATTTGAAATCATTGCTGATTGATTGTATTAATTAATCATAATGAAACACATTTCTTTGAAAATCCCCAAAATTAAGACAATTGAAAGACATTTCTATGGCATTTTGGTAATTAACAAAATAGTCTACCATTTAAAAGTTTGTGGAATAAAAACCCTTTATTCCTAATTAGGAATTTTACTGAATTTGATGGATTCTGAACCACTCTTGCTGAGGAAATTTCTGTATATTGTCTTTCTGGATGTAATTGCATGAATTTATTGATTTTCAGAGCTTCTTGTATACACACTGTAAAAAAAACTTAAAGTACGTTTGTTCTGCCTTAAAATCTTAAGTTTAGTCAACTCAAATATCCAAGTTATCACTTACTACAGTCCACATTTCAAGTTGACTAAACTTAAAATGTGAAGGCAGCATAAATACTTACTATTTTAAGTTTTTTTTGCAGTGCATTGCTATCATTAAATACATACAGAAAATTATCTTGTGACTTAAATGACCCTGAATCTTATTTTGACATTTGAGCAACATTCAAAGAAAAACGTTTATTTGAAATCATTGCTGATTGATTCATTTAACTAATTATAATGAAGCACATTTCTTTGAAAATCCCCAACATTACGACAATAGAAAGACATTTCTATGGCATTTGGGTAATTAATAAAATATACTCTACCATTTAAAAGTTTGGGGTCAGAAAGATATTTTCAGTGTGTTTGAAAGAAGTCTCTAATGTTCACCAAGGCTACATTTATTTGATCAAAATACTATGTAATTTATTCCTTTTATGGAAAAGTTAAATTTCCCATAATCTAGTCTTCAGTGTCACATGATCCTTCAGAAATCAATGTTGATTTGCTGCTCAAGAAACATTTCTGATTATCATCAATGCTGAAAACACTAGTGCTGCTCCATATTTTTGTGGAAGCATGATACTTTTTAAGGATTCTTTGATGAATTAAATGTTGTTCTTTTTTAAAGCATTTATTTGAAATGGAAATCTTTTGTAACATTATAAATGTTTTGCATTTATATCAAATTTAATGTATCCTTGCTGAATAAGGCAAGGCTTTTCAAGACTTTACAAAAAGAGAAGTTAATGCTTGTTTTATTTCCACAATGGTACTTTTTGAAATGTATTTGTGTGTAACCATTGATATATATTGTCTTCCAGAGCCAACGATCATTACAACTGCTCCCAACACGCTGGATGTGACCGTTGGCGAGAGCATCATTCTTCCCTGCCAGGTTTCTTACGACTCCTCGCTGGAGCTCAAGTTCACGTGGTTCTTCAACGAGCAGCTCATCCACTTCGGCAGCCATGGAGGATACTTTGAAAAAGTTGGCGGAGTAAGAACAAAACAATTACAAATACCCTATTCAGTGGTTTATTCATTTATATCGCGGCCAAAAGTTTCTGATTATACTGGGATTACCCAGATTAAGTGTATAGTTTTTGGCTGGTCCTGTTATCTCAACATGGCAGCCACCAATAGCTGCCAACATTGGGAAAAAAAATAGCATGTAACATGTTGCTGTATTCCATTAAGCATATATTTTAATCATAAATTAAAATATAGCATATAAATGTATCATAAATCACTAAGTCACAGGATTTGCATACCTGTGCAGACTTAAAATGTTGCCTACGTAGGCAGCTAATAGGTTTTGGAACAGGGCCATAGATTTTTAATACATTTTTAAATACCTGTTTTTCCTGTCTTAAAAAAAAAATTAAGAACTAACGCTTTGATGAACACTTCACATACATATACTGTATGCAAATGTATTTAAACTGTAATTGGTAACATATTGTTCTTTAGATATTCATATCAAGTACTTTCAACTGAATTGCTGTGGGGAAAATCACATTAGTTCTTTTATTAAATTCCACCGTTTTGAGTTTGTGAATTTATGATAAGAGATTTTCCCATTATATGTGCAGACACTGACAACCCATTCTGTATTAATCTACAGTATAATTAAGCTTCCCACTCAGTATGAATTGCAGCACTTGTACAGTCACATGCGTTTCATTTCATTAAAAGTTCATGATATTTTTTTCCCCTTTCCTTTTTGGGGGTGAGGGGCTGATCGCTTTTCTTGTCATCTAGTTCATCATGTCATCCATAGAGGTGCCCTGTCTCCAAAGAAACTAGCAATGAAGACTGTTCTAGATGGAAGTGCTCTATTTCAAGAGCAAAAACTGCCACTCTAAAACTATTGTTCCTGATTGCTATGATTTTATATGAGTAATGTATCTTAATAGCAGCAATTTGAGTGAAGAATGTCGGGAAAGTATATACCCTTGAGGTCCTTGAGGTCATGTTCTCTGAGGTCCACTAATAATGTCATCAAGATTTTTACATCAAAAGACATCCTAACTTAGATGTAATAGCTATTTTCTCTCCTGTTTTTGACCCTGTCTTTCAAACACACTGTTTTCATAGCATTCAAGACTTTGACCCACTGCAATGATTGGGTAACAGTTTTGCATATTAAAATCATTTTCAACGTCCCCGCCATTACATTTGTGAAATTGTGTTGAAAATTTCCAATGTTGGCTTAGATCAATACAATAACATAAGTAGCGTTCTCTATGTGCTTTCTTCCGTATCCAGGAACCTCCCGAATTATCCCCATAAATGCGGAAGTAAAGGAAATATCTGCAAATCACAACTATTCAATTTGACTGCGGCGCTACAGTATGGGCGGGGCTAAAGAGGCCATGATGTAGAAGTAGGCATTTATCTAACAAGGAACTTTTGAGATTTGAAACTATTTTTCTAGAACAGTGACTTCTTATATGTTAAAAGATCAAGAAAAAATGATTTCTCAATTTATGACCCCTTTAAATTAATTAAATTGTTCTAAGTACTAACAGTGACTAGTACCAAAATAGTAAAAAACCTGAAATTAGCCATAATTTTTATTCACCGTATACTCTGGTCCACTTGGTAGCCATTTCTAAGCAAAAAATGCTCATCTCGACAAAAAGAGTTTTTGTTTGACCTACATTTTGCATGTATTTTAAGGCAGTAATAGGCCACGGTACAAAAAAAAAAAAAAAACGTTTCAAATAATGTCTTTGTAGTTTGTCTATGGCTGTACAGAGAGTTAAATATCCAATTAAAGTTAAATATCTGATAAATATCAAAAAAATGTACTATAATTCAAGGACATATAAATACAATTTAAAACAGGCATCATTTAAGATGTACAAATACAACTGAATAATAAAATATGTTTAATTTCTCTACCCAATCTGTAACTCCTTACCATATCTTTGATCTTTCTTTTTTTTAGCAGCACTCGGCAGGTGACATCATGATCCGAAACATTCAGCTGAGGCATGCTGGGAAGTACACGTGTGCCGTACAGACCAAGGTGGACAGCAGCTCCATTGCAACTGACCTGATTGTCAGAGGTGAAAATGCTATGAAACATATATAACACTTGCATCTGGTATCATATCTTTACGCATAAGACATCATCTACTTTTCACATTCTGGGTATTGACTATTAAATATCCAACATGAAGGCTAATTAGATACAATGTTACAGACTGTTAAAGCAACACTGTGTAACATTTCTGATGAAAATCTTCATCAAGTTCATCAAGGTTCATCAAGTCGTAACAGGGTGAAAGGCTGATGGGGTCTGTATCGCTTTTACTGGCACTATATTCCCAAAACGAACTACAAAATTTGACTGCTTTACGTTTAAGCGTTACAATAGCCATTATTTCGTTTTTCTTCGTTTCTGATGAAATCATGTAACATACTCTACCTTGTCTGTGGACATTGTTCATTCTAAAGCCGGCGAGCGTGCGTGCGAAGGTAGGCTAAATTATTAACGACAGCGGTAATGGGCAATTCAATTTTGTTTCCAACCAGTAGGGCGACCGAAGAGGAAAAGTTCCATGGCGTTGCCTTAAACAAGCCAGTGACGCATTGTAAATGTTAACCAAATGGAGGAAAGATGTGCTGATTTTTCTTCTACAGCAAAAAATCACCCATAAAAAAATGAAACATAATCTAATTAGAGCTTTTAAGTCAGTAAAAACATCAGCCTCAGACTTAACCAGCTGCAGTGATGTGCTTGAGGGGGCGTCTATGTGCATCCTACAAGCGTGACATCATTGTGTGTGTGTGTGTTTCTGGTTTGCATGGCTTTCTTCTATCTCAGGTCCTCCTGGCCCCCCTACCAGCATCCATGTGGAAGAAATCACAGATACCACTGCCACTCTCTCCTGGAGGCCTGGTCCTGATAATCACAGTCCAATTACTGCCTACACCATCCAGGCTAGAACCCCTTTCTCCCTCGGCTGGCAAGCTGTTAGCACAGGTGGGGCTTCTAACCAGCCTTCACTGATCAAAACATTTTCTGCATAGTTTCCTATTTCGTCCCCCTGCTTTTTTCTCTCCTGTTACGTGCTGAGATTTACATCATGTTTTTTTTTTTCTTATGCTTGTTATGCATTTTTTAGGCCCTGCTAAAATGATTGGTTTTACCACGTGTAGTTTTGCTTTTTCTGTAGCTTGAAGATCGATCCAAAAGGAGATGTTTTGCAAAATGTTGAGGCTGCTCTTTTCCACACAGTGAAAGTAAAGTGTACCCATGGGGTGTACACACAATAGAGAATTTTTACAATAGAGAATTGACTTATTTTTGAATTTCAAATAGATTGATAGATGTATAATTGGAGCTATAGGGTGTTATTTTTATCTCGGCTTTCACAGCAGCTGTCGATAAGCCCGGTTTTGTATCTTACCTACGGAGCCTATTATCTCACCGAGCCGAAGAGCCCCGCGCTGTGCATCTTGTTTGTGTGAGCGTGCGTGGGGGGCGTGCTAGCTCGCGAGGGGGCTCGTCTCACAGTATGTGTGTGTTCTGTTTTGTTCCAGTGCCGGAGGTGGTGGGGGGCACACATCTGACTGCTACAGTAATCGAGCTTAACCCCTGGGTAGAGTATGAGTTCAGAGTTTTGGCAAGCAACGCAGTAGGCACAGGAGAGCCCAGCAAACCCTCGAAGAAAGCCAGGACGAAAGAAACAGGTGAGTGCGTCAGACACGTTAGTCTGCATGTGGCTCTTGCAATTAGCGACATGTCGTGTGACTCGCTATCTTCCGTTACTTGCGTTGAAGGAGGACCGAAGCCATATCTAAGACTTCTGACTTTAGCCAGTCAGCAAAGACCCTTGCAAAATGCTACAAAGCACTTTAGAAAACCCCAAAGCAATAGGCTGCAATGCTTGAGCATCCTGGCAGCTCATTTTACATGCAAACACCACTCACATTTCTTCCGAAAATGTTTGAATGTAATTATGCATGCAGTTTAATGGGCTTGTATAAATTACTAACTGGCTAAAATAGAGTATTTTTACTTTTAAAAATGTATTTCTCGCACAGCAATGCCATTTAAGGAACTGTAAAAGGTGATTAAAAATGGTGAAAAAAGGAAACACACACACACTACACTAACATTCAAAAACATTGTGGTCGGTAAGATTTTTTTTTTTACATGTTTTTGAAAAAAATATCTTATGGCCACAAAGTCTACATTTGTTTGAATAAAAATATAGTAAAATTTGAAATTTAAAATAAATATTATCTGTTTTAATATATTTTACATTTGTTTGATTGAAAGCTGAATTTTTAGCATCATTACTCCAGTCTTCAGTGTCTCATGATCCTTCAGAAATCATTATAATATACTGATTTGGTGCTATATATATATATATATATATATATATATATATATATATATATATATATATACAGTGTATATATATATAGTTTATATATAGTTTATATATATATATATATATATATATATATAGTTTATATATATATATATATATATATATATATACAGTTTTTCAGCTCACAGTTGAGCTTTTAAATCATACAGTTAAAACTGTCCATTTCAAATAGTGTCCAGCATCTAAAAATATAAGCATGTCATTTATACATGAAAATATTTTTTAACTCAAATCATGTCCATGTTATTTGTTGAACTTTCAAATGATATGCAAATACAAAGTCTTAAATGGACACACCTGAGCCAAACTGTGTAAATCTTTTCCTTCCTCCAGTTCCCAAGGTCACCCCAGCCAACGTGAGCGGAGGAGGTGGCAGTCGATCAGAGTTAGTCATCACTTGGGAGGTAAGATGGCCAATGCACTTCACTGGCGCGCGTGTGTGTGTATATGTGTGTGTCTCCCTTAGTGAGTTCTTTGTATACAGTCTCCCTTTGCAAGCTGACTAGACATCATTGTTCCTTTTATGTGAGGTTTTCATTAATCATAGTACAGTGGATACACATAACACTTCATTTTCTGTAAGAGCTGCATGGCAATAACTGCCGCTGTCATACAGGAGAAGCAGCAAAGATAATTAAATGGAGTTACCCTCGAATTTTTGCGAGGAACTTTTCAAAGATTATTTTCTCTCTTTCTGTATCTCCTTTCATGAGACATGTTCTATTGTTCAGGGTTGAGAGTCAGCTGGTATTATCTATTGAGCTGGAAGTTTGTCACAGGGAACTTGAAACTTCAGTTCTGTTTTTTTTTTTTAAATGTAAATGAAGTATACCACAGAACGCCATCTTTTGTTCAAGAGAATTTCATGTCTTGTACTCAAAAACCACCACTACATTCAACAGTATAGTGTTATATTGTATTTTAAGACTTTATATTATTCTTTAAAAACAAAAATGTTTTGACTTTAGATTGCTTCTATAAAGATGGATGGATGGATGGATGGATAGATGGATGGATGGATGGATGGATGGATGGATGGATGGATGGATGGATGGATGGATGGATGGATGGATGGATGGATGGATGGATGGATGGATGGATGGATGGATGGATGGATAGATAGATAGATAGATAGATAGATAGATAGATAGATAGATAGATAGATAGATAGATAGATAGATAGATAGATAGATAGATAGATAGATAGATAGATAGATAGATAGATGGTAACAGACAACGAGGCAGCTCAACACATCCCATTAGGTTTGGTCTCTCTGTGTCAAATTGTTATTTTCACAGCACACACTGGAGTGAGCGCTTGATTACAGGTGCATTTTTATTTAGCCGTTAAGCTCCCCCGCACAAGTATGCGAGCGTGAAACCATAATCTCCCCCTTCTTTGAGTCACATGCCATGGTTTCGGACTAATGGATGCTATTTTCTGGTGGCCTCACCGTTACCGCACCGCATTACTCCATGGTCAGTGGCAGACCAATATTTCAAACAAAAACCACCATGATATCATTACCTGGCAAAACGATTTCCTGGGAGATGGAATCCCTCTCTCGCTGAAGAGGCTGAGATGACAGGTACTGCCTCAGACCACGTCGCGGCAGAGATTAGCGCGAATGCGGCGTCTGCTGCCTGACAGGTGTCAGGAAAGTCATACACCCTGCTGTCTGCACAGCCAAAATATAACAGACGGGTTTGTGTGTAAACTCTAGAGTAAAAGGGTTAGTTCACCCCCCAAAAAAATAAGTTAATTATTATTAATTCATCTCCCTCATCATGTCATTCCAAACTCGTAAGACTTTCGTTCATCTTCAGAACACAAATAAAGATCTTTTTAATGAAATCTGAGAGATTTCCGTCCCTCCGATGACAGCTACGCAATTAAAGGTTCATAAAGAGACCGTAAAAACAATCCATGAATTGAGCGGTTTAGTGCACATTTTTCTGAACAATGAATAGGCTTTTTTTCCACATAAACATTCATCAACAACATGTCAGTTGTGGTAAACAGAAGCTCAAGCATGTTCGCTTGACCTGTGAGAACCAATGAAGTTAAATTGATTTACTTGCCCCCAAGTCATCCAAGATGTCCATGTCATTCTTTCTTCAGTCGAAAAGAAATAAAGGTTTCTGATGAAAACATTCCAGTATTTTCTCATATAATGGACTTCAATGGGAACCAAACGGTTCAAGGTCCAAATGAGAGTTTCTGTGCAGCTTCAAAGGACTTTAAACGACACCAGACGATGAATAAGGCTCTTATCTAATGAAAAGATCAGTCATTTAAAAAATAAATAAAAAGGTTTAAGTTTTATAAGCACTTGTATAAGCCTTGCTCTGTTCTATGATAAGCGTTCGTGACTCCTGTTCAAACTCGTTCATCAAAATGAACAAATCTTTTTTCGAGTCATAAGACCCTTATTCATCGTCTGGTGTCTTTTAAAGCCCCTTGAAGCTGCACTAAACCTCTCATTTGGACCTTGAACCGTTTGGTTCCCAATGAAGTCCATTAAATGGAGAAAATCCTGGAATGTTTTAATCAAAAACCTTAATTTCTTTTTGACTGAAGAAAGAATGACATGGACATCTTGGATGACATGGGGGTGAGCAAATTATCAGCAAAAGTTTTGTTTAAAATTGAACTACTCCTTTAATTCTCGTGTTACGCAGCGTGATTGAGCTTCAGCAAGAACCAATGAGGTTTGCCCGGCAAGCAGGTTCGGCTGAGCTTCTGTTTGTCGCTGATCAGTGTTTAAATGTGAATAAAAGCCTCTGTTCAGAAAATTTGGACTGACATACAGTATAAAAAGTTCTACTTCTGCTATTCAGGATGCCTGTTTTGCGTTGCACATTCTGACACTTTGAGGCTACCGTAGGTGCGCTGTTGTTTGTGTGGGTTCCGGAAATAAACGAGTGAGTTTATGCATTGAAATTTGAAACTTGTCGTTATTTTTATCAACGTAATAGACTAAACCACTCAATTTATATGGATTAGTTTACAATCTCCTGACCTTGACCTTTTTGAAGCATCAAAGTGTCAGTTGTGTATCTGTCAATGGAGGGACTGAAAGCTCTGATTTCATCAAAAAGGTCTTCTTTTGTGTTCTGAAGATGGACAAAAGTCTTACAGGTTTGAACTAACGTGAGGGTGAGTAATTAATGACAGAATTAAAATTTTTGGGTGAAATACCTTACAAACAAGTAGCATGGTTTTAAAACATGGTAGCCTAGCATGGTATTTATGTCCAAAAACATAGTTGTTATTGTCTGTGTTGTACATATATAAGTAGTAGTATATAAGGATAATATATCAGGGTGTTATAATAAAGGGAATGTACTGTATTATAGATATATGTGCTTTATTTGTGTCTGTGTTGCAGCCTGTTCCTGAAGAGCTCCAGAACGGAGGAGGGTTTGGCTACGTCGTTGCTTTCCGGCCCTTTGGCGCCACCGGGTGGATGCAGGCGGCAGTTCCCTCTCCCGAAGCCTCCAAATACGTCTTCAAAAATGAGACCATCTTACCGTTCTCCCCGTTCCAAGTCAAAGTGGGGGTGTACAATAACAAGGGGGAAGGACCTTTTGGACCCGTGGTCACCATCTACTCTGCTGAGGAGGGTCAGTCATATTAACCGTTGTGTGCAACAGAGAAATTAAACTCAAATGTACCCTTTGACATTTCGCTGTGTAACGCTTAGCAGCCAGTTAATAGGAGCCAAGCTAACTGAAGTGTGTTGTGCCAGAACCCATTAATCATGGCCAGTCTTGTTTTTCAAAAAGAGTTAGACTTTTACAGACATTTGTTGAATAAAACGCTTTAATCGAAGAATTTCTCCACCGAATTCAGAGCCTGGAAGGGCCCCCAGTCGACTCAGAGCCAAAAGTCTTTCAGCGTTTGACATTGAGGTGTCCTGGAAAGCCCTTCCCTGGAGCACCAGCAAGAAACGTGTTCTCGGCTATGAGGTACACACTAAACACTTTCACATTAAAAGTTTATTTAAAAAAAAAAAAAAACATAAACGAAAATATTTTGTTTATTGCTATAATTCTTACGATTTTTCAAAACCCTAAATATTAAAACCATTATGCACATTTTTTTTTTGAATAAACATGAATAAAACTTGCAAAAGCTAAATATATAATGAATTGTTTTTCCCTCTTAATTCTTCAAAATTAATCTACCGATGACTCAAAGATTGACACTGATTAGCTCATGTTAATCAATTAAAAATAATACAATTTAAAAGTATGGATTTATGATAACTGAATGAAAGTATTATGTGTGTATATATACTGTATGTGTATATATATATATTCATATACATATATATCTTAATTCAGATACTATATATACAGGTGTGTATATATATATATATTGTGTGTGTGTGTGTGTTCACTTTTACAAAATGTACAAATATTATGCAATACTATTCAAAAATATTTTTTTATTAATATTTTTAATTACCAAGGACACTAAAAAAATGTCCTTTTTTAAAGTGACAATAGACGTAAAATGTTACCGAAAATTATATTTCAAAATTCATGTTGTTCTTTGAACTTTCTATTAAACATCTCAATTCACACAAAAATATTTAGCATAACTGTTTTTAACATTCATAGTAATATAAAGCATATTAAAATGATTTAGTGAAGACTAGAGTGTTGGATGCTGAACATTTAGCTTTGCCTTTACAGGAATAAAATGTATTTTCAAATGATAATAATACAACATTAACAAGATAAACATTTTAAAAAAATCATACCGACTCCAAACTTTTGAATGGTAGTGTATTTAAGAAGTTGAGATCATAAGGAGGCTGTTACATCATTCACAGTGCTTTATGGGAATGGGCGGGACTTCTATGATTGCTGGAAGCCTCTACACGATTATGGGAAGTTCTTCACCAGGAGTTTGGCAGCTATAAACAGTTTTGCACATGGTAGTAATGTGCTGTGTTATCACTGGGGAAATAACCTATGGAGAAAATCTCCCAGAGTGCTGTTGCTGTGCACTGTAGATCTTACAATATGAGCTGCCTTTTTAATTTGATAGTAACAGCGTTTTGTATCTTTTTGTTTTGTATTTTTTTAGGCTGTACTATTGCAACCAACTCCAAGTTAGAGTTGTGTTGTTAGTCGTTTCTTTGTTGTCAGTCATCTACAAAGATCGTAAATCTAAAGCACTGAGACCTTTTTGTCCTCTGCTAACAGTTATGGAACAAATACAAATTAGGTTTGTGCCACCATCCATCTCTGACTCTTCAGCTGGGACTGTCCACAGACTTTGGGAGGGGAAAAGAAAATCAGTCATCCTGACAGTTGGGAAACGTTGCATAATATGATTTTCCTATGACAGGTTCATTTCAATACAGCCACACTTCAGTGGCTGAGTAACCAAAAGAACCTGTAAGCAGATAACCTGCAATTCAAATACTCCACAAAGAAAATTATAAATGAATTGTTTCTCCCAATAGTTTTAAATGATATTGCACCCGGTTTAATTAAAGTTTAATGCTGAGCGGTTCTGTTTTGTCTTTCTCTGTAGCTGAGATACTGGGAAAAGAATGCCAAAGAAGATACAGCTAGTGTGCTAAGGACCGTAGGAAACCGAACAATAGCCATTATTCAGGGCTTAAAAGGAAGTAGCTCTTACTATATAACGGTGAGAGCCTACAACACAGCAGGAACAGGACCACCAAGTCCAGCGGTCAATGTTACCACCAAAAAGCCCCGTAAGTAACTTTTTTTGTTTAATCGATTGATTGAAGAGTATGTTACGGAATGAGTGAGTGTTTGTCTGGTCTTAAGATGCGTTTTAGTCGATCAGATCACAAATGAACGATGCTAAAACCCTTTCAGCTTGTCCACTTTCCACCACTTCCAGAGGAAGTCGAAAACACATTCGACCAGATTTCTTTCGTTGTGTAAATGCTTATGCGGTCGAATGTGTTCGAACAGCCAAAAAAGACCGCCTACTGACCTAAAACATTATGGGAATCGCGCTAGCCTGACGGGATTTAAAATTTGTTGTCTGAAGACCCGAGTTTGGTTTGAAGATGAAAAAACATACCAAGCACAATGTTCTCTCACCATTCCTGATTTCTAACACACATTCACAGCGTTCAGTGTGTACTTGGTAACACCTGGTAACACTTTGCAATAAGGTTGTATGTCATTCAGCCGTACATGTTTGAATCGGAATATATAAATAGTCTCTGATCAGACCCAGATGACGAAGAGACTCCGGCAGAATAAACACAAATGAGAATGGAACAGGACGTCTCGGTATGGTTATTTGATACATTTATGTACTTATAGAGTTGAGATTGTAAAAAAAAAAAAAAAAAAACACTGGGTGGATTTTTATCATTCCAGGGTGGTTTTGCTCACACACTGCCAACACACATTTATGTTCAAACACCACGTAAAAGTGAATTTTGCATAATAGGTACACATTTTTTTACAAGTATGTGTATACCTCGTTTGCTTGTGATCCGATCGACCAAAAACACAACTTTACATGGTGTAATCGGCCTTATTGTATTCGATTTTCTCTCTGATTTGTGTCTGTCTTCATCCAGCCCCCAGCCAGCCGCCCTCAAAAGTCATGTGGAATACGTCAAACTCCAAGATTATTCTCAACTGGGAACAGGTGAAACCTCTTGAAAATGAATCCGAGGTCATGGGATATAAAGTAAGCCCAAATCTTCTTGCAAAACTACATTCACAATATGACACAGCACTTTACTGCTCAATGATTAAACAGCTTTCAGTGTATTTGCACCAGTAAATGCTTTGATAAAATGTGTGTGACAATGACTCAAAGCCTCTGTTGGTTTGCTATTGCTATACATAAAGTATATTTATATTTGACATACTTAAAGCTACACTGTGTAACTCTTTTAGTTTATTCTTAGCTAAAAACACTTAGTTCTTTCAAAAATATATGTGCTCATTAATGTATATTTACTTTGTTTAAGTAATAAAGTATTCTCGTGAGTGTATAATATGCTATTGAAAATACATACAGGTAAGGGGTTCTAATGTTGCCCCTCCATCTTGAAAGTACATTAGCCAAAGAGGGACACACCTGTTACTTCAAGCTTCGCCTTTCACGTTTACGTTTGAGTTAACACTCATGGACGAGGTCGAACTGGAAGCCATGTTAATCTTGGACTACATTGGCCACCGTAGGAGTTAAAACAAAATCGAAATTGAGAGGAACAGAAACTAATATTCACTATTATTAGTTCATATACCTTTTCACCGCTAGATGGGGTAAAAATCACACAGTGTAGCTTTAAACATTTAATGTTTGCATGTTTGTGTAATATTCTGAGTTTGAATTTCACTGTTTTTATTCATTAAGAGGAAAACAATATTTTTTGTGCAAGTTTGATGATTAAATGCATGATCACATTTAGTCTGGAACTAAATCATATTTCATACACACAGCGCACACAACACCCTCTTCACTCATGATTTCTCTCCATATGGGAAAACAAAGTTACTTATTTGAAAAAGTAACTCATATTTTGTTACATATAAATGTACTAGTTACTTGGGGAAAAAAAGTAATCTTTTATCCACATTACTATCTGTGACTTACCCCAACACTGGGTGCGCTATTAATGTGGGACCATGTAATTGTTCCTAAAACATTTTGGACTGGTTCTGTAGGTACTGTACAAGAGGAACCATTTCAGCAGGCCTAGTGTTATGGAGACTAACACCACGTCGGTGGAGCTCTCGCTGCCTACAGATGTGGAGTACTTCATCCAGATCAAGCCTTTTGGAGAAGGAGGGGAGGGCAGCAGCAGCCCACAGATCAAAATACCCAGAATACCAGGTAGATCATCCTATGCTGACTGACTTTTGCTAAATTTTACTCAAGTTGAAAAACTTTGAAGCTTTCAATGTTATAAATAAAATGCATTATAAATAGATGAAGTAATTTAGCATTATAATATGTAAGGGGCAGTGTACAATCAGCCTGTCATTATCACATTAAACTCAACAAGGCGATCAGACTTCAGAATCAGCCTGAAGGGATTCATTTTGCACTAATTACTGTGCATTATCCTGCTGATTACATGACTGCTCACCAAATAATTACTAAATGTGCATGAAATATTGGGAAATACAAAATATTATTTACTTGAGATTAAACACTACTGTTCAAATGTTTGGGTCGGCAAGATTTTTCAGTCCCTTCTGCTTACCAAGGTTTCATTTATTTGGTCAAAAATACAATAAAACTTGAATATTGTGAAATGTTATTACAATTTAAAAAGTTTTTTTTTTTGATATGTTTTACATTGTAATTTATTATTATTAATTTACAACAGATATCACTTCAGAAATCATTCCAATATGCTGTTTTATTATTATTAATGTTGAAAAGAGTTGTACTACTTAAAGGAGTAGTTCACTTTTTAAAAAAAAAATTTGCTGATAATTTACTCACCCCCATGTCATCCAATATATCCATGTCTTTCTTTCTTCAGTCGAAAAGAAATTAAGGTTTTTGATGAAAACATTCCAGGATTTTTCACCATATAATGCATTTTACTGCTAACCAAATGGTTCAAGGTCCAAAAGACAGTTTCAGTGCAAACTGTTCAAAGGTCTTTAAACGATTCCAGACGATGAATAAGGGTCTTATCAAGCGAAACGATCGGTCACTTAAAAAAATAACAAAGTTTAAGTTTTATAAGCTCAAATGGTCACCTTGCGACACGTTTGTGACTCTCCTGTTCGAACTCGTTCATCAAAATGAATGAATCTTTTTCCGAGTCATTTGGTTCATTCAAAAGTGAACTACTCCTTGAATTTTTTTGGAAGCTGTCATAATTTTATTTGGGATTCTTTGATGATTATAATATTTTAAATAGATTTTTGCAACAAAATTTGTAAAAAAAAAAAAAAAAAATTGCAAATATCTGTCACTATTTACCTAAATAGTAAATCTTACTGACCCTAAACTTTTGAACGACAGTGTATTCAGGAAATCCGCTTGGTCAATTTTTCCTTTGTAATAGCAGCCTGTGACTTATATAAAATATATATAACATAATACGTTTTTTTTTTTTAAGGTCCCAATGCCATCGCCTCGGCTTCCAGCGTCTCCACTCTCTCGGCTCTCAGTACAATAGCTCTCTCCCTCACAGCTCGCACATCTTTATGACAGAACACAGCGCGGGCCGCTGACTTCAGACCACACGTTCTTCCTTGACAAGGAGACTCTGAGAAAAGTGACTCAGACAGATTGATGTAAACCCATTCACACAAACCAGAGGACCTACGTGAACGATAATAGTGGGATGAAGAGAAAAAGATTGGGGGAAAAAAAACGGGTGTGTGTGATTCGCTAGACAATTCAAAAAAGATAGAAGGCTGATGGGATTGAATTTGATGTTACCAAAGCAGCTTAAAAAAAAAAACAAAAAAAAAACAATTGAGGAAAATATGTCACATGCCTCTTTCGTATGTACGACATATCTAGCTTTTTCCTTTTTTTATTTGATCCAGTCTGTCTGTTCCTATTACAGTACGCAGAGTGTGTAGGAACTGCTTTAGATGCATGTCATGTACAATGTTTTGTAAGAGAATGCAGGTGTCTGAAACTTAGAGCAAGACATATTTGGCTAAAAACCAACTAATCATAGAATGAAGTGGCGATCCTCTGTGGGTTACATGTACTTACAAGCTATGAATCGCCAAGGACTTCTTACTGTTTACGACACGGGAATACTTTGCACTGAAATGCGTCTGGAAGAAAGTCAACTACAACAACAACAACAAAAATCCTGACCAGAAACTCAAGAGAATGCTGCTACAAGGCCAAGGCGGACGTCTTTGTCACCTCCCTCTATACTGGTCAGCAGCAAATGGACACCAGGCGTTCACATTAGCCGTCTCGTTTTTCCATCATCTTCCGCTTCTCTGTGTTTGTGTGTCGCGTCTAGAGCTCTTCTTTGCCTTTTTGTGTGCCTCATTGTGTGTTTTTGAAATCCTCAGGTCCTCAGAAAAGCCTTAATACATATTTTCTTAGCATTACCTACTTAGATAAGTGCTGGACGCCAAGGCTGCGAGTGGTTAGTCAAGCGGGATGCTGGGGTTTGGCTAGTTGGTATGAGTTTATTTCTTCCATGTTCCATATTACAACAGCCATATGCTGTTCCTCATTTTTTCAAGGCAATACAGTGTGCGTGCGTGCGTGCGTGTGTGAACTCTGCTAATGTAGAGGCTACGGGCTCTGCATTTTTTTAATGCCATGTTGGACTGGTGCGCTGAAAGTAGCTTGTCATTTCTTGAGGTGCAAATAGACGTATTGCTTAAAGGGACATGTGGAGCTCTAAGACTGAGTGAAAACAAATGTATATGTAAATGCTGTTTTGTATATTCCAGACAATTTATATTTAAGTGGAACACATCAAACTTTCCTACAAAACTCATCTCTGTTTTTACCTAACAAACAGAATGGACGTTTCTTAGCTTACCGTGGCTCTCTGCATGTGGATGTACTCATTCCATTCTTGATTCATTAGGTACTAACCAATGAACTTTTGATGAGATGATACAAATAGTCATCCATTTTCAGAAGGTTTGTGTATCAGTGTGTCTGCCATAGCCAGAATGCTCTCTCTCTCTCTAAACAGTGCTTTCCACCCAACTTCTTTGGCTTAATCAGAGCTCCATTTATTGAACCATGTAACTTTTTTTCCTCCCAGGGTCTCTGTTTATACTGGATCACAAAATAAACGACATTTATAAAAATGATCACACAAATGTTTTGTTTGGGTGCATTATCTGTGACTGAAGTGTATTAAGTGATAGCCATACGCCTTATTCACGGCAGCGCCATCTTTGATTTTTAATGAGAATGAAAGCGAGGCTGTGAGGGATAGACTTGCATCTCTTCAATGGGCTGTACTGTTATTTAATGTGTTTTTGGATTGTTCTGCTCATGAAGCACTGGAAAAATATCTTTCAAAGAAATGTCAGTTGACAAAAAACTCCCGACAATGTAAGCTGTGGAAAATTGTAAGTAATCTAGCCGCTTTATTCAGCTTTTTACAGCGGATGCCATTGGAAACACGGTAAGTCTATCCCTCACAGCCTCACTTTCATACCGGTCATGGCGCTGCTCTGAATAAGGTCTATATGTGATAGCCTGGATGCCAGCCCGAACTCCGCCCACAAAATTTTTTGGTCGGGAAGTTCGGTCTGGACTCGATCCATTGAGGAGTAATTATGATCGGTTCAGAAATCAACGGGCCAATCAAATTGCCAGGGTGGGCTTTAAACGATGATGGACAGGCGATCTGAAAGGACGTAATCATTACGTTATCAAAGAGCGCTTACTGGTCTCCCTCAGAGATGACTGCAGCTGGAGAATTGAGATGCATAGATTCCGCTGTCGCGTTTGTTGTAAAATAAATCGACAGTGCATTCATTTTAATAGACAAACAGAGAACTGGATACCTTAGAAAAAGGTAGAGTTTAATAAACTTAAATTTTGACACAATGTCCGTCACAATTTTGAGAACATCACGTTCTGAGTTATGACCTTATGGTGACCTTAAAAATCTCAATCATTCCTGTCACAAAGCTATACGCCTTATTCACGGCAGCGCCATCTTTGATTTTTAATGAGAATGAAAGCGAGGCTGTGAGGGATAGACTTGCATCTCTTCAATGGGCTGTACTGTTATTTAATGTGTTTTCAGATTGTTCTGCTCATGAAACACTGGAGAAATATATTTACAAGAAATGTCAGTTGACAAAAAACTCTCGACAATGTAAACTGTGTAAAATTGTAAGTAATCTAGCCGCTTTATTCAGCTTTTTACAGCGGATGCCATTGGAAACACGGTAAGTCCATTCCTCACAGCCTCACTTTCATACCTGTCATGGCGCTGCTCTGAATAAGGTCCATGCTTCAGAAGACTTGCTGGGTGATTCCATGAAATCGGTGCCTTTTGCGTCCCTAACAAATAATCAGTTCTAAAGTTGGTTTAACAACAAAAAAGTTGAAATTTAAAAAACTTATTCTTACTATAGATCATGTGCATCAATATAATACCAAGTAAAAGCCAATAAAATATAATTTTAAATAATTAAAATCACATATTATATGCTATGGGTAAGGATTTTAGCCTGTCCCTCGCCATGGTTGTTCTGTTTCAACAGGACTTCTAATTTGTAAAATGTTGGTAAAATTTTCACAGTCTTAATTGTCTTTAGTGTAATCTCATTGTTAATCAGTGGTTTTGACATAAAATAAGTTGGCGCCGGAGTGCGAAACCCCACCGCCAGCCATCCCACAGACCCACTATTTGTCCAATGGCCCACTATAATTTGTCAAACGTTCCGGGACCCACCCCCAGCCACTCCCCAGCCATGCCCCCGTCCCACGAACCCACTATTTGTCCGACAACCCTGGATTCTGATAGAGGGCCATGAGACTTAGACCTGAGTGCAAAAATGGAGGTTCTAGACCCTTCCAGAGCTGAGATATCGAAACTCAAAATTTCGACCAGAAAAAAAAACGACAGTGTTACCCCTTACGTTGTTTTTTTTTCGGGGGACGAAAAATTAAGTTTCCCCAATCTTCTCAAAACTCTGGATTCTGATAGAGGGCCACGAGACATAGACCTGAGTGCAAAAATTGAGGCTCTAGACCCTTCCAGAGCTGAGATATCGAAACTCAAAATTTCGACCAGAAAAAAAAACTAAAGTGTTACCCCTTACGTTTTTTTTCGGGGGGCGAAAAATTAAGTTTCCCCAATCTTCTCAAAACTCTGGATTATGATAGAGGGCCATGAGACTTAGACCTGAGTGCAAAAATGGAGGCTCTAGACCCTTCCAGAGCTGAGATGTCGAAACTCAAAATTTCGACCAGAAAAAAAAAACGACAGTGTTACCCCTTACGTTTTTTTTCCGGGGGCAGGTTTCCCTAATCTTCTCAAAATTCTGGATTCTGATAGAGGGCCATGAGACTTAGACCTGAGTGCAAAAATGGAGGCTCTAGACCCTTCCAGAGCTGAGATATCGAAACTCAAAATTTCGACCAGAAAAAAAAAAACGACAGTGTTACCCATTACGTTTTTTTTCGGGGGCGAAAAATTAAGTTTCCCCAATCTTCTCAAAACTCTGGATTCTGAGAGAGGGCCAGGAGACTTCGACCAGCGCGCAAAAATGGAGGCTCTAGACCCTTCCAGAGCCGAGATATCGAAGGTCAAAATTTGGACCTGAAAAAAAAAACATAAGGGGTAACACTGTCATTTTTTTTTTTAGGCCGAAAATTTGACCCCCTCCGATCTTCTTGAAATTCTGGATTCTGACAGAGGGCCACGAGACTTCGACCAGCGCGCAAAAATGGAGGCTCTAGACCCTTCCAGAGCCGAGATATCGAAGGTCAAAATTTGGACCTGAAAAAAAAACCATAAGGGGTAACACTGTCATTTTTTTTAGGCCGAAAATTTGACCCCCTCCGATCTTCTTGAAATTCTGGATTCTGACAGAGGGCCACGAGACTTCGACCAGCGCGCAAAAATGGAGGCTCTAGACCCTTCTAGAGCCGAGATATCGAAGGTCAAAATTTGGACCTGAAAAAAAAACCATAAGGGGTAACACTGTCATTTTTTTTAGGCCGAAAATTTGACCCCCTCCGATCTTCTTGAAATTCTGGATTCTGACAGAGGGCCACGAGACTTCGACCAGCGCGCAAAAATGGAGGCTCTAGACCCTTCCAGAGCCGAGATATCGAAGGTCAAAATTTGGACCTGAAAAAAAAACATAAGGGGTAACACTGTCATTTTTTTTTTTTTTTGGCCAAAATTTTGACCCCCTCCTATCTTCTTGAAACTCTGGATTCTGACAGAGGGCCACGAGACTTCGACCAGCGCGCAAAAATGGAGGCTCTAGACCCTTCCAGAGCCGAGATATCGAAGGTCAAAATTTGGATGTGAAAAAAAAACATAAGGGGTAACACAGTCATTTTTTTTTGGCCGAAATTTTGACCCCCTCCGATCTTCTTGAAATTCTGGATTCTGGCAGAGGGCCACGAGACTTCGACCAGCGTGCAAAAATGGAGGCTCTAGACCCTTCCAGAGCCGAGATATCGAAGGTCAAAATTTGGACCTGAAAAAAAAACATAAGGGGTAACACTGTCATTTTTTTTTTTTTGGCCGAAATTTTGACCCCCTCCGATCTTGAAACTCTGGATTCTGACAGAGGGCCACGAGACTTCGACCAGCGTGCAAAAATGGAGGCTCTAGACCCTTCCAGAGCCGAGATATCGAAGGTCAAAATTTGGACCTGAAAAAAAAAACATAAGGGGTAACAATGTCGTTTTTTTTTATTTTGGTCGGAATTTTGACCCCCTCCGATCTTCTTGAAATTCTGGATTCTGACAGAGGGCCACGAGACTTCGACCAGCGCGCAAAAATGGAGGCTCTAGACCCTTCCAGAGCCGAGATATCGAAGGTCAAAATTTGGACCTGAAAAAAAACATAAGAGGTAACACTGTAATTTTTTTTTTTTTGGCCGAAATTTTGACCCCCTCCGATCTTCTTGAAACTCTGGATTCTGACAGAGGGCCACGAGACTTCGACCAGCGTGCAAAAATGGAGGCTCTAGACCCTTCCAGAGCCGAGATATCGAAGGTCAAAATTTGGACCTGAAAAAAAAAACATAAGGGGTAACACTGTCATTTTTTTTTTGGCCGAAATTTTGACCCCCTCCGATCTTCTTGAAATTCTGGATTCTGACAGAGGGCCACGAGACTTCGACCAGCGCGCAAAAATGGAGGCTCTAGACCCTTCCAGAGCCGAGATATCGAAGGTCAAAATTTGGACCTGAAAAAAAAACATAAGGGGTAACACTGTCATTTTTTTTTTTTGGGCCGAAATTTTGACCCCCTCCGATCTTCTTGAAATTCTGGATTCTGACAGAGGGCCACGAGACTTCGACCAGCGCGCAAAAATGGAGGCTCTAGACCCTTCTAGAGCCGAGATATCGAAGGTCAAAATTTGGACCTGAAAAAAAAACATAAGGGGTAACACTGTCATTTTTTTTTTTGGCCGAAATTTTGACCCCCTCCGATCTTCTTGAAACTCTGGATTCTGACAGAGGGCCACGAGACTTCGACCAGCGTGCAAAAATGGAGGCTCTAGAACCTTCCAGAGCCGAGATATCTAAGGTCAAAATTTGGACATGAAAAAAAAACATAAGGGGTAACATTGTCATTTTTTTTTGGCCGAAATTTTGACCCCCTCCGATCTTCTTGAAACTCTGGATTCTGACAGAGGGCCACGAGACTTCGACCAGCGTGCAAAAATGGAGGCTCTAGACCCTTCCAGAGCCGAGATATCGAAGGTCAAAATTTGGACCTGAAAAAAAAACATAAGGGGTAACACTGTCATTTTTTTTTTTTGGCCGAAATTTTGACCCCCTCCGATCTTCTTGAAACTCTGGATTCTGACAGAGGGCCACGAGACTTCGACCAGCGTGCAAAAATGGAGGCTCTAGACCCTTCCAGAGCCGAGATATCGAAGGTCAAAATTTGGACCTGAAAAAAAACATAAGGGGTAACACTGTCATTTTTTTTTGGCCGAAATTTTGACCCCCTCCGATCTTCTTGAAATTCTGGATTCTGACAGAGGGCCACAAGACTTCGACCAGTGCGCAAAAATGGAGGCTCTAGACCCTTCCAGAGCCGAGATATCGAAGGTCAAAATTTGGACCTGAAAAAAAAACATAAGGGGTAACACTGTCATTTTTTTTTTTTTGGCCGAAATTTTGACCCCCTCCGATCTTCTTGAAACTCTGGATTCTGACAGAGGGCCACGAGACTTCGACCAGCGTGCAAAAATGGAGGCTCTAGACCCTTCCAGAGCCGAGATATCCAAGGTCAAAATTTGGACCTGAAAAAAAAACATGAGGGGTAACACTGTCATTTTTTTTTTTGGCCGAAATTTTGACCCCCTCAGATCTTCTTGAAACTCTGGATTCTGACAGAGGGCCACGAGACTTCGACCAGCGCGCAAAAATGGAGGCTCTAGACCCTTCCAGAGCCGAGATATCGAAGGTCAAAATTTGGACCTGAAAAAAAAACATAAGGGGTAACACTGTCATTTTTTTTTTTTGGCCGAAATTTTGACCCCCTCCGATCTTCTTGAAATTCTGGATTCTGACAGAGGGCCACGAGACTTCGACCAGCGCGCAAAAATGGAGGCTCTAGACCTTTCTAGAGCCGAGATATCGAAGGTCAAAATTTGGACCTGAAAAAAAAACATAAGGGGTAACACTGTCATTTTTTTTTTTTGGCCGAAATTTTGACCCCCTTCGATCTTCTTGAAATTCTGGATTCTGACAGAGGGCCACGAGACTTCGACCAGCGCGCAAAAATGGAGGCTCTAGACCCTTCCAGAGCCGAGATATCGAAGGTCAAAATCTGGACCTGAAAAAAAAAACATAAGGGGTAACACTGTCATTTTTTTTTTTTTGGCCGAAATTTTGACCCCCTCCGATCTTCTTGAAATTCTGGATTCTGACAGAGGGCCACGAGACTTCGACCAGTGCGCAAAAATGGAGGCTCTAGACCCTTCCAGAGCCGAGATATCGAAGGTCAAAATTTGGACCTGAAAAAAAAACATAAGGGGTAACACTGTCATTTTTTTTTTTTGGCCGAAATTTTGACCCCCTCCGATCTTCTTGAAACTCTGGATTCTGACAGAGGGCCACGAGACTTCGACCAGCGCGCAAAAATGGAGGCTCTAGACCCTTCCAGAGCCGAGATATCGAAGGTCAAAATTTGGACCTGAAAAAAAAAAACATAAGGGGTAACACTGTCATTTTTTTTTGGCCGAAATTTTGACCCCCTCCGATCTTCTCGAAACTCTGGATTCTGACAGAGGGCCACGAGACTTCGACCAGCGTGCAAAAATGGAGGCTCTAGACCCTTCCAGAGCCGAGATATCGAAGGTCAAAATTTGGACCTGAAAAAAAAAACATAAGGGGTAACACTGTCATTTTTTTTTGGCCGAAATTTTGACTCCCTCCGATATTCTTGAAACTCTGGATTCTGACAGAGGGCCACGAGACTTCGACCAGCGTGCAAAAATGGAGGCTCTAGACCCTTCCAGAGCTGAGATTTCGAAGGTCAAAATATGGACCTGAAAAAAAAACATAAGGGGTAACACTGTCATTTTTTTTTTGGCCGAAATTTTGACCCCCTCCGATCTTCTTGAAACTCTGGATTCTGACAGAGGGCCACGAGACTTCGACCAGCGTGCAAAAATGGAGGCTCTAGACCCTTCCAGAGCCGAGATATCGAAGGTCAAAATTTGGACCTGAAAAAAAACATAAGGGGTAACACTGTCATTTTTTTTTTTTGGCCGAAATTTTGACCCCCTCCGATCTTCTTGAAATTCTGGATTCTGACAGAGGGCCACGAGACTTCGACCACCGCGCAAAAATGGAGGCTCTAGACCCTTCCAGAGCCGAGATATCGAAGGTCAAAATTTGGACCTGAAAAAAAAACATAAGGGGTAACACTGTCATTTTTTTTTTGGCCGAAATTTTGACCCCCTCCGATCTTCTTGAAACTCTGGATTCTGACAGAAGGCCACGAGACTTCGACCAGCGTGCAAAAATGGAGGCTCTAGACCCTTCCAGAGCCGAGATATCGAAGGTCAAAATTTGGACCTGAAAAAAAAAACATAAGGGGTAACACTGTCATTTTTTTTTTGGCCGAAATTTTGACCCCCTCCGATCTTCTTGAAATTCTCGATTCTGACAGAGGGCCACGAGACTTCGACCAGCGGGCAAAAATGGAGGCTCTAGACCCTTCCAGAGCCGAGATATCGGATGTCAAAGTTTTGACCTGAAAAAAAAAACATAAGGGGTAACACTGTCGTTTTTGGCCGAAATTTTGACCCCCTCCGATCTTCTTGAAACTCTGGATTCTGACAGAGGGCCACGAGACTTCGACCAGCGCGCAAAAATGGAGGCTCTAGACCCTTCCAGAGCCGAGATATCGGATGTCAAAGTTTTGACCTGAAAAAAAAACATAAGGGGTAACACTGTCATTTTTGGCCGAAATTTTGACCCCCTCCGATCTTCTTGAAACTCTGGATTCTGACAGAGGGCCACGAGACTTCGACCAGCGCGCAAAAATGGAGGCTCTAGACCCTTCCAGAGCCGAGATATCGGATGTCAAAGTTTTGACCTGAAAAAAAAACATAAGGGGTAACACTGTCATTTTTGGCCAAAATTTTGACCCCCTCCGATCTTCTTGAAACTCTGGATTCTGACAGAGGGCCACGAGACTTCGACCAGCGCGCAAAAATGGAGGCTCTAGACCCTTTCAGAGCCGAGATATCGGATGTCAAAGTTTTGACCTGAAAAAAAAACATAAGGGGTAACACTGTCGTTTTTGGCCGAAATTTTGACCCCCTCCGATCTTCTTGAAACTCTGGATTCTGACAGAGGGCCACGAGACTTCGACCAGCGCGCAAAAATGGAGGCTCTAGACCCTTCCAGAGCCGAGATATCGAGGGTCAAAATTTGGACCTGAAAAAAAAACATAAGGGGTAACACTGTCATTTTTTTTTTTGGCCGAAATTTTGACCCCCTCCGATCTTCTTGAAATTCTGGATTCTGACAGAGGGCCACGAGACTTCGACCAGTGCGCAAAAATGGAGGCTCTAGACCCTTCCAGAGCCGAGATATCGAAGGTCAAAATTTGGACCTGAAAAAAAAACATAAGGGGTAACACTGTCATTTTTTTTTGGCCGAAATTTTGACCCCCTCCGATCTTCTCGAAACTCTGGATTCTGACAGAGGGCCACGAGACTTCGACCAGCGTGCAAAAATGGAGGCTCTAGACCCTTCCAGAGCCGAGATATCGAAGGTCAAAATTTGGACCTGAAAAAAAAAACATAAGGGGTAACACTGTCATTTTTTTTTTGGCCGAAATTTTGACCCCCTCCGATCTTCTTGAAACTCTGGATTCTGACAGAGGGTCACGAGACTTCGACCAGCGTGCAAAAATGGAGGCTCTAGACCCTTCCAGAGCCGAGATTTCGAAGGTCAAAATATGGACCTGAAAAAAAAAACATAAGGGGTAACACTGTCATTTTTTTTTTTTGGCCGAAATTTTGACCCCCTCCGATCTTCTTGAAATTCTGGATTCTGACAGAGGGCCACGAGACTTCGACCAGCGCGCAAAAATGGAGGCTCTAGACCCTTCCAGAGCCGAGATATCGAAGGTCAAAATTTGGACCTGAAAAAAAAACATAAGGGGTAACACTGTCATTTTTTTTTTTTGGCCGAAATTTTGACCCCCTCCGATCTTCTTGAAACTCTGGATTCTGACAGAGGGCCACGAGACTTCGACCAGCGTGCAAAAATGGAGGCTCTAGACCCTTCCAGAGCCGAGATATCGAAGGTCAAAATTTGGACCTGAAAAAAAAACATAAGGGGTAACACTGTCATTTTTTTTTTTGGCCGAAATTTTGACCCCCTCCGATCTTCTTGAAATTCTGGATTCTGACAGAGGGCCAAGAGACTTCGACCAGTGCGCAAAAATGGAGGCTCTAGACCCTTCCAGAGCCGAGATATCGAAGGTCAAAATTTGGACCTGAAAAAAAAACATAAGGGGTAACACTGTCATTTTTTTTTTGGCCGAAATTTTGACCCCCTCCGATCTTCTTGAAACTCTGGATTCTGACAGAGGGCCACGAGACTTCGACCAGCGCGCAAAAATGGAGGCTCTAGACCCTTCCAGAGCCGAGATATCGAAGGTCAAAATTTGGACCTGAAAAAAAAAAACATAAGGGGTAACACTGTCATTTTTTTTTGGCCGAAATTTTGACCCCCTCCGATCTTCTCGAAACTCTGGATTCTGACAGAGGGCCACGAGACTTCGACCAGCGTGCAAAAATGGAGGCTCTAGACCCTTCCAGAGCCGAGATATCGAAGGTCAAAATTTGGACCTGAAAAAAAAAACATAAGGGGTAACACTGTCATTTTTTTTTGGCCGAAATTTTGACCCCCTCCGATCTTCTTGAAATTCTGGATTCTGACAGAGGGCCAAGAGACTTCGACCAGTGCGCAAAAATGGAGGCTCTAGACCCTTCCAGAGCCGAGATATCGAAGGTCAAAATTTGGACCTGAAAAAAAAACATAAGGGGTAACACTGTCATTTTTTTTTTTTGGCCGAAATTTTGACCCCCTCCGATCTTCTTGAAACTCTGGATTCTGACAGAGGGCCACGAGACTTCGACCAGCGCGCAAAAATGGAGGCTCTAGACCCTTCCAGAGCCGAGATATCGAAGGTCAAAATTTGGACCTGAAAAAAAAAAACATAAGGGGTAACACTGTCATTTTTTTTTGGCCGAAATTTTGACCCCCTCCGATCTTCTCGAAACTCTGGATTCTGACAGAGGGCCACGAGACTTCGACCAGCGTGCAAAAATGGAGGCTCTAGACCCTTCCAGAGCCGAGATATCGAAGGTCAAAATTTGGACCTGAAAAAAAAAAAACATAAGGGGTAACACTGTCATTTTTTTTTGGCCGAAATTTTGACTCCCTCCGATATTCTTGAAACTCTGGATTCTGACAGAGGGTCACGAGACTTCGACCAGCGTGCAAAAATGGAGGCTCTAGACCCTTCCAGAGCTGAGATTTCGAAGGTCAAAATATGGACCTGAAAAAAAAAACATAAGGGGTAACACTGTCATTTTTTTTTTTGGCCGAAATTTTGACCCCCTCCGATCTTCTTGAAACTCTGGATTCTGACAGAGGGCCACGAGACTTCGACCAGCGTGCAAAAATGGAGGCTCTAGACCCTTCCAGAGCCGAGATATCGAAGGTCAAAATTTGGACCTGAAAAAAAACATAAGGGGTAACACTGTCATTTTTTTTTTTTGGCCGAAATTTTGACCCCCTCCGATCTTCTTGAAATTCTGGATTCTGACAGAGGGCCACGAGACTTCGACCACCGCGCAAAAATGGAGGCTCTAGACCCTTCCAGAGCCGAGATATCGAAGGTCAAAATTTGGACCTGAAAAAAAAACATAAGGGGTAACACTGTCATTTTTTTTTTGGCCGAAATTTTGACCCCCTCCGATCTTCTTGAAACTCTGGATTCTGACAGAAGGCCACGAGACTTCGACCAGCGTGCAAAAATGGAGGCTCTAGACCCTTCCAGAGCCGAGATATCGAAGGTCAAAATTTGGACCTGAAAAAAAAACATAAGGGGTAACATTGTCATTTTTTTTTTTGGCCGAAATTTTGACCCCCTCCGATCTTCTTGAAACTCTGGATTCTGACAGAGGGCCACGAGACTTCGACCAGCGTGCAAAAATGGAGGCTCTAGACCCTTCCAGAGCCGAGATATCGAAGGTCAAAATTTGGACCTGAAAAAAAAACATAAGGGGTAACACTGTCATTTTTGTTTTTTGGCCAATATTTTGACCCCCTCCGATCTTCTTGAAATTCTGGATTCTGACAGAGGGCCACGAGACTTCCACCAGCGCACAAAAATGGAGGCTCTAGACCCTTCTAGAGCCGAGATATCGAAGGTCAAAATTTGGACCTGAAAAAAAAAACATAAGGGGTAACACTGTCATTTTTTTTTTGGCCGAAATTTTGACCCCCTCCGATCTTCTTGAAACTCTGGATTCTGACAGAGGGCCACGAGACTTCCACCAGCGCGCAAAAATGGAGGCTCTAGACCCTTCCAGAGCCGAGATATCTAGGGTCAAAATTTGGACCTGAAAAAAAAACATAAGGGGTAACACTGTCATTTTTTTTTTGGCCGAAATTTTGACCCCCTCCGATCTTCTTGAAATTCTCGATTCTGACAGAGGGCCACGAGACTTCGACCAGCGCGCAAAAATGGAGGCTCTAGACCCTTCCAGAGCCGAGATATCGGATGTCAAAGTTTTGACCTGAAAAAAAAACATAAGGGGTAACACTGTCGTTTTTGGCCGAAATTTTGACCCCCTCCGATCTTCTTGAAACTCTGGATTCTGACAGAGGGCCACGAGACTTCGACCAGCACGCAAAAATGGAGGCTCTAGACCCTTCCAGAGCCGAGATATCGGATGTCAAAGTTTTGACCCGAAAAAAAAACATAAGGGGTAACACTGTCGTTTTTGGCCGAAATTTTGACCCCCTCCGATCTTCTTGAAACTCTGGATTCTGACAGAGGGCCACGAGACTTCGACCAGTGCGCAAAAATGGAGGCTCTAGACCCTTCCAGAGCCGAGATATCGGATGTCAAAGTTTTGACCTGAAAAAAAAACATAAGGGGTAACACTGTCATTTTTGGCCGAAATTTTGACCCCCTCCGATCTTCTTGAAACTCTGGATTCTGACAGAGGGCCACGAGACTTCGACCACCGCGCAAAAATGGAGGCTCTAGACCCTTCCAGAGCCGAGATATCGGATGTCAAAGTTTTGACCTGAAAAAAAAACATAAGGGGTAACACTGTCATTTTTGGCCAAAATTTTGACCCCCTCCGATCTTCTTGAAACTCTGGATTCTGACAGAGGGCCACGAGACTTCGACCAGCGCGCAAAAATGGAGGCTCTAGACCATTTCAGAGCCGAGATATCGGATGTCAAAGTTTTGACCTGAAAAAAAAAACATAAGGGGTAACACTGTCGTTTTTGGCCGAAATTTTGACCCCCTCCGATCTTCTTGAAACTCTGGATTCTGACAGAGGGCCACGAGACTTCGACCAGTGCGCAAAAATTGAGGCTCTAGACCCTTCCAGAGCCGAGATATCGGATGTCAAAGTTTTGACCTGAAAAAAAAAACATAAGGGGTAACACTGTCGTTTTTGGCCGAAATTTTGACCCCCTCCGATCTTCTTGAAACTCTGGATTCTGACAGAGGGCCACGAGACTTCGACCAGCGCGCAAAAATGGAGGCTCTAGACCCTTCCAGAGCCGAGATATCGGATGTCAAAGTTTTGACCCGAAAAAAAAAACATAAGGGGTAACACTGTCGTTTTTGGCCGAAATTTTGACCCCCTCCGATCTTCTTGAAACTCTGGATTCTGACAGAGGGCCACGAGACTTCGACCAGCGCGCAAAAATGGAGGCTCTAGACCCTTCCAGAGCCGAGATATCGGACGTCAAAGTTTTGACCCGAAAAAAAAAACATAAGGGGTAACACTGTTGTTTTTGGCCGAAATTTTGACCCCCTCCGATCTTCTTGAAACTCTGGATTCTGACAGAGGGCCACGAGACTTCGACCAGCGCGCAAAAATGGAGGCTCTAGACCCTTCCAGAGCCGAGATATCGGATGTCAAAGTTTTGACCTGAAAAAAAAACATAAGGGGTAACACTGTCATTTTTGGCCGAAATTTTGACCCCCTCCGATCTTCTTGAAACTCTGGATTCTGACAGAGGGCCATGAGACTTCGACCAGCGCGCAAAAATGGAGGCTCTAGACCCTTCCAGAGCCGAGATATCGGATGTCAAAGTTTTGACCTGAAAAAAAAAACATAAGGGGTAACACTGTCATTTTGGCCGAAATTTTGACCCCCTCCGATCTTCTTGAAACTCTGGATTCTGACAGAGGGCCACGAGACTTCGACCAGCGCGCAAAAATGGAGGCTCTAGACCCTTCCAGAGCCGAGATATCGGATGTCAAAGTTTTGACCTGAAAAAAAAACATAAGGGGTAACACTGTCATTTTTGGCCGAAATTTTGACCCCCTCCGATCTTCTTGAAACTCTGGATTCTGACAGAGGGCCACGAGACTTCGACCAGCGCGCAAAAATGGAGGCTCTAGACCCTTCCAGAGCCGAGATATCGGATGTCAAAGTTTTGACCTGAAAAAAAAACATAAGGGGTAACACTGTCATTTTTGGCCAAAATTTTGACCCCCTCTGATCTTCTTGAAACTCTGGATTCTGACAGAGGGCCACGAGACTTCGACCAGCGCGCAAAAATGGAGGCTCTAGACCCTTTCAGAGCCAAGATATCGGATGTCAAAGTTTTGACCTGAAAAAAAAACATAAGGGGTAACACTGTCGTTTTTGGCCGAAATTTTGACCCCCTCCGATCTTCTTGAAACTCTGGATTCTGACAGAGGGCCACGAGACTTCGACCAGTGCGCAAAAATGGAGGCTCTAGACCCTTCCAGAGCCGAGATATCGGATGTCAAAGTTTTGACCTGAAAAAAAAACATAAGGGGTAACACTGTCGTTTTTGGCCGAAATTTTGACCCCCTCCGATCTTCTTGAAACTCTGGATTCTGACAGAGGGCCACGAGACTTCGACCAGCACGCAAAAATGGAGGCTCTAGACCCTTCCAGAGCCGAGATATCGGATGTCAAAGTTTTGACCCGAAAAAAAAACATAAGGGGTAACACTGTCGTTTTTGGCCGAAATTTTGACCCCCTCCGATCTTCTTGAAACTCTGGATTCTGACAGAGGGCCACGAGACTTCGACCAGCGCGCAAAAATGGAGGCTCTAGACCCTTCCAGAGCCGAGATATCGGATGTCAAAGTTTTGACCTGAAAAAAAAACATAAGGGGTAACACTGTCATTTTTGGCCGAAATTTTGACCCCCTCCGATCTTCTTGAAACTCTGGATTCTGACAGAGGGCCACGAGACTTCGACCAGCGCGCAAAAATGGAGGCTCTAGACCCTCCCAGAGCCGAGATATCGGATGTCAAAGTTTTGACCTGAAAAAAAAACATAAGGGGTAACACTGTCATTTTTGGCCAAAATTTTGACCCCCTCCGATCTTCTTGAAACTCTGGATTCTGACAGAGGGCCACGAGACTTCGACCAGCGCGCAAAAATGGAGGCTCTAGACCCTTTCAGAGCCGAGATATCGGATGTCAAAGTTTTGACCTGAAAAAAAAACATAAGGGGTAACACTGTCGTTTTTGGCCGAAATTTTGACCCCCTCCGATCTTCTTGAAACTCTGGATTCTGACAGAGGGCCACGAGACTTCGACCAGTGCGCAAAAATTGAGGCTCTAGACCCTTCCAGAGCCGAGATATCGGATGTCAAAGTTTTGACCTGAAAAAAAAACATAAGGGGTAACACTGTCGTTTTTGGCCGAAATTTTGACCCCCTCCGATCTTCTTGAAACTCTGGATTCTGACAGAGGGCCACGAGACTTCGACCAGCGCGCAAAAATGGAGGCTCTAGACCCTTCCAGAGCCGAGATATCGGATGTCAAAGTTTTGACCCGAAAAAAAAAACATAAGGGGTAACACTGTCGTTTTTGGCCGAAATTTTGACCCCCTCCGATCTTCTTGAAACTCTGGATTCTGACAGAGGGCCACGAGACTTCGACCAGCGCGCAAAAATGGAGGCTCTAGACCCTTCCAGAGCCGAGATATCGGACGTCAAAGTTTTGACCCGAAAAAAAAAACATAAGGGGTAACACTGTTGTTTTTGGCCGAAATTTTGACCCCCTCTGATCTTCTTGAAACTCTGGATTCTGACAGAGGGCCACGAGACTTCGACCAGCGCGCAAAAATGGAGGCTCTAGACCCTTCCAGAGCCGAGATATTGGATGTCAAAGTTTTGACCTGAAAAAAAACATAAGGGGTAACACTGTCGTTTTTGGCCGAAATGTTGACCCCCTCCGATCTTCTTGAAACTCTGGATTCTGACAGAGGGCCACGAGACTTCGACCAGCGCGCAAAAATGGAGGCTCTAGACCCTTCCAGAGCCGAGATATCGAAGGTCAAAATTTGGACCTGAAAAAAAAAACATAAGGGGTAACACTGTCGTTTTTGGCCGAAATTTTGACCCCCTCCGATCTTCTTGAAACTCTGGATTCTGACAGAGGGCCACGAGACTTCGACCAGCGCGCAAAAATGGAGGCTCTAGACCCTTCCAGAGCCGAGATATCGGATGTCAAAGTTTTGACCTGAAAAAAAAACATAAGGGGTAACACTGTCATTTTTGGCCGAAATTTTGACCCCCTCCGATCTTCTTGAAACTCTGGATTCTGACAGAGGGCCATGAGACTTCGACCAGCGCGCAAAAATGGAGGCTCTAGACCCTTCCAGAGCCGAGATATCGGATGTCAAAGTTTTGACCTGAAAAAAAAAACATAAGGGGTAACACTGTCATTTTGGCCGAAATTTTGACCCCCTCCGATCTTCTTGAAACTCTGGATTCTGACAGAGGGCCACGAGACTTCGACCAGCGCGCAAAAATGGAGGCTCTAGACCCTTCCAGAGCCGAGATATCGGATGTCAAAGTTTTGACCTGAAAAAAAAACATAAGGGGTAACACTGTCATTTTGGCCGAAATTTTGACCCCCTCCGATCTTCTTGAAACTCTGGATTCTGACAGAGGGCCACGAGACTTCGACCAGCGCGCAAAAATGGAGGCTCTAGACCCTTCCAGAGCCGAGATATCGGATGTCAAAGTTTTGACCTGAAAAAAAAACATAAGGGGTAACAATGTCATTTTTGGCCAAAATTTTGACCCCCTCTGATCTTCTTGAAACTCTGGATTCTGACAGAGGGCCACGAGACTTCGACCAGCGCGCAAAAATGGAGGCTCTTGACCCTTTCAGAGCCGAGATATCGGATGTCAAAGTTTTGACCTGAAAAAAAAACATAAGGGGTAACACTGTCGTTTTGGCCGAAATTTTGACCCCCTCCGATCTTCTTGAAACTCTGGATTCTGACAGAGGGCCACGAGACTTCGACCAGTGCGCAAAAATGGAGGCTCTAGACCCTTCCAGAGCCGAGATATCGGATGTCAAAGTTTTGACCTGAAAAAAAAACATAAGGGGTAACACTGTCGTTTTTGGCCGAAATTTTGACCCCCTCCGATCTTCTTGAAACTCTGGATTCTGACAGAGGGCCACGAGACTTCGACCAGCGCGCAAAAATGGAGGCTCTAGACCCTTCCAGAGCCGAGATATCGGATGTCAAAGTTTTGACCCGAAAAAAAAACATAAGGGGTAACACTGTCGTTTTTGGCCGAAATTTTGACCCCCTCCGATCTTCTTGAAACTCTGGATTCTGACAGAGGGCCACGAGACTTCGACCAGCGCGCAAAAATGGAGGCTCTAGACCCTTCCAGAGCCAAGATATCGGACGTCAAAGTTTTGACCCGAAAAAAAAAACATAAGGGGTAACACTGTTGTTTTTGGCCGAAATTTTGACCCCCTCCGATCTTCTTGAAACTCTGGATTCTGACAGAGGGCCACGAGACTTCGACCAGCGCGCAAAAATGGAGGCTCTAGACCCTTCCAGAGCCGAGATATCGGATGTCAAAGTTTTGACCTGAAAAAAAAACATAAGGGGTAACACTGTCGTTTTTGGCCGAAATGTTGACCCCCTCCGATCTTCTTGAAACTCTGGATTCTGACAGAGGGCCACGAGACTTCGACCAGCGCGCAAAAATGGAGGCTCTAGACCCTTCCAGAGCCGAGATATCGGATGTCAAAGTTTTGACCCGAAAAAAAAAACATAAGGGGTAACACTGTCGTTTTTGGCCGAAATTTTGACCCCCTCCGATCTTCTTGAAACTCTGGATTCTGACAGAGGGCCACGAGACTTCGACCAGCGCGCAAAAATGGAGGCTCTAGACCCTTCCAGAGCCGAGATATCGGATGTCAAAGTTTTGACCTGAAAAAAAAACATAAGGGGTAACACTGTCATTTTTGGCCGAAATTTTGACCCCCTCCGATCTTCTTGAAACTCTGGATTCTGACAGAGGGCCATGAGACTTCGACCAGCGCGCAAAAATGGAGGCTCTAGACCCTTCCAGAGCCGAGATATCGGATGTCAAAGTTTTGACCTGAAAAAAAAACATAAGGGTAACACTGTCATTTTGGCCAAAATTTTGACCCCCTCCGATCTTCTTGAAACTCTGGATTCTGACAGAGGGCCACGAGACTTCGACCAGCGCGCAAAAATGGAGGCTCTAGACCCTTCCAGAGCCGAGATATCGGATGTCAAAGTTTTGACCTGAAAAAAAAAACATAAGGGGTAACACTGTCATTTTGGCCAAAATTTTGACCCCCTCCGATCTTCTTGAAACTCTGGATTCTGACAGAGGGCCACGAGACTTCGACCAGTGCGCAAAAATGGAGGCTCTAGACCCTTCCAGAGCCGAGATATCGGATGTCAAAGTTTTGACCTGAAAAAAAAACATAAGGGGTAACACTGTCGTTTTTGGCCGAAATTTTGACCCCCTCCGATCTTCTTGAAACTCTGGATTCTGACAGAGGGCCACGAGACTTCGACCAGCGCGCAAAAATGGAGGCTCTAGACCCTTCCAGAGCCGAGATATCGGATGTCAAAGTTTTGACCTGAAAAAAAACATAAGGGGTAACACTGTCATTTTTGGCCGAAATTTTGACCCCCTCCGATCTTCTTGAAACTCTGGATTCTGACAGAGGGCCATGAGACTTCGACCAGCGCGCAAAAATGGAGGCTCTAGACCCTTCCAGAGCCGAGATATCGGATGTCAAAGTTTTGACCTGAAAAAAAAAACATAAGGGGTAACACTGTCATTTTGGCCAAAATTTTGACCCCCTCCGATCTTCTTGAAACTCTGGATTCTGACAGAGGGCCACGAGACTTCGACCAGCGCGCAAAAATGGAGGCTCTAGACCCTTCCAGAGCCGAGATATCGGATGTCAAAGTTTTGACCTGAAAAAAAAACATAAGGGGTAACACTGTCGTTTTTGGCCGAAATTTTGACCCCCTCCGATCTTCTTGAAACTCTGGATTCTGACAGAGGGCCACAAGACTTCGACCAGTGCGCAAAAATGGAGGCTCTAGACCCTTCCAGAGCCGAGATATCGGATGTCAAAGTTTTGACCTGAAAAAAAAACATAAGGGGTAACACTGTCGTTTTTGGCCGAAATTTTGACCCCCTCCGATCTTCTTGAAACTCTGGATTCTGACAGAGGGCCACGAGACTTCGACCAGCGCGCAAAATGGAGGCTCTAGACCCTTCCAGAGCCGAGATATCGGATGTCAAAGTTTTGACCTGAAAAAAAAACATAAGGGGTAACACTGTCGTTTTTGGCCGAAATTTTGACCCCCTCCGATCTTCTTGAAACTCTGGATTCTGACAGAGGGCCACGAGACTTCGACCAGCGCGCAAAAATGGAGGCTCTAGACCCTTCCAGAGCCGAGATATCGGACGTCAAAGTTTTGACCCGAAAAAAAAAAACATAAGGGGTAACACTGTTGTTTTTGGCCGAAATTTTGACCCCCTCCGATCTTCTTGAAACTCTGGATTCTGACAGAGGGCCACGAGACTTCGACCAGTGCGCAAAAATGGAGGCTCTAGACCCTTCCAGAGCCGAGATATCGGATGTCAAAGTTTTGACCTGAAAAAAAAAACATAAGGGGTAACACTGTCGTTTTTGGCCGAAATTTTGACCCCCTCCGATCTTCTTGAAACTCTGGATTCTGACAGAGGGCCATGAGACTTCGACCAGCGCGCAAAAATGGAGGCTCTAGACCCTTCCAGAGCCGAGATATCGGATGTCAAAGTTTTGACCTGAAAAAAAAACATAAGGGGTAACACTGTCATTTTGGCCAAAATTTTGACCCCCTCCAATCTTCCAATCTTCTTGAAACTCTGGATTCTGACAGAGGGCCACGAGACTTCGACCAGCGCGCAAAAATGGAGGCTCTAGACCCTTCCAGAGCCGAGATATCGGATGTCAAAGTTTTGACCTGAAAAAAAAACATAAGGGGTAACACTGTCGTTTTTGGCCGAAATTTTGACCCCCTCCGATCTTCTTGAAACTCTGGATTCTGACAGAGGGCCACGAGACTTCGACCAGCGCGCAAAAATTGAGGCTCTAGACCCTTCCAGAGCCGAGATATCGGATGTCAAAGTTTTGACCTGAAAAAAAAAACATAAGGGGTAACACTGTCGTTTTTGGCCGAAATTTTGACCCCCTCCGATCTTCTTGAAACTCTGGATTCTGACAGAGGGCCACGAGACTTCGACCAGCACGCAAAAATGGAGGCTCTAGACCCTTCCAGAGCCGAGATATCGGATGTCAAAGTTTTGACCCGAAAAAAAAACATAAGGGGTAACACTGTCGTTTTTGGCCGAAATTTTGACCCCCTCCGATCTTCTTGAAACTCTGGATTCTGACAGAGGGCCACGAGACTTCGACCAGCGCGCAAAAATGGAGGCTCTAGACCCTTCCAGAGCCGAGATATCGGACGTCAAAGTTTTGACCCGAAAAAAAAAAACATAAGGGGTAACACTGTTGTTTTTGGCCGAAATTTTGACCCCCTCTGATCTTCTTGAAACTCTGGATTCTGACAGAGGGCCACGAGACTTCGACCAGCGCGCAAAAATGGAGGCTCTAGACCCTTCCAGAGCCGAGATATTGGATGTCAAAGTTTTGACCTGAAAAAAAAACATAAGGGGTAACACTGTCGTTTTTGGCCGAAATGTTGACCCCCTCCGATCTTCTTGAAACTCTGGATTCTGACAGAGGGCCACGAGACTTCGACCAGCGCGCAAAAATGGAGGCTCTAGACCCTTCCAGAGCCGAGATATCGAAGGTCAAAATTTGGACCTGAAAAAAAAAACATAAGGGGTAACACTGTCGTTTTTGGCCGAAATTTTGACCCCCTCCGATCTTCTTGAAACTCTGGATTCTGACAGAGGGCCACGAGACTTCGACCAGCGCGCAAAAATGGAGGCTCTAGACCCTTCCAGAGCCGAGATATCGGATGTCAAAGTTTTGACCTGAAAAAAAAAACATAAGGGGTAACACTGTCATTTTTGGCCGAAATTTTGACCCCCTCCGATCTTCTTGAAACTCTGGATTCTGACAGAGGGCCATGAGACTTCGACCAGCGCGCAAAAATGGAGGCTCTAGACCCTTCCAGAGCCGAGATATCGGATGTCAAAGTTTTGACCTGAAAAAAAAAACATAAGGGGTAACACTGTCATTTTGGCCGAAATTTTGACCCCCTCCGATCTTCTTGAAACTCTGGATTCTGACAGAGGGCCACGAGACTTCGACCAGCGCGCAAAAATGGAGGCTCTAGACCCTTCCAGAGCCGAGATATCGGACGTCAAAGTTTTGACCCGAAAAAAAAAAACATAAGGGGTAACACTGTTGTTTTTGGCCGAAATTTTGACCCCCTCTGATCTTCTTGAAACTCTGGATTCTGACAGAGGGCCACGAGACTTCGACCAGCGCGCAAAAATGGAGGCTCTAGACCCTTCCAGAGCCGAGATATTGGATGTCAAAGTTTTGACCTGAAAAAAAAACATAAGGGGTAACACTGTCGTTTTTGGCCGAAATGTTGACCCCCTCCGATCTTCTTGAAACTCTGGATTCTGACAGAGGGCCACGAGACTTCGACCAGCGCGCAAAAATGGAGGCTCTAGACCCTTCCAGAGCCGAGATATCGAAGGTCAAAATTTGGACCTGAAAAAAAAAACATAAGGGGTAACACTGTCGTTTTTGGCCGAAATTTTGACCCCCTCCGATCTTCTTGAAACTCTGGATTCTGACAGAGGGCCACGAGACTTCGACCAGCGCGCAAAAATGGAGGCTCTAGACCCTTCCAGAGCCGAGATATCGGATGTCAAAGTTTTGACCTGAAAAAAAAACATAAGGGGTAACACTGTCATTTTTGGCCGAAATTTTGACCCCCTCCGATCTTCTTGAAACTCTGGATTCTGACAGAGGGCCATGAGACTTCGACCAGCGCGCAAAAATGGAGGCTCTAGACCCTTCCAGAGCCGAGATATCGGATGTCAAAGTTTTGACCTGAAAAAAAAAACATAAGGGGTAACACTGTCATTTTGGCCGAAATTTTGACCCCCTCCGATCTTCTTGAAACTCTGGATTCTGACAGAGGGCCACGAGACTTCGACCAGCGCGCAAAAATGGAGGCTCTAGACCCTTCCAGAGCCGAGATATCGGATGTCAAAGTTTTGACCTGAAAAAAAAACATAAGGGGTAACACTGTCATTTTTGGCCGAAATTTTGACCCCCTCCGATCTTCTTGAAACTCTGGATTCTGACAGAGGGCCACGAGACTTCGACCAGCGCGCAAAAATGGAGGCTCTAGACCCTTCCAGAGCCGAGATATCGGATGTCAAAGTTTTGACCTGAAAAAAAAACATATGGGGTAACACTGTCATTTTTGGCCAAAATTTTGACCCCCTCTGATCTTCTTGAAACTCTGGATTCTGACAGAGGGCCACGAGACTTCGACCAGCGCGCAAAAATGGAGGCTCTTGACCCTTTCAGAGCCGAGATATCGGATGTCAAAGTTTTGACCTGAAAAAAAAACATAAGGGGTAACACTGTCGTTTTTGGCCGAAATTTTGACCCCCTCCGATCTTCTTGAAACTCTGGATTCTGACAGAGGGCCACGAGACTTCGACCAGTGCGCAAAAATGGAGGCTCTAGACCCTTCCAGAGCCGAGATATCGGATGTCAAAGTTTTGACCTGAAAAAAAAACATAAGGGGTAACACTGTCGTTTTTGGCCGAAATTTTGACCCCCTCCGATCTTCTTGAAACTCTGGATTCTGACAGAGGGCCACGAGACTTCGACCAGCGCGCAAAAATGGAGGCTCTAGACCCTTCCAGAGCCGAGATATCGGATGTCAAAGTTTTGACCCGAAAAAAAAAACATAAGGGGTAACACTGTCGTTTTTGGCCGAAATTTTGACCCCCTCCGATCTTCTTGAAACTCTGGATTCTGACAGAGGGCCACGAGACTTCGACCAGCGCGCAAAAATGGAGGCTCTAGACCCTTCCAGAGCCAAGATATCGGACGTCAAAGTTTTGACCCGAAAAAAAAAACATAAGGGGTAACACTGTTGTTTTTGGCCGAAATTTTGACCCCCTCCGATCTTCTTGAAACTCTGGATTCTGACAGAGGGCCACGAGACTTCGACCAGCGCGCAAAAATGGAGGCTCTAGACCCTTCCAGAGCCGAGATATCGGATGTCAAAGTTTTGACCTGAAAAAAAAACATAAGGGGTAACACTGTCGTTTTTGGCCGAAATGTTGACCCCCTCCGATCTTCTTGAAACTCTGGATTCTGACAGAGGGCCACGAGACTTCGACCAGCGCGCAAAAATGGAGGCTCTAGACCCTTCCAGAGCCGAGATATCGGATGTCAAAGTTTTGACCCGAAAAAAAAAACATAAGGGGTAACACTGTCGTTTTTGGCCGAAATTTTGACCCCCTCCGATCTTCTTGAAACTCTGGATTCTGACAGAGGGCCACGAGACTTCGACCAGCGCGCAAAAATGGAGGCTCTAGACCCTTCCAGAGCCGAGATATCGGATGTCAAAGTTTTGACCTGAAAAAAAAACATAAGGGGTAACACTGTCATTTTTGGCCGAAATTTTGACCCCCTCCGATCTTCTTGAAACTCTGGATTCTGACAGAGGGCCATGAGACTTCGACCAGCGCGCAAAAATGGAGGCTCTAGACCCTTCCAGAGCCGAGATATCGGATGTCAAAGTTTTGACCTGAAAAAAAAAACATAAGGGGTAACACTGTCATTTTGGCCAAAATTTTGACCCCCTCCAATCTTCTTGAAACTCTGGATTCTGACAGAGGGCCACGAGACTTCGACCAGCGCGCAAAAATGGAGGCTCTAGACCCTTCCAGAGCCGAGATATCGGATGTCAAAGTTTTGACCTGAAAAAAAAAACATAAGGGGTAACACTGTCATTTTGGCCAAAATTTTGACCCCCTCCGATCTTCTTGAAACTCTGGATTCTGACAGAGGGCCACGAGACTTCGACCAGTGCGCAAAAATGGAGGCTCTAGACCCTTCCAGAGCCGAGATATCGGATGTCAAAGTTTTGACCTGAAAAAAAAACATAAGGGGTAACACTGTCGTTTTTGGCCGAAATTTTGACCCCCTCCGATCTTCTTGAAACTCTGGATTCTGACAGAGGGCCACGAGACTTCGACCAGCGCGCAAAAATGGAGGCTCTAGACCCTTCCAGAGCCGAGATATCGGATGTCAAAGTTTTGACCTGAAAAAAAAACATAAGGGGTAACACTGTCATTTTTGGCCGAAATTTTGACCCCCTCCGATCTTCTTGAAACTCTGGATTCTGACAGAGGGCCATGAGACTTCGACCAGCGCGCAAAAATGGAGGCTCTAGACCCTTCCAGAGCCGAGATATCGGATGTCAAAGTTTTGACCTGAAAAAAAAAACATAAGGGGTAACACTGTCATTTTGGCCAAAATTTTGACCCCCTCCGATCTTCTTGAAACTCTGGATTCTGACAGAGGGCCACGAGACTTCGACCAGCGCGCAAAAATGGAGGCTCTAGACCCTTCCAGAGCCGAGATATCGGATGTCAAAGTTTTGACCTGAAAAAAAAACATAAGGGGTAACACTGTCGTTTTTGGCCGAAATTTTGACCCCCTCCGATCTTCTTGAAACTCTGGATTCTGACAGAGGGCCACAAGACTTCGACCAGTGCGCAAAAATGGAGGCTCTAGACCCTTCCAGAGCCGAGATATCGGATGTCAAAGTTTTGACCTGAAAAAAAAACATAAGGGGTAACACTGTCGTTTTTGGCCGAAATTTTGACCCCCTCCGATCTTCTTGAAACTCTGGATTCTGACAGAGGGCCACGAGACTTCGACCAGCGCGCAAAAATGGAGGCTCTAGACCCTTCCAGAGCCGAGATATCGGATGTCAAAGTTTTGACCTGAAAAAAAAACATAAGGGGTAACACTGTCGTTTTTGGCCGAAATTTTGACCCCCTCCGATCTTCTTGAAACTCTGGATTCTGACAGAGGGCCACGAGACTTCGACCAGCGCGCAAAAATGGAGGCTCTAGACCCTTCCAGAGCCGAGATATCGGACGTCAAAGTTTTGACCCGAAAAAAAAAAACATAAGGGGTAACACTGTTGTTTTTGGCCGAAATTTTGACCCCCTCCGATCTTCTTGAAACTCTGGATTCTGACAGAGGGCCACGAGACTTCGACCAGTGCGCAAAAATGGAGGCTCTAGACCCTTCCAGAGCCGAGATATCGGATGTCAAAGTTTTGACCTGAAAAAAAAAACATAAGGGGTAACACTGTCGTTTTTGGCCGAAATTTTGACCCCCTCCGATCTTCTTGAAACTCTGGATTCTGACAGAGGGCCATGAGACTTCGACCAGCGCGCAAAAATGGAGGCTCTAGACCCTTCCAGAGCCGAGATATCGGATGTCAAAGTTTTGACCTGAAAAAAAAACATAAGGGGTAACACTGTCATTTTGGCCAAAATTTTGACCCCCTCCAATCTTCTTGAAACTCTGGATTCTGACAGAGGGCCACGAGACTTCGACCAGCGCGCAAAAATGGAGGCTCTAGACCCTTCCAGAGCCGAGATATCGGATGTCAAAGTTTTGACCTGAAAAAAAAACATAAGGGGTAACACTGTCGTTTTTGGCCGAAATTTTGACCCCCTCCGATCTTCTTGAAACTCTGGATTCTGACAGAGGGCCACGAGACTTCGACCAGCGCGCAAAAATTGAGGCTCTAGACCCTTCCAGAGCCGAGATATCGGATGTCAAAGTTTTGACCTGAAAAAAAAAACATAAGGGGTAACACTGTCGTTTTTGGCCGAAATTTTGACCCCCTCCGATCTTCTTGAAACTCTGGATTCTGACAGAGGGCCACGAGACTTCGACCAGCACGCAAAAATGGAGGCTCTAGACCCTTCCAGAGCCGAGATATCGGATGTCAAAGTTTTGACCCGAAAAAAAAACATAAGGGGTAACACTGTCGTTTTTGGCCGAAATTTTGACCCCCTCCGATCTTCTTGAAACTCTGGATTCTGACAGAGGGCCACGAGACTTCGACCAGCGCGCAAAAATGGAGGCTCTAGACCCTTCCAGAGCCGAGATATCGAAGGTCAAAATTTGGACCTGAAAAAAAAAACATAAGGGGTAACACTGTCGTTTTTGGCCGAAATTTTGACCCCCTCCGATCTTCTTGAAACTCTGGATTCTGACAGAGGGCCACGAGACTTCGACCAGCGCGCAAAAATGGAGGCTCTAGACCCTTCCAGAGCCGAGATATCGGATGTCAAAGTTTTGACCTGAAAAAAAAACATAAGGGGTAACACTGTCATTTTTGGCCGAAATTTTGACCCCCTCCGATCTTCTTGAAACTCTGGATTCTGACAGAGGGCCATGAGACTTCGACCAGCGCGCAAAAATGGAGGCTCTAGACCCTTCCAGAGCCGAGATATCGGATGTCAAAGTTTTGACCTGAAAAAAAAAACATAAGGGGTAACACTGTCATTTTGGCCGAAATTTTGACCCCCTCCGATCTTCTTGAAACTCTGGATTCTGACAGAGGGCCACGAGACTTCGACCAGCGCGCAAAAATGGAGGCTCTAGACCCTTCCAGAGCCGAGATATCGGATGTCAAAGTTTTGACCTGAAAAAAAAACATAAGGGGTAACACTGTCATTTTTGGCCGAAATTTTGACCCCCTCCGATCTTCTTGAAACTCTGGATTCTGACAGAGGGCCACGAGACTTCGACCAGCGCGCAAAAATGGAGGCTCTAGACCCTTCCAGAGCCGAGATATCGGATGTCAAAGTTTTGACCTGAAAAAAAAACATATGGGGTAACACTGTCATTTTTGGCCAAAATTTTGACCCCCTCTGATCTTCTTGAAACTCTGGATTCTGACAGAGGGCCACGAGACTTCGACCAGCGCGCAAAAATGGAGGCTCTTGACCCTTTCAGAGCCGAGATATCGGATGTCAAAGTTTTGACCTGAAAAAAAAACATAAGGGGTAACACTGTCGTTTTTGGCCGAAATTTTGACCCCCTCCGATCTTCTTGAAACTCTGGATTCTGACAGAGGGCCACGAGACTTCGACCAGTGCGCAAAAATGGAGGCTCTAGACCCTTCCAGAGCCGAGATATCGGATGTCAAAGTTTTGACCTGAAAAAAAAACATAAGGGGTAACACTGTCGTTTTTGGCCGAAATTTTGACCCCCTCCGATCTTCTTGAAACTCTGGATTCTGACAGAGGGCCACGAGACTTCGACCAGCACGCAAAAATGGAGGCTCTAGACCCTTCCAGAGCCGAGATATCGGATGTCAAAGTTTTGACCCGAAAAAAAAAACATAAGGGGTAACACTGTCGTTTTTGGCCGAAATTTTGACCCCCTCCGATCTTCTTGAAACTCTGGATTCTGACAGAGGGCCACGAGACTTCGACCAGCGCGCAAAAATGGAGGCTCTAGACCCTTCCAGAGCCAAGATATCGGACGTCAAAGTTTTGACCCGAAAAAAAAAACATAAGGGGTAACACTGTTGTTTTTGGCCGAAATTTTGACCCCCTCCGATCTTCTTGAAACTCTGGATTCTGACAGAGGGCCACGAGACTTCGACCAGCGCGCAAAAATGGAGGCTCTAGACCCTTCCAGAGCCGAGATATCGGATGTCAAAGTTTTGACCTGAAAAAAAAACATAAGGGGTAACACTGTCGTTTTTGGCCGAAATGTTGACCCCCTCCGATCTTCTTGAAACTCTGGATTCTGACAGAGGGCCACGAGACTTCGACCAGCGCGCAAAAATGGAGGCTCTAGACCCTTCCAGAGCCGAGATATCGGATGTCAAAGTTTTGACCCGAAAAAAAAAACATAAGGGGTAACACTGTCGTTTTTGGCCGAAATTTTGACCCCCTCCGATCTTCTTGAAACTCTGGATTCTGACAGAGGGCCACGAGACTTCGACCAGCGCGCAAAAATGGAGGCTCTAGACCCTTCCAGAGCCGAGATATCGGATGTCAAAGTTTTGACCTGAAAAAAAAACATAAGGGGTAACACTGTCATTTTTGGCCGAAATTTTGACCCCCTCCGATCTTCTTGAAACTCTGGATTCTGACAGAGGGCCATGAGACTTCGACCAGCGCGCAAAAATGGAGGCTCTAGACCCTTCCAGAGCCGAGATATCGGATGTCAAAGTTTTGACCTGAAAAAAAAAACATAAGGGGTAACACTGTCATTTTGGCCAAAATTTTGACCCCCTCCGATCTTCTTGAAACTCTGGATTCTGACAGAGGGCCACGAGACTTCGACCAGCGCGCAAAAATGGAGGCTCTAGACCCTTCCAGAGCCGAGATATCGGATGTCAAAGTTTTGACCTGAAAAAAAAAACATAAGGGGTAACACTGTCATTTTGGCCAAAATTTTGACCCCCTCCGATCTTCTTGAAACTCTGGATTCTGACAGAGGGCCATGAGACTTCGACCAGCGCGCAAAAATGGAGGCTCTAGACCCTTCCAGAGCCGAGATATCGGATGTCAAAGTTTTGACCTGAAAAAAAAACATAAGGGGTAACACTGTCGTTTTTGGCCGAAATTTTGACCCCCTCCGATCTTCTTGAAACTCTGGATTCTGACAGAGGGCCACGAGACTTCGACCAGCGCGCAAAAATGGAGGCTCTAGACCCTTCCAGAGCCGAGATATCGGATGTCAAAGTTTTGACCTGAAAAAAAAACATAAGGGGTAACACTGTCATTTTTGGCCGAAATTTTGACCCCCTCCGATCTTCTTGAAACTCTGGATTCTGACAGAGGGCCATGAGACTTCGACCAGCGCGCAAAAATGGAGGCTCTAGACCCTTCCAGAGCCGAGATATCGGATGTCAAAGTTTTGACCTGAAAAAAAAAACATAAGGGGTAACACTGTCATTTTGGCCAAAATTTTGACCCCCTCCGATCTTCTTGAAACTCTGGATTCTGACAGAGGGCCACGAGACTTCGACCAGCGCGCAAAAATGGAGGCTCTAGACCCTTCCAGAGCCGAGATATCGGATGTCAAAGTTTTGACCTGAAAAAAAAACATAAGGGGTAACACTGTCGTTTTTGGCCGAAATTTTGACCCCCTCCGATCTTCTTGAAACTCTGGATTCTGACAGAGGGCCACAAGACTTCGACCAGTGCGCAAAAATGGAGGCTCTAGACCCTTCCAGAGCCGAGATATCGGATGTCAAAGTTTTGACCTGAAAAAAAAACATAAGGGGTAACACTGTCGTTTTTGGCCGAAATTTTGACCCCCTCCGATCTTCTTGAAACTCTGGATTCTGACAGAGGGCCACGAGACTTCGACCAGCGCGCAAAAATGGAGGCTCTAGACCCTTCCAGAGCCGAGATATCGGATGTCAAAGTTTTGACCTGAAAAAAAAACATAAGGGGTAACACTGTCGTTTTTGGCCGAAATTTTGACCCCCTCCGATCTTCTTGAAACTCTGGATTCTGACAGAGGGCCACGAGACTTCGACCAGCGCGCAAAAATGGAGGCTCTAGACCCTTCCAGAGCCGAGATATCGGACGTCAAAGTTTTGACCCGAAAAAAAAAAACATAAGGGGTAACACTGTTGTTTTTGGCCGAAATTTTGACCCCCTCCGATCTTCTTGAAACTCTGGATTCTGACAGAGGGCCACGAGACTTCGACCAGTGCGCAAAAATGGAGGCTCTAGACCCTTCCAGAGCCGAGATATCGGATGTCAAAGTTTTGACCTGAAAAAAAAAACATAAGGGGTAACACTGTCGTTTTTGGCCGAAATTTTGACCCCCTCCGATCTTCTTGAAACTCTGGATTCTGACAGAGGGCCATGAGACTTCGACCAGCGCGCAAAAATGGAGGCTCTAGACCCTTCCAGAGCCGAGATATCGGATGTCAAAGTTTTGACCTGAAAAAAAAAACATAAGGGGTAACACTGTCATTTTGGCCAAAATTTTGACCCCCTCCAATCTTCTTGAAACTCTGGATTCTGACAGAGGGCCACGAGACTTCGACCAGCGCGCAAAAATGGAGGCTCTAGACCCTTCCAGAGCCGAGATATCGGATGTCAAAGTTTTGACCTGAAAAAAAAACATAAGGGGTAACACTGTCGTTTTTGGCCGAAATTTTGACCCCCTCCGATCTTCTTGAAACTCTGGATTCTGACAGAGGGCCACGAGACTTCGACCAGCGCGCAAAAATTGAGGCTCTAGACCCTTCCAGAGCCGAGATATCGGATGTCAAAGTTTTGACCTGAAAAAAAAAACATAAGGGGTAACACTGTCGTTTTTGGCCGAAATTTTGACCCCCTCCGATCTTCTTGAAACTCTGGATTCTGACAGAGGGCCACGAGACTTCGACCAGCACGCAAAAATGGAGGCTCTAGACCCTTCCAGAGCCGAGATATCGGATGTCAAAGTTTTGACCCGAAAAAAAAACATAAGGGGTAACACTGTCGTTTTTGGCCGAAATTTTGACCCCCTCCGATCTTCTTGAAACTCTGGATTCTGACAGAGGGCCACGAGACTTCGACCAGCGCGCAAAAATGGAGGCTCTAGACCCTTCCAGAGCCGAGATATCGGATGTCAAAGTTTTGACCTGAAAAAAAAAACATAAGGGGTAACACTGTCATTTTTGGCCGAAATTTTGACCCCCTCCGATCTTCTTGAAACTCTGGATTCTGACAGAGGGCCATGAGACTTCGACCAGCGCGCAAAAATGGAGGCTCTAGACCCTTCCAGAGCCGAGATATCGGATGTCAAAGTTTTGACCTGAAAAAAAAACATAAGGGGTAACACTGTCATTTTGGTCAAAATTTTGACCCCCTCCGATCTTCTTGAAACTCTGGATTCTGACAGAGGGCCACGAGACTTCGACCAGCGTGCAAAAATGGAGGCTCTAGACCCTTCCAGAGCCGAGATATCGGATGTCAAAGTTTTGACCTGAAAAAAAAACATAAGGGGTAACACTGTCGTTTTTGGCCGAAATTTTGACCCCCTCCGATCTTCTTGAAACTCTGTATTCTGACAGAGGGCAGCGAGACTTCGACCAGCGCGATTTGTCTTTCTTATAAAACCAATAAACATTTGTTACAATATGTTTCTGTGTATTTATTATAAACAGTTTACGTATAAAAACTGTATAACAGAAGACTATCTTTAAAGTCTTTTATATATGGTTTCCAAAAGCTGTTTTACATAAAAGACTATTCTTTAAAATCTTCTCAAGCAGTTTACATATAGTTCCATATAAAAGCTGTTTTACATAAAAGACTGTTCTATAAAGTCTTTACAAGCCATTTACAAATAGTTTCATATAAAAACTGTTTTACATAAAAGACTGTTCTATAAAGTCTTTAAAAGCAGTTTACATATAGTTATTATTAAAATAAATTAAGAATTAAAATAAGGGGTAACACTGTCATTTTTTTTTTTGGCCGAAATTTTGACCCCCTCCGATCTTCTTGAAATTCTGGATTCTGACAGAGGGCCACGAGACTTCGACCAGCGTGCAAAAATGGAGGCTCTAGACCCTTCCAGAGCCGAGATTTCGAAGGTCAAAATTTAGACCTGAAAAAAAAACATAAGGGGTAACACTGTCATTTTTTTTTTTTTGGCCGTAATTTTGACCCCCTCCGATCTTCTTGAAACTCTGGATTCTGACAGAGGGCCACGAGACTTCGACCAGCGCGCAAAAATGGAGGCTCTAGACCCTTCCAGAGCCGAGATATCGGATGTCAAAGTTTTGACCCGAAAAAAAAAACATAAGGGGTAACACTGTCGTTTTTGGCCGAAATTTTGACCCCCTCCGATCTTCTTGAAACTCTGGATTCTGACAGAGGGCCACGAGACTTCGACCAGCGCGCAAAAATGGAGGCTCTAGACCCTTCCAGAGCCGAGATATCGGATGTCAAAGTTTTGACCCGAAAAAAAAACATAAGGGGTAACACTGTCGTTTTTGGCCGAAATTTTGACCCCCTCCGATCTTCTTGAAACTCTGGATTCTGACAGAGGGCCACGAGACTTCGACCAGCGCGCAAAAATGGAGGCTCTAGACCCTTCCAGAGCCGAGATATCGGATGTCAAAGTTTTGACCTGAAAAAAAAACATAAGGGGTAACACTGTCGTTTTTGGCCGAAATGTTGACCCCCTCCGATCTTCTTGAAACTCTGGATTCTGACAGAGGGCCACGAGACTTCGACCAGCGCGCAAAAATGGAGGCTCTAGACCCTTCCAGAGCCGAGATATCGGATGTCAAAGTTTTGACCTGAAAAAAAAACATAAGGGGTAACACTGTCATTTTTGGCCGAAATTTTGACCCCCTCCGATCTTCTTGAAACTCTGGATTCTGACAGAGGGCCATGAGACTTCGACCAGCGCGCAAAAATGGAGGCTCTAGACCCTTCCAGAGCCGAGATATCGGATGTCAAAGTTTTGACCTGAAAAAAAAAACATAAGGGGTAACACTGTCATTTTGGCTGAAATTTTGACCCCCTCCGATCTTCTTGAAACTCTGGATTCTGACAGAGGGCCACGAGACTTCGACCAGCGCGCAAAAATGGAGTCTCTAGACCCTTCCAGAGCCGAGATATCGGATGTCAAAGTTTTGACCTGAAAAAAAAACATAAGGGGTAACACTGTCATTTTTGGCCGAAATTTTGACCCCCTCCGATCTTCTTGAAACTCTGGATTCTGACAGAGGGCCACGAGACTTCGACCAGCGCGCAAAAATGGAGGCTCTAGACCCTTCCAGAGCCGAGATATCGGATGTCAAAGTTTTGACCTGAAAAAAAAACATAAGGGGTAACACTGTCATTTTTGGCCAAAATTTTGACCCCCTCTGATCTTCTTGAAACTCTGGATTCTGACAGAGGGCCACGAGACTTCGACCAGCGCGCAAAAATGGAGGCTCTAGACCCTTTCAGAGCCGAGATATCGGATGTCAAAGTTTTGACCTGAAAAAAAAAACATAAGGGGTAACACTGTCGTTTTTGGCCGAAATTTTGACCCCCTCCGATCTTCTTGAAACTCTGGATTCTGACAGAGGGCCACGAGACTTCGACCAGTGCGCAAAAATGGAGGCTCTAGACCCTTCCAGAGCCGAGATATCGGATGTCAAAGTTTTGACCTGAAAAAAAAACATAAGGGGTAACACTGTCGTTTTTGGCCGAAATTTTGACCCCCTCCGATCTTCTTGAAACTCTGGATTCTGACAGAGGGCCACGAGACTTCGACCAGCACGCAAAAATGGAGGCTCTAGACCCTTCCAGAGCCGAGATATCGGATGTCAAAGTTTTGACCCGAAAAAAAAACATAAGGGGTAACACTGTCGTTTTTGGCCGAAATTTTGACCCCCTCCGATCTTCTTGAAACTCTGGATTCTGACAGAGGGCCACGAGACTTCGACCAGCGCGCAAAAATGGAGGCTCTAGACCCTTCCAGAGCCGAGATATCGGATGTCAAAGTTTTGACCTGAAAAAAAAACATAAGGGGTAACACTGTCATTTTTGGCCGAAATTTTGACCCCCTCCGATCTTCTTGAAACTCTGGATTCTGACAGAGGGCCACGAGACTTCGACCAGCGCGCAAAAATGGAGGCTCTAGACCCTTCCAGAGCCGAGATATCGGATGTCAAAGTTTTGACCTGAAAAAAAAACATAAGGGGTAACACTGTCATTTTTGGCCAAAATTTTGACCCCCTCCGATCTTCTTGAAACTCTGGATTCTGACAGAGGGCCACGAGACTTCGACCAGCGCGCAAAAATGGAGGCTCTAGACCCTTTCAGAGCCGAGATATCGGATGTCAAAGTTTTGACCTGAAAAAAAAACATAAGGGGTAACACTGTCGTTTTTGGCCGAAATTTTGACCCCCTCCGATCTTCTTGAAACTCTGGATTCTGACAGAGGGCCACGAGACTTCGACCAGTGCGCAAAAATTGAGGCTCTAGACCCTTCCAGAGCCGAGATATCGGATGTCAAAGTTTTGACCTGAAAAAAAAACATAAGGGGTAACACTGTCATTTTTGGCCGAAATTTTGACCCCCTCCGATCTTCTTGAAACTCTGGATTCTGACAGAGGGCCATGAGACTTCGACCAGCGCGCAAAAATGGAGGCTCTAGACCCTTCCAGAGCCGAGATATCGGATGTCAAAGTTTTGACCTGAAAAAAAAAACATAAGGGGTAACACTGTCATTTTGGCCAAAATTTTGACCCCCTCCGATCTTCTTGAAACTCTGGATTCTGACAGAGGGCCACGAGACTTCGACCAGCGCGCAAAAATGGAGGCTCTAGACCCTTCCAGAGCCGAGATATCGGATGTCAAAGTTTTGACCTGAAAAAAAAAACATAAGGGGTAACACTGTCATTTTGGCCAAAATTTTGACCCCCTCCGATCTTCTTGAAACTCTGGATTCTGACAGAGGGCCACGAGACTTCGACCAGCGCGCAAAAATGGAGGCTCTAGACCCTTCCAGAGCCGAGATATCGGATGTCAAAGTTTTGACCTGAAAAAAAAACATAAGGGGTAACACTGTCGTTTTTGGCCGAAATTTTGACCCCCTCCGATCTTCTTGAAACTCTGGATTCTGACAGAGGGCCACAAGACTTCGACCAGTGCGCAAAAATGGAGGCTCTAGACCCTTCCAGAGCCGAGATATCGGATGTCAAAGTTTTGACCTGAAAAAAAAACATAAGGGGTAACACTGTCGTTTTTGGCCGAAATTTTGACCCCCTCCGATCTTCTTGAAACTCTGGATTCTGACAGAGGGCCACAAGACTTCGACCAGCGCGCAAAAATGGAGGCTCTAGACCCTTCCAGAGCCGAGATATCGGATGTCAAAGTTTTGACCTGAAAAAAAAACATAAGGGGTAACACTGTCGTTTTTGGCCGAAATTTTGACCCCCTCCGATCTTCTTGAAACTCTGGATTCTGACAGAGGGCCACGAGACTTCGACCAGCGCGCAAAAATGGAGGCTCTAGACCCTTCCAGAGCCGAGATATCGGACGTCAAAGTTTTGACCCAAAAAAAAAAAACATAAGGGGTAACACTGTTGTTTTTGGCCGAAATTTTGACCCCCTCCGATCTTCTTGAAACTCTGGATTCTGACAGAGGGCCACGAGACTTCGACCAGTGCGCAAAAATGGAGGCTCTAGACCCTTCCAGAGCCGAGATATCGGATGTCAAAGTTTTGACCTGAAAAAAAAAACATAAGGGGTAACACTGTCGTTTTTGGCCGAAATTTTGACCCCCTCCGATCTTCTTGAAACTCTGGATTCTGACAGAGGGCCATGAGACTTCGACCAGCGCGCAAAAATGGAGGCTCTAGACCCTTCCAGAGCCGAGATATCGGATGTCAAAGTTTTGACCTGAAAAAAAAACATAAGGGGTAACACTGTCATTTTGGCCAAAATTTTGACCCCCTCCAATCTTCTTGAAACTCTGGATTCTGACAGAGGGCCACGAGACTTCGACCAGCGCGCAAAAATGGAGGCTCTAGACCCTTCCAGAGCCGAGATATCGGATGTCAAAGTTTTGACCTGAAAAAAAAACATAAGGGGTAACACTGTCGTTTTTGGCCGAAATTTTGACCCCCTCCGATCTTCTTGAAACTCTGGATTCTGACAGAGGGCCACGAGACTTCGACCAGCGCGCAAAAATTGAGGCTCTAGACCCTTCCAGAGCCGAGATATCGGATGTCAAAGTTTTGACCTGAAAAAAAAAACATAAGGGGTAACACTGTCGTTTTTGGCCGAAATTTTGACCCCCTCCGATCTTCTTGAAACTCTGGATTCTGACAGAGGGCCACGAGACTTCGACCAGCACGCAAAAATGGAGGCTCTAGACCCTTCCAGAGCCGAGATATCGGATGTCAAAGTTTTGACCCGAAAAAAAAACATAAGGGGTAACACTGTCGTTTTTGGCCGAAATTTTGACCCCCTCCGATCTTCTTGAAACTCTGGATTCTGACAGAGGGCCACGAGACTTCGACCAGCGCGCAAAAATGGAGGCTCTAGACCCTTCCAGAGCCGAGATATCGGATGTCAAAGTTTTGACCTGAAAAAAAAACATAAGGGGTAACACTGTCATTTTTGGCCGAAATTTTGACCCCCTCCGATCTTCTTGAAACTCTGGATTCTGACAGAGGGCCATGAGACTTCGACCAGCGCGCAAAAATGGAGGCTCTAGACCCTTCCAGAGCCGAGATATCGGATGTCAAAGTTTTGACCTGAAAAAAAAACATAAGGGGTAACACTGTCATTTTGGTCAAAATTTTGACCCCCTCCGATCTTCTTGAAACTCTGGATTCTGACAGAGGGCCACGAGACTTCGACCAGCGTGCAAAAATGGAGGCTCTAGACCCTTCCAGAGCCGAGATATCGAAGGTCAAACTTTGGACCTGAAAAAAAAACATAAGGGGTAACACAACATTAAGGTAATACATTTTTTCTTTTACTACTTACATGCATAATACTGGTTACATTCCATTAATAAAGAATTCTTGTCACAATATGTTTCTGTCTTTCTTATAAAACCAATAAACATTTGTTACAATATGTTTCTGTGTATTTATTATAAACAGTTTACGTATAAAAACTGTATAACAGAAGACTATCTTTAAAGTCTTTTATATATGGTTTCCAAAAGCTGTTTTACATAAAAGACTATTCTTTAAAATCTTCTCAAGCAGTTTACATATAGTTCCATATAAAAGCTGTTTTACATAAAAGACTGTTCTATAAAGTCTTTACAAGCCATTTACAAATAGTTTCATATAAAAACTGTTTTACATAAAAGACTGTTCTATAAAGTCTTTAAAAGCAGTTTACATATAGTTATTATTAAAATAAATTAAGAATTAAAATAAGGGGTAACACTGTCATTTTTTTTTTTGGCCGAAATTTTGACCCCCTCCGATCTTCTTGAAATTCTGGATTCTGACAGAGGGCCACGAGACTTCGACCAGCGTGCAAAAATGGAGGCTCTAGACCCTTCCAGAGCCGAGATTTCGAAGGTCAAAATTTAGACCTGAAAAAAAAACATAAGGGGTAACACTGTCATTTTTTTTTTTTTGGCCGTAATTTTGACCCCCTCCGATCTTCTTGAAACTCTGGATTCTGACAGAGGGCCACGAGACTTCGACCAGCGCGCAAAAATGGAGGCTCTAGACCCTTCCAGAGCCGAGATATCGGATGTCAAAGTTTTGACCCGAAAAAAAAAACATAAGGGGTAACACTGTCGTTTTTGGCCGAAATTTTGACCCCCTCCGATCTTCTTGAAACTCTGGATTCTGACAGAGGGCCACGAGACTTCGACCAGCGCGCAAAAATGGAGGCTCTAGACCCTTCCAGAGCCGAGATATCGGATGTCAAAGTTTTGACCCGAAAAAAAAACATAAGGGGTAACACTGTCGTTTTTGGCCGAAATTTTGACCCCCTCCGATCTTCTTGAAACTCTGGATTCTGACAGAGGGCCACGAGACTTCGACCAGCGCGCAAAAATGGAGGCTCTAGACCCTTCCAGAGCCGAGATATCGGATGTCAAAGTTTTGACCTGAAAAAAAAACATAAGGGGTAACACTGTCGTTTTTGGCCGAAATGTTGACCCCCTCCGATCTTCTTGAAACTCTGGATTCTGACAGAGGGCCACGAGACTTCGACCAGCGCGCAAAAATGGAGGCTCTAGACCCTTCCAGAGCCGAGATATCGGATGTCAAAGTTTTGACCTGAAAAAAAAACATAAGGGGTAACACTGTCATTTTTGGCCGAAATTTTGACCCCCTCCGATCTTCTTGAAACTCTGGATTCTGACAGAGGGCCATGAGACTTCGACCAGCGCGCAAAAATGGAGGCTCTAGACCCTTCCAGAGCCGAGATATCGGATGTCAAAGTTTTGACCTGAAAAAAAAAACATAAGGGGTAACACTGTCATTTTGGCTGAAATTTTGACCCCCTCCGATCTTCTTGAAACTCTGGATTCTGACAGAGGGCCACGAGACTTCGACCAGCGCGCAAAAATGGAGGCTCTAGACCCTTCCAGAGCCGAGATATCGGATGTCAAAGTTTTGACCTGAAAAAAAAACATAAGGGGTAACACTGTCATTTTTGGCCGAAATTTTGACCCCCTCCGATCTTCTTGAAACTCTGGATTCTGACAGAGGGCCACGAGACTTCGACCAGCGCGCAAAAATGGAGGCTCTAGACCCTTCCAGAGCCGAGATATCGGATGTCAAAGTTTTGACCTGAAAAAAAAAACATAAGGGGTAACACTGTCATTTTTGGCCAAAATTTTGACCCCCTCTGATCTTCTTGAAACTCTGGATTCTGACAGAGGGCCACGAGACTTCGACCAGCGCGCAAAAATGGAGGCTCTAGACCCTTCCAGAGCCGAGATATCGGATGTCAAAGTTTTGACCTGAAAAAAAAAAACATAAGGGGTAACACTGTCATTTTGGCTGAAATTTTGACCCCCTCCGATCTTCTTGAAACTCTGGATTCTGACAGAGGGCCACGAGACTTCGACCAGTGCGCAAAAATGGAGGCTCTAGACCCTTCCAGAGCCGAGATATCGGATGTCAAAGTTTTGACCTGAAAAAAAAACATAAGGGGTAACACTGTCATTTTTGGCCGAAATTTTGACCCCCTCCGATCTTCTTGAAACTCTAGATTCTGACAGAGGGCCACGAGACTTCGACCAGCGCGCAAAAATGGAGGCTCTAGACCCTTCCAGAGCCGAGATATCGGATGTCAAAGTTTTGACCTGAAAAAAAAAAACATAAGGGGTAACACTGTCATTTTTGGCCGAAATTTTGACCCCCTCCGATCTTCTTGAAACTCTGGATTCTGACAGAGGGCCACGAGACTTCGACCAGCGCGCAAAAATGGAGGCTCTAGACCCTTCCAGAGCCGAGATATCGGATGTCAAAGTTTTGACCTGAAAAAAAAAACATAAGGGGTAACACTGTCATTTTTGGCCGAAATTTTGACCCCCTCCGATCTTCTTGAAACTCTGGATTCTGACAGAGGGCCACGAGACTTCGACCAGCGCGCAAAAATGGAGGCTCTAGACCCTTCCAGAGCCGAGATATCGGATGTCAAAGTTTTGACCTGAAAAAAAAACATAAGGGGTAACACTGTCATTTTTGGCCAAAATTTTGACCCCCTCTGATCTTCTTGAAACTCTGGATTCTGACAGAGGGCCACGAGACTTCGACCAGCGCGCAAAAATGGAGGCTCTAGACCCTTCCAGAGCCGAGATATCGGATGTCAAAGTTTTGACCTGAAAAAAAAACATAAGGGGTAACACTGTCATTTTTGGCCGAAATTTTGACCCCCTCCGATCTTCTTGAAACTCTGGATTCTGACAGAGGGCCACGAGACTTCGACCAGCGCGCAAAAATGGAGGCTCTAGACCCTTCCAGAGCCGAGATATCGGATGTCAAAGTTTTGACCTGAAAAAAAAACATAAGGGGTAACACTGTCATTTTTGGCCGAAATTTTGACCCCCTCCGATCTTCTTGAAACTCTGGATTCTGACAGAGGGCCACGAGACTTCGACCAGTGCGCAAAAATTGAGGCTCTAGACCCTTCCAGAGCCGAGATATCGGATGTCAAAGTTTTGACCTGAAAAAAAAACATAAGGGGTAACACTGTCGTTTTTGGCCGAAATTTTGACCCCCTCCGATCTTCTTGAAACTCTGGATTCTGACAGAGGGCCACGAGACTTCGACCAGCGCGCAAAAATGGAGGCTCTAGACCCTTCCAGAGCCGAGATATCGGATGTCAAAGTTTTGACCCGAAAAAAAAAACATAAGGGGTAACACTGTCGTTTTTGGCCGAAATTTTGACCCCCTCCGATCTTCTTGAAACTCTGGATTCTGACAGAGGGCCACGAGACTTCGACCAGCGCGCAAAAATGGAGGCTCTAGACCCTTCCAGAGCCGAGATATCGGACGTCAAAGTTTTGACCCGAAAAAAAAAACATAAGGGGTAACACTGTTGTTTTTGGCCCAAATTTTGACCCCCTCCGATCTTCTTGAAACTCTGGATTCTGACAGAGGGCCACGAGACTTCGACCAGCGCGCAAAAATGGAGGCTCTAGACCCTTCCAGAGCCGAGATATCGGATGTCAAAGTTTTGACCCGAAAAAAAAAACATAAGGGGTAACACTGTCGTTTTTGGCCGAAATTTTGACCCCCTCCGATCTTCTTGAAACTCTGGATTCTGACAGAGGGCCACGAGACTTCGACCAGCGCGCAAAAATGGAGGCTCTAGACCCTTCCAGAGCCGAGATATCGGATGTCAAAGTTTTGACCTGAAAAAAAAACATAAGGGGTAACACTGTCATTTTTGGCCGAAATTTTGACCCCCTCCGATCTTCTTGAAACTCTGGATTCTGACAGAGGGCCATGAGACTTCGACCAGCGCGCAAAAATGGAGGCTCTAGACCCTTCCAGAGCCGAGATATCGGATGTCAAAGTTTTGACCTGAAAAAAAAAACATAAGGGGTAACACTGTCATTTTGGCCGAAATTTTGACCCCCTCCGATCTTCTTGAAACTCTGGATTCTGACAGAGGGCCACGAGACTTCGACCAGCGCGCAAAAATGGAGGCTCTAGACCCTTCCAGAGCCGAGATATCGGATGTCAAAGTTTTGACCTGAAAAAAAAACATAAGGGGTAACACTGTCATTTTTGGCCGAAATTTTGACCCCCTCCGATCTTCTTGAAACTCTGGATTCTGACAGAGGGCCACGAGACTTCGACCAGCGCGCAAAAATGGAGGCTCTAGACCCTTCCAGAGCCGAGATATCGGATGTCAAAGTTTTGACCTGAAAAAAAAACATAAGGGGTAACACTGTCGTTTTTGGCCGAAATTTTGACCCCCTCCGATCTTCTTGAAACTCTGGATTCTGACAGAGGGCCACGAGACTTCGACCAGTGCGCAAAAATGGAGGCTCTAGACCCTTCCAGAGCCGAGATATCGGATGTCAAAGTTTTGACCTGAAAAAAAAACATAAGGGGTAACACTGTCGTTTTTGGCCGAAATTTTGACCCCCTCCGATCTTCTTGAAACTCTGGATTCTGACAGAGGGCCACGAGACTTCGACCAGCGCGCAAAAATGGAGGCTCTAGACCCTTCCAGAGCCGAGATATCGGACGTCAAAGTTTTGACCCGAAAAAAAAAACATAAGGGGTAACACTGTTGTTTTTGGCCGAAATTTTGACCCCCTCCGATCTTCTTGAAACTCTGGATTCTGACAGAGGGCCACGAGACTTCGACCAGCGCGCAAAAATGGAGGCTCTAGACCCTTCCAGAGCCGAGATATCGGATGTCAAAGTTTTGACCTGAAAAAAAAACATAAGGGGTAACACTGTCGTTTTTGGCCGAAATGTTGACCCCCTCCGATCTTCTTGAAACTCTGGATTCTGACAGAGGGCCACGAGACTTCGACCAGCGCGCAAAAATGGAGGCTCTAGACCCTTCCAGAGCCGAGATATCGGATGTCAAAGTTTTGACCCGAAAAAAAAAACATAAGGGGTAACACTGTCGTTTTTGGCCGAAATTTTGACCCCCTCCGATCTTCTTGAAACTCTGGATTCTGACAGAGGGCCACGAGACTTCGACCAGCGCGCAAAAATGGAGGCTCTAGACCCTTCCAGAGCCGAGATATCGGATGTCAAAGTTTTGACCCGAAAAAAAAAACATAAGGGGTAACACTGTCGTTTTTGGCCGAAATTTTGACCCCCTCCGATCTTCTTGAAACTCTGGATTCTGACAGAGGGCCACGAGACTTCGACCAGCGCGCAAAAATGGAGGCTCTAGACCCTTCCAGAGCCGAGATATCGGATGTCAAAGTTTTGACCTGAAAAAAAAACATAAGGGGTAACACTGTCATTTTTGGCCGAAATTTTGACCCCCTCCGATCTTCTTGAAACTCTGGATTCTGACAGAGGGCCATGAGACTTCGACCAGCGCGCAAAAATGGAGGCTCTAGACCCTTCCAGAGCCGAGATATCGGATGTCAAAGTTTTGACCTGAAAAAAAAACATAAGGGGTAACACTGTCATTTTTGGCCGAAATTTTGACCCCCTCCGATCTTCTTGAAACTCTGGATTCTGACAGAGGGCCACGAGACTTCGACCAGCGCGCAAAAATGGAGGCTCTAGACCCTTCCAGAGCCGAGATATCGGATGTCAAAGTTTTGACCTGAAAAAAAAACATAAGGGGTAACACTGTCGTTTTTGGCCGAAATTTTGACCCCCTTCGATCTTTTTGAAACTCTGGATTCTGACAGAGGGCCACGAGACTTCGACCAGTGCGCAAAAATGGAGGCTCTAGACCCTTCCAGAGCCGAGATATCGGATGTCAAAGTTTTGACCTGAAAAAAAAACATAAGGGGTAACACTGTCGTTTTTGGCCGAAATTTTGACCCCCTCCGATCTTCTTGAAACTCTGGATTCTGACAGAGGGCCACGAGACTTCGACCAGCGCGCAAAAATGGAGGCTCTAGACCCTTCCAGAGCCGAGATATCGGACGTCAAAGTTTTGACCCGAAAAAAAAAACATAAGGGGTAACACTGTTGTTTTTGGCCGAAATTTTGACCCCCTCCGATCTTCTTGAAACTCTGGATTCTGACAGAGGGCCACGAGACTTCGACCAGCGCGCAAAAATGGAGGCTCTAGACCCTTCCAGAGCCGAGATATCGGATGTCAAAGTTTTGACCTGAAAAAAAAACATAAGGGGTAACACTGTCGTTTTTGGCCGAAATGTTGACCCCCTCCGATCTTCTTGAAACTCTGGATTCTGACAGAGGGCCACGAGACTTCGACCAGCGCGCAAAAATGGAGGCTCTAGACCCTTCCAGAGCCGAGATATCGGATGTCAAAGTTTTGACCCGAAAAAAAAAACATAAGGGGTAACACTGTCGTTTTTGGCCGAAATTTTGACCCCCTCCGATCTTCTTGAAACTCTGGATTCTGACAGAGGGCCACGAGACTTCGACCAGCGCGCAAAAATGGAGGCTCTAGACCCTTCCAGAGCCGAGATATCGGATGTCAAAGTTTTGACCTGAAAAAAAAACATAAGGGGTAACACTGTCATTTTTGGCCGAAATTTTGACCCCCTCCGATCTTCTTGAAACTCTGGATTCTGACAGAGGGCCATGAGACTTCGACCAGCGCGCAAAAATGGAGGCTCTAGACCCTTCCAGAGCCGAGATATCGGATGTCAAAGTTTTGACCTGAAAAAAAACCATAAGGGGTAACACTGTCATTTTGGCCAAAATTTTGACCCCCTCCGATCTTCTTGAAACTCTGGATTCTGACAGAGGGCCACGAGACTTCGACCAGCGCGCAAAAATGGAGGCTCTAGACCCTTCCAGAGCCGAGATATCGGATGTCAAAGTTTTGACCTGAAAAAAAAAACATAAGGGGTAACACTGTCATTTTGGCCAAAATTTTGACCCCCTCCGATCTTCTTGAAACTCTGGATTCTGACAGAGGGCCACGAGACTTCGACCAGCGCGCAAAAATTGAGGCTCTAGACCCTTCCAGAGCCGAGATATCGGATGTCAAAGTTTTGACCTGAAAAAAAAACATAAGGGGTAACACTGTCGTTTTTGGCCGAAATTTTGACCCCCTCCGATCTTCTTGAAATTCTGGATTCTGACAGAGGGCCACAAGACTTCGACCAGTGCGCAAAAATGGAGGCTCTAGACCCTTCCAGAGCCGAGATATCGGATGTCAAAGTTTTGACCTGAAAAAAAAACATAAGGGGTAACACTGTCATTTTTGGCCGAAATTTTGACCCCCTCCGATCTTCTTGAAACTCTGGATTCTGACAGAGGGCCACGAGACTTCGACCAGCGCGCAAAAATGGAGGCTCTAGACCCTTCCAGAGCCGAGATATCGGATGTCAAAGTTTTGACCTGAAAAAAAAACATAAGGGGTAACACTGTCGTTTTTGGCCGAAATTTTGACCCCCTCCGATCTTCTTGAAACTCTGGATTCTGACAGAGGGCCACGAGATTTCGACCAGCGCGCAAAAATGGAGGCTCTAGACCCTTCCAGAACCGAGATATCGGATGTCAAAGTTTTGACCTGAAAAAAAAACATAAGGGGTAACACTGTCATTTTTGGCCGAAATTTTGACCCCCTCCGATCTTCTTGAAACTCTGGATTCTGACAGAGGGCCACGAGACTTCGACCAGCGCGCAAAAATGGAGGCTCTAGACCCTTCCAGAGCCGAGATATCGGATGTCAAAGTTTTGACCTGAAAAAAAAACATAAGGGGTAACACTGTCATTTTTGGCCAAAATTTTGACCCCCTCTGATCTTCTTGAAACTCTGGATTCTGACAGAGGGCCACGAGACTTCGACCAGCGCGCAAAAATGGAGGCTCTAGACCCTTTCAGAGCCGAGAAATCGGATGTCAAAGTTTTGACCTGAAAAAAAAAACATAAGGGGTAACACTGTCGTTTTTGGCCGAAATTTTGACCCCCTCCGATCTTCTTGAAACTCTGGATTCTGACAGAGGGCCACGAGACTTCGACCAGTGCGCAAAAATGGAGGCTCTAGACCCTTCCAGAGCCGAGATATCGGATGTCAAAGTTTTGACCTGAAAAAAAAACATAAGGGGTAACACTGTCGTTTTTGGCCGAAATTTTGACCCCCTCCGATCTTCTTGAAACTCTGGATTCTGACAGAGGGCCACGAGACTTCGACCAGCACGCAAAAATGGAGGCTCTAGACCCTTCCAGAGCCGAGATATCGGATGTCAAAGTTTTGACCCGAAAAAAAAACATAAGGGGTAACACTGTCGTTTTTGGCCGAAATTTTGACCCCCTCCGATCTTCTTGAAACTCTGGATTCTGACAGAGGGCCACGAGACTTCGACCAGCGCGCAAAAATGGAGGCTCTAGACCCTTCCAGAGCCGAGATATCGGATGTCAAAGTTTTGACCTGAAAAAAAAACATAAGGGGTAACACTGTCATTTTTGGCCGAAATTTTGACCCCCTCCGATCTTCTTGAAACTCTGGATTCTGACAGAGGGCCACGAGACTTCGACCAGCGCGCAAAAATGGAGGCTCTAGACCCTTCCAGAGCCGAGATATCGGATGTCAAAGTTTTGACCTGAAAAAAAAACATAAGGGGTAACACTGTCATTTTTGGCCAAAATTTTGACCCCCTCCGATCTTCTTGAAACTCTGGATTCTGACAGAGGGCCACGAGACTTCGACCAGCGCGCAAAAATGGAGGCTCTAGACCCTTCCAGAGCCGAGATATCGGATGTCAAAGTTTTGACCTGAAAAAAAAACATAAGGGGTAACACTGTCGTTTTTGGCCGAAATTTTGACCCCCTCCGATCTTCTTGAAACTCTGGATTCTGACAGAGGGCCACGAGACTTCGACCAGTGCGCAAAAATTGAGGCTCTAGACCCTTCCAGAGCCGAGATATCGGATGTCAAAGTTTTGACCTGAAAAAAAAACATAAGGGGTAACACTGTCGTTTTTGGCCGAAATTTTGACCCCCTCCGATCTTCTTGAAACTCTGGATTCTGACAGAGGGCCACGAGACTTCGACCAGCGCGCAAAAATGGAGGCTCTAGACCCTTCCAGAGCCGAGATATCGGATGTCAAAGTTTTGACCCGAAAAAAAAAACATAAGGGGTAACACTGTCGTTTTTGGCCGAAATTTTGACCCCCTCCGATCTTCTTGAAACTCTGGATTCTGACAGAGGGCCACGAGACTTCGACCAGCGCGCAAAAATGGAGGCTCTAGACCCTTCCAGAGCCGAGATATCGGACGTCAAAGTTTTGACCCGAAAAAAAAAACATAAGGGGTAACACTGTTGTTTTTGGCCGAAATTTTGACCCCCTCCGATCTTCTTGAAACTCTGGATTCTGACAGAGGGCCACGAGACTTCGACCAGCGCGCAAAAATGGAGGCTCTAGACCCTTCCAGAGCCGAGATATCGGATGTCAAAGTTTTGACCTGAAAAAAAAACATAAGGGGTAACACTGTCGTTTTTGGCCGAAATGTTGACCCCCTCCGATCTTCTTGAAACTCTGGATTCTGACAGAGGGCCACGAGACTTCGACCAGCGCGCAAAAATGGAGGCTCTAGACCCTTCCAGAGCCGAGATATCGGATGTCAAAGTTTTGACCCGAAAAAAAAAACATAAGGGGTAACACTGTCGTTTTTGGCCGAAATTTTGACCCCCTCCGATCTTCTTGAAACTCTGGGTTCTGACAGAGGGCCACGAGACTTCGACCAGCGCGCAAAAATGGAGGCTCTAGACCCTTCCAGAGCCGAGATATCGGATGTCAAAGTTTTGACCTGAAAAAAAAACATAAGGGGTAACACTGTCATTTTTGGCCGAAATTTTGACCCCCTCCGATCTTCTTGAAACTCTGGATTCTGACAGAGGGCCATGAGACTTCGACCAGCGCGCAAAAATGGAGGCTCAAGACCCTTCCAGAGCCGAGATATCGGATGTCAAAATTTTGACCTGAAAAAAAAAACATAAGGGGTAACACTGTCATTTTGGCCGAAATTTTGACCCCCTCCGATCTTCTTGAAACTCTGGATTCTGACAGAGGGCCACGAGACTTCGACCAGCGCGCAAAAATGGAGGCTCTAGACCCTTCCAGAGCCGAGATATCGGATGTCAAAGTTTTGACCTGAAAAAAAAACATAAGGGGTAACACTGTCATTTTTGGCCGAAATTTTGACCCCCTCCGATCTTCTTGAAACTCTGGATTCTGACAGAGGGCCACGAGACTTCGACCAGCGCGCAAAAATGGAGGCTCTAGACCCTTCCAGAGCCGAGATATCGGATGTCAAAGTTTTGACCTGAAAAAAAAACATAAGGGGTAACACTGTCGTTTTTGGCCGAAATTTTGACCCCCTCCGATCTTCTTGAAACTCTGGATTCTGACAGAGGGCCACGAGACTTCGACCAGTGCGCAAAAATGGAGGCTCTAAACCCTTCCAGAGCCGAGATATCGGATGTCAAAGTTTTGACCTGAAAAAAAAACATAAGGGGTAACACTGTCGTTTTTGGCCGAAATTTTGACCCCCTCCGATCTTCTTGAAACTCTGGATTCTGACAGAGGGCCACGAGACTTCGACCAGCGCGCAAAAATGGAGGCTCTAGACCCTTCCAGAGCCGAGATATCGGATGTCAAAGTTTTGACCCGAAAAAAAAAAACATAAGGGGTAACACTGACGTTTTTGGCCGAAATTTTGACCCCCTCCGATCTTCTTGAAACTCTGGATTCTGACAGAGGGCCACGAGACTTCGACCAGCGCGCAAAAATGGAGGCTCTAGACCCTTCCAGAGCCGAGATATCGGACGTCAAAGTTTTGACCCGAAAAAAAAAACATAAGGGGTAACACTGTTGTTTTTGGCCGAAATTTTGACCCCCTCCGATCTTCTTGAAACTCTGGATTCTGACAGAGGGCCACGAGACTTCGACCAGCGCGCAAAAATGGAGGCTCTAGACCCTTCCAGAGCCGAGATATCGGATGTCAAAGTTTTGACCTGAAAAAAAAACATAAGGGGTAACACTGTCGTTTTTGGCCGAAATGTTGACCCCCTCCGATCTTCTTGAAACTCTGGATTCTGACAGAGGGCCACGAGACTTCGACCAGCGCGCAAAAATGGAGGCTCTAGACCCCTCCAGAGCCGAGATATCGGATGTCAAAGTTTTGACCCGAAAAAAAAAACATAAGGGGTAACACTGTCGTTTTTGGCCGAAATTTTGACCCCCTCCGATCTTCTTGAAACTCTGGATTCTGACAGAGGGCCACGAGACTTCGACCAGCGCGCAAAAATGGAGGCTCTAGACCCTTCCAGAGCCGAGATATCGGATGTCAAAGTTTTGACCTGAAAAAAAAACATAAGGGGTAACACTGTCATTTTGGCCAAAATTTTGACCCCCTCCGATCTTCTTGAAACTCTGGATTCTGACAGAGGGCCACGAGACTTCGACCAGCGCGCAAAAATGGAGGCTCTAGACCCTTCCAGAGCCGAGATATCGGATGTCAAAGTTTTGACCTGAAAAAAAAAACATAAGGGGTAACACTGTCATTTTGGCCAAAATTTTGACCCCCTCCGATCTTCTTGAAACTCTGGATTCTGACAGAGGGCCACGAGACTTCGACCAGCACGCAAAAATGGAGGCTCTAGACCCTTCCAGAGCCGAGATATCGGATGTCAAAGTTTTGACCTGAAAAAAAAACATAAGGGGTAACACTGTCGTTTTTGGCCGAAATTTTGACCCCCTCCGATCTTCTTGAAATTCTGGATTCTGACAGAGGGCCACAAGACTTCGACCAGTGCGCAAAAATGGAGGCTCTAGACCCTTCCAGAGCCGAGATATCGGATGTCAAAGTTTTGACCTGAAAAAAAAACATAAGGGGTAACACTGTCATTTTTGGCCGAAATTTTGACCCCCTCCGATCTTCTTGAAACTCTGGATTCTGACAGAGGGCCACGAGACTTCGACCAGCGCGCAAAAATGGAGGCTCTAGACCCTTCCAGAGCCGAGATATCGGACGTCAAAGTTTTGACCCGAAAAAAAAAACATAAGGGGTAACACTGTTGTTTTTGGCCGAAATTTTGACCCCCTCCGATCTTCTTGAAACTCTGGATTCTGACAGAGGGCCACGAGACTTCGACCAGCGCGCAAAAATGGAGGCTCTAGACCCTTCCAGAGCCGAGATATCGGATGTCAAAGTTTTGACCTGAAAAAAAAACATAAGGGGTAACACTGTCGTTTTTGGCCGAAATGTTGACCCCCTCCGATCTTCTTGAAACTCTGGATTCTGACAGAGGGCCACGAGACTTCGACCAGCGCGCAAAAATGGAGGCTCTAGACCCTTCCAGAGCCGAGATATCGGATGTCAAAGTTTTGACCCGAAAAAAAAAACATAAGGGGTAACACTGTCGTTTTTGGCCGAAATTTTGACCCCCTCCGATCTTCTTGAAACTCTGGGTTCTGACAGAGGGCCACGAGACTTCGACCAGCGCGCAAAAATGGAGGCTCTAGACCCTTCCAGAGCCGAGATATCGGATGTCAAAGTTTTGACCTGAAAAAAAAACATAAGGGGTAACACTGTCATTTTTGGCCGAAATTTTGACCCCCTCCGATCTTCTTGAAACTCTGGATTCTGACAGAGGGCCATGAGACTTCGACCAGCGCGCAAAAATGGAGGCTCAAGACCCTTCCAGAGCCGAGATATCGGATGTCAAAATTTTGACCTGAAAAAAAAAACATAAGGGGTAACACTGTCATTTTGGCCGAAATTTTGACCCCCTCCGATCTTCTTGAAACTCTGGATTCTGACAGAGGGCCACGAGACTTCGACCAGCGCGCAAAAATGGAGGCTCTAGACCCTTCCAGAGCCGAGATATCGGATGTCAAAGTTTTGACCTGAAAAAAAAACATAAGGGGTAACACTGTCATTTTTGGCCGAAATTTTGACCCCCTCCGATCTTCTTGAAACTCTGGATTCTGACAGAGGGCCACGAGACTTCGACCAGCGCGCAAAAATGGAGGCTCTAGACCCTTCCAGAGCCGAGATATCGGATGTCAAAGTTTTGACCTGAAAAAAAAACATAAGGGGTAACACTGTCGTTTTTGGCCGAAATTTTGACCCCCTCCGATCTTCTTGAAACTCTGGATTCTGACAGAGGGCCACGAGACTTCGACCAGTGCGCAAAAATGGAGGCTCTAGACCCTTCCAGAGCCGAGATATCGGATGTCAAAGTTTTGACCTGAAAAAAAAACATAAGGGGTAACACTGTCGTTTTTGGCCGAAATTTTGACCCCCTCCGATCTTCTTGAAACTCTGGATTCTGACAGAGGGCCACGAGACTTCGACCAGCGCGCAAAAATGGAGGCTCTAGACCCTTCCAGAGCCGAGATATCGGATGTCAAAGTTTTGACCCGAAAAAAAAAAACATAAGGGGTAACACTGACGTTTTTGGCCGAAATTTTGACCCCCTCCGATCTTCTTGAAACTCTGGATTCTGACAGAGGGCCACGAGACTTCGACCAGCGCGCAAAAATGGAGGCTCTAGACCCTTCCAGAGCCGAGATATCGGACGTCAAAGTTTTGACCCGAAAAAAAAAACATAAGGGGTAACACTGTTGTTTTTGGCCGAAATTTTGACCCCCTCCGATCTTCTTGAAACTCTGGATTCTGACAGAGGGCCACGAGACTTCGACCAGCGCGCAAAAATGGAGGCTCTAGACCCTTCCAGAGCCGAGATATCGGATGTCAAAGTTTTGACCTGAAAAAAAAACATAAGGGGTAACACTGTCGTTTTTGGCCGAAATGTTGACCCCCTCCGATCTTCTTGAAACTCTGGATTCTGACAGAGGGCCACGAGACTTCGACCAGCGCGCAAAAATGGAGGCTCTAGACCCCTCCAGAGCCGAGATATCGGATGTCAAAGTTTTGACCCGAAAAAAAAAACATAAGGGGTAACACTGTCGTTTTTGGCCGAAATTTTGACCCCCTCCGATCTTCTTGAAACTCTGGATTCTGACAGAGGGCCACGAGACTTCGACCAGCGCGCAAAAATGGAGGCTCTAGACCCTTCCAGAGCCGAGATATCGGATGTCAAAGTTTTGACCTGAAAAAAAAACATAAGGGGTAACACTGTCATTTTTGGCCGAAATTTTGACCCCCTCCGATCTTCTTGAAACTCTGGATTCTGACAGAGGGCCATGAGACTTCGACCAGCGCGCAAAAATGGAGGCTCTAGACCCTTCCAGAGCCGAGATATCGGATGTCAAAGTTTTGACCTGAAAAAAAAAACATAAGGGGTAACACTGTCATTTTGGCCAAAATTTTGACCCCCTCCGATCTTCTTGAAACTCTGGATTCTGACAGAGGGCCACGAGACTTCGACCAGCGCGCAAAAATGGAGGCTCTAGACCCTTCCAGAGCCGAGATATCGGATGTCAAAGTTTTGACCTGAAAAAAAAAACATAAGGGGTAACACTGTCATTTTGGCCAAAATTTTGACCCCCTCCGATCTTCTTGAAACTCTGGATTCTGACAGAGGGCCACGAGACTTCGACCAGCACGCAAAAATGGAGGCTCTAGACCCTTCCAGAGCCGAGATATCGGATGTCAAAGTTTTGACCTGAAAAAAAAACATAAGGGGTAACACTGTCGTTTTTGGCCGAAATTTTGACCCCCTCCGATCTTCTTGAAATTCTGGATTCTGACAGAGGGCCACAAGACTTCGACCAGTGCGCAAAAATGGAGGCTCTAGACCCTTCCAGAGCCGAGATATCGGATGTCAAAGTTTTGACCTGAAAAAAAAACATAAGGGGTAACACTGTCATTTTTGGCCGAAATTTTGACCCCCTCCGATCTTCTTGAAACTCTGGATTCTGACAGAGGGCCACGAGACTTCGACCAGCGCGCAAAAATGGAGGCTCTAGACCCTTCCAGAGCCGAGATATCGGATGTCAAAGTTTTGACCTGAAAAAAAAACATAAGGGGTAACACTGTCGTTTTTGGCCGAAATTTTGACCCCCTCTGATCTTCTTGAAACTCTGGATTCTGACAGAGGGCCACGAGACTTCAACCAGCGCGCAAAAATGGAGGCTCTAGACCCTTCCAGAGCCGAGATATCGGACATCAAAGTTTTGACCCGAAAAAAAAAAACATAAGGGGTAACACTGTTGTTTTTGGCCGAAATTTTGACCCCCTCCGATCTTCTTGAAACTCTGGATTCTGACAGAGGGCCACGAGACTTCGACCAGTGCGCAAAAATGGAGGCTCTAGACCCTTCCAGAGCCGAGATATCGGATGTCAAAGTTTTGACCTGAAAAAAAAAACATAAGGGGTAACACTGTCGTTTTTGGCCGAAATTTTGACCCCCTCCGATCTTCTTGAAACTCTGGATTCTGACAGAGGGCCATGAGACTTCGACCAGCGCGCAAAAATGGAGGCTCTAGACCCTTCCAGAGCCGAGATATCGGATGTCAAAGTTTTGACCTGAAAAAAAAACATAAGGGGTAACACTGTCATTTTGGCCAAAATTTTGACCCCCTCCGATCTTCTTGAAACTCTGGATTCTGACAGAGGGCCACGAGACTTCGACCAGCGCGCAAAAATGGAGGCTCTAGACCCTTCCAGAGCCGAGATATCGGATGTCAAAGTTTTGACCTGAAAAAAAAACATAAGGGGTAACACTGTCGTTTTTGGCCGAAATTTTGACCCCCTCCGATCTTCTTGAAACTCTGGATTCTGACAGAGGGCCACAAGACTTCGACCAGTGCGCAAAAATGGAGGCTCTAGACCCTTCCAGAGCCGAGATATCGGATGTCAAAGTTTTGACCTGAAAAAAAAACATAAGGGGTAACACTGTCGTTTTTGGCCGAAATTTCGACCCCCTCCGATCTTCTTGAAACTCTGGATTCTGACAGAGGGCCACGAGACTTCGACCAGCGCGCAAAAATTGAGGCTCTAGACCCTTCCAGAGCCGAGATATCGGATGTCAAAGTTTTGACCTGAAAAAAAAACATAAGGGGTAACACTGTCGTTTTTGGCCGAAATTTTGACCCCCTCCGATCTTCTTGAAACTCTGGATTCTGACAGAGGGCCACGAGACTTCGACCAGCACGCAAAAATGGAGGCTCTAGACCCTTCCAGAGCCGAGATATCGGATGTCAAAGTTTTGACCCGAAAAAAAAAACATAAGGGGTAACACTGTCGTTTTTGGCCGAAATTTTGACCCCCTCCGATCTTCTTGAAACTCTGGATTCTGACAGAGGGCCACGAGACTTCGACCAGCGCGCAAAAATGGAGGCTCTAGACCCTTCCAGAGCCAAGATATCGGATGTCAAAGTTTTGACCTGAAAAAAAAACATAAGGGGTAACACTGTCATTTTTGGCCGAAATTTTGACCCCCTCCGATCTTCTTGAAACTCTGGATTCTGACAGAGGGCCATGAGACTTCGACCAGCGCGCAAAAATGGAGGCTCTAGACCCTTCCAGAGCCGAGATATCGGATGTCAAAGTTTTGACCTGAAAAAAAAAACATAAGGGGTAACACTGTCATTTTGGTCAAAATTTTGACCCCCTCCGATCTTCTTGAAACTCTGGATTCTGACAGAGGGCAACGAGACTTCGACCAGCGTGCAAAAATGGAGGCTCTAGACCCTTCCAGAGCCGAGATATCGAAGGTCAAACTTTGGACCTGAAAAAAAAACATAAGGGGTAACACAACATTAAGGTAATACATTTTTTCTTTTACTACTTACATGCATAATACTGGTTACATTCCATTAATAAAGAATTCTTGTCACAATATGTTTCTGTCTTTCTTATAAAACCAATAAACATTTGTTACAATATGTTTCTGTGTATTTATTATAAACAGTTTACGTATAAAAACTGTATAACAGAAGACTATCTTTAAAGTCTTTTATATATGGTTTCCAAAAGCTGTTTTACATAAAAGACTATTCTTTAAAATCTTCTCAAGCAGTTTACATATAGTTCCATATAAAAGCTGTTTTACATAAAAGACTGTTCTATAAAGTCTTTACAAGCCATTTACAAATAGTTTCATATAAAAACTGTTTTACATAAAAGACTGTTCTATAAAGTCTTTAAAAGCAGTTTACATATAGTTATTATTAAAATAAATTAAGAATTAAAATAAGGGGTAACACTGTCATTTTTTTTTGGCCGAAATTTTGACCCCCTCCGATCTTCTTGAAATTCTGGATTCTGACAGAGGGCCACGAGACTTCGACCAGCGTGCAAAAATGGAGGCTCTAGACCCTTCCAGAGCCGAGATTTCGAAGGTCAAAATTTGGACCTGAAAAAAAAAACATAAGGGGTAACACTGTCATTTTTTTTTTTGGCCGTAATTTTGACCCCCTCCGATCTTCTTGAAACTCTGGATTCTGACAGAGGGCCACGAGACTTCGACCAGCGCGCAAAAATGGAGGCTCTAGACCCTTCCAGAGCCGAGATATCGGATGTCAAAGTTTTGACCCGAAAAAAAAAACATAAGGGGTAACACTGTCGTTTTTGGCTGAAATTTTGACCCCCTCCGATCTTCTTGAAACTCTGGATTCTGACAGAGGGCCACGAGACTTCGACCAGCGCGCAAAAATGGAGGCTCTAGACCCTTCCAGAGCCGAGATATCGGATGTCAAAGTTTTGACCCGAAAAAAAAACATAAGGGGTAACACTGTCGTTTTTGGCCGAAATTTTGACCCCCTCCGATCTTCTTGAAACTCTGGATTCTGACAGAGGGCCACGAGACTTCGACCAGCGCGCAAAAATGGAGGCTCTAGACCCTTCCAGAGCCGAGATATCGGATGTCAAAGTTTTGACCTGAAAAAAAAACATAAGGGGTAACACTGTCATTTTTGGCCGAAATTTTGACCCCCTCCGATCTTCTTGAAACTCTGGATTCTGACAGAGGGCCACGAGACTTCGACCAGCGCGCAAAAATGGAGGCTCTAGACCCTTCCAGAGCCGAGATATCGGATGTCAAAGTTTTGACCCGAAAAAAAAACATAAGGGGTAACACTGTCGTTTTTGGCCGAAATTTTGACCCCCTCCGATCTTCTTGAAACTCTGGATTCTGACAGAGGGCCACGAGACTTCGACCAGTGCGCAAAAATTGAGGCTCTAGACCCTTCCAGAGCCGAGATATCGGATGTCAAAGTTTTGACCTGAAAAAAAAACATAAGGGGTAACACTGTCGTTTTTGGCCGAAATTTTGACCCCCTCCAAACTTCTTGAAACTCTGGATTCTGACAGAGGGCCACGAGACTTCGACCAGCGCGCAAAAATGGAGGCTCTAGACCCTTCCAGAGCCGAGATATCGGACGTCAAAGTTTTGACCCGAAAAAAAAAACATAAGGGGTAACACTGTTGTTTTTGGCCGAAATTTTGACCCCCTCCGATCTTCTTGAAACTCTGGATTCTGACAGAGGGCCACGAGACTTCGACCAGCGCGCAAAAATGGAGGCTCTAGACCCTTCCAGAGCCGAGATATCGGATGTCAAAGTTTTGACCTGAAAAAAAAAACATAAGGGGTAACACTGTCGTTTTTGGCCGAAATGTTGACCCCCTCCGATCTTCTTGAAACTCTGGATTCTGACAGAGGGCCACGAGACTTCGACCAGCGCGCAAAAATGGAGGCTCTAGACCCTTCCAGAGCCGAGATATCGGATGTCAAAGTTTTGACCTGAAAAAAAAAACATAAGGGGTAACACTGTCATTTTTGGCCGAAATTTTGACCCCCTCCGATCTTCTTGAAACTCTGGATTCTGACAGAGGGCCACGAGACTTCGACCAGTGCGCAAAAATGGAGGCTCTAGACCCTTCCAGAGCCGAGATATCGGATGTCAAAGTTTTGACCTGAAAAAAAAAACATAAGGGGTAACACTGTCATTTTGGCCAAAATTTTGACCCCCTCCGATCTTCTTGAAACTCTGGATTCTGACAGAGGGCCACGAGACTTCGACCAGCACGCAAAAATGGAGGCTCTAGACCCTTCCAGAGCCGAGATATCGGATGTCAAAGTTTTGACCTGAAAAAAAAACATAAGGGGTAACACTGTCGTTTTTGGCCGAAATTTTGACCCCCTCCGATCTTCTTGAAATTCTGGATTCTGACAGAGGGCCACAAGACTTCGACCAGTGCGCAAAAATGGAGGCTCTAGACCCTTCCAGAGCCGAGATATCGGATGTCAAAGTTTTGACCTGAAAAAAAAACATAAGGGGTAACACTGTCATTTTTGGCCGAAATTTTGACCCCCTCCGATCTTCTTGAAACTCTGGATTCTGACAGAGGGCCACGAGACTTCGACCAGCGCGCAAAAATGGAGGCTCTAGACCCTTCCAGAGCCGAGATATCGGATGTCAAAGTTTTGACCTGAAAAAAAAACATAAGGGGTAACACTGTCGTTTTTGGCCGAAATTTTGACCCCCTCTGATCTTCTTGAAACTCTGGATTCTGACAGAGGGCCACGAGACTTCAACCAGCGCGCAAAAATGGAGGCTCTAGACCCTTCCAGAGCCGAGATATCGGACATCAAAGTTTTGACCCGAAAAAAAAAAACATAAGGGGTAACACTGTTGTTTTTGGCCGAAATTTTGACCCCCTCCGATCTTCTTGAAACTCTGGATTCTGACAGAGGGCCACGAGACTTCGACCAGTGCGCAAAAATGGAGGCTCTAGACCCTTCCAGAGCCGAGATATCGGATGTCAAAGTTTTGACCTGAAAAAAAAAACATAAGGGGTAACACTGTCGTTTTTGGCCGAAATTTTGACCCCCTCCGATCTTCTTGAAACTCTGGATTCTGACAGAGGGCCATGAGACTTCGACCAGCGCGCAAAAATGGAGGCTCTAGACCCTTCCAGAGCCGAGATATCGGATGTCAAAGTTTTGACCTGAAAAAAAAACATAAGGGGTAACACTGTCATTTTGGCCAAAATTTTGACCCCCTCCGATCTTCTTGAAACTCTGGATTCTGACAGAGGGCCACGAGACTTCGACCAGCGCGCAAAAATGGAGGCTCTAGACCCTTCCAGAGCCGAGATATCGGATGTCAAAGTTTTGACCTGAAAAAAAAACATAAGGGGTAACACTGTCGTTTTTGGCCGAAATTTTGACCCCCTCCGATCTTCTTGAAACTCTGGATTCTGACAGAGGGCCACAAGACTTCGACCAGTGCGCAAAAATGGAGGCTCTAGACCCTTCCAGAGCCGAGATATCGGATGTCAAAGTTTTGACCTGAAAAAAAAACATAAGGGGTAACACTGTCGTTTTTGGCCGAAATTTCGACCCCCTCCGATCTTCTTGAAACTCTGGATTCTGACAGAGGGCCACGAGACTTCGACCAGCGCGCAAAAATTGAGGCTCTAGACCCTTCCAGAGCCGAGATATCGGATGTCAAAGTTTTGACCTGAAAAAAAAACATAAGGGGTAACACTGTCGTTTTTGGCCGAAATTTTGACCCCCTCCGATCTTCTTGAAACTCTGGATTCTGACAGAGGGCCACGAGACTTCGACCAGCACGCAAAAATGGAGGCTCTAGACCCTTCCAGAGCCGAGATATCGGATGTCAAAGTTTTGACCCGAAAAAAAAAACATAAGGGGTAACACTGTCGTTTTTGGCCGAAATTTTGACCCCCTCCGATCTTCTTGAAACTCTGGATTCTGACAGAGGGCCACGAGACTTCGACCAGCGCGCAAAAATGGAGGCTCTAGACCCTTCCAGAGCCAAGATATCGGATGTCAAAGTTTTGACCTGAAAAAAAAACATAAGGGGTAACACTGTCATTTTTGGCCGAAATTTTGACCCCCTCCGATCTTCTTGAAACTCTGGATTCTGACAGAGGGCCATGAGACTTCGACCAGCGCGCAAAAATGGAGGCTCTAGACCCTTCCAGAGCCGAGATATCGGATGTCAAAGTTTTGACCTGAAAAAAAAAACATAAGGGGTAACACTGTCATTTTGGTCAAAATTTTGACCCCCTCCGATCTTCTTGAAACTCTGGATTCTGACAGAGGGCAACGAGACTTCGACCAGCGTGCAAAAATGGAGGCTCTAGACCCTTCCAGAGCCGAGATATCGAAGGTCAAACTTTGGACCTGAAAAAAAAACATAAGGGGTAACACAACATTAAGGTAATACATTTTTTCTTTTACTACTTACATGCATAATACTGGTTACATTCCATTAATAAAGAATTCTTGTCACAATATGTTTCTGTCTTTCTTATAAAACCAATAAACATTTGTTACAATATGTTTCTGTGTATTTATTATAAACAGTTTACGTATAAAAACTGTATAACAGAAGACTATCTTTAAAGTCTTTTATATATGGTTTCCAAAAGCTGTTTTACATAAAAGACTATTCTTTAAAATCTTCTCAAGCAGTTTACATATAGTTCCATATAAAAGCTGTTTTACATAAAAGACTGTTCTATAAAGTCTTTACAAGCCATTTACAAATAGTTTCATATAAAAACTGTTTTACATAAAAGACTGTTCTATAAAGTCTTTAAAAGCAGTTTACATATAGTTATTATTAAAATAAATTAAGAATTAAAATAAGGGGTAACACTGTCATTTTTTTTTGGCCGAAATTTTGACCCCCTCCGATCTTCTTGAAATTCTGGATTCTGACAGAGGGCCACGAGACTTCGACCAGCGTGCAAAAATGGAGGCTCTAGACCCTTCCAGAGCCGAGATTTCGAAGGTCAAAATTTGGACCTGAAAAAAAAAACATAAGGGGTAACACTGTCATTTTTTTTTTTGGCCGTAATTTTGACCCCCTCCGATCTTCTTGAAACTCTGGATTCTGACAGAGGGCCACGAGACTTCGACCAGCGCGCAAAAATGGAGGCTCTAGACCCTTCCAGAGCCGAGATATCGGATGTCAAAGTTTTGACCCGAAAAAAAAAACATAAGGGGTAACACTGTCGTTTTTGGCTGAAATTTTGACCCCCTCCGATCTTCTTGAAACTCTGGATTCTGACAGAGGGCCACGAGACTTCGACCAGCGCGCAAAAATGGAGGCTCTAGACCCTTCCAGAGCCGAGATATCGGATGTCAAAGTTTTGACCCGAAAAAAAAACATAAGGGGTAACACTGTCGTTTTTGGCCGAAATTTTGACCCCCTCCGATCTTCTTGAAACTCTGGATTCTGACAGAGGGCCACGAGACTTCGACCAGCGCGCAAAAATGGAGGCTCTAGACCCTTCCAGAGCCGAGATATCGGATGTCAAAGTTTTGACCTGAAAAAAAAACATAAGGGGTAACACTGTCATTTTTGGCCGAAATTTTGACCCCCTCCGATCTTCTTGAAACTCTGGATTCTGACAGAGGGCCACGAGACTTCGACCAGCGCGCAAAAATGGAGGCTCTAGACCCTTCCAGAGCCGAGATATCGGATGTCAAAGTTTTGACCCGAAAAAAAAACATAAGGGGTAACACTGTCGTTTTTGGCCGAAATTTTGACCCCCTCCGATCTTCTTGAAACTCTGGATTCTGACAGAGGGCCACGAGACTTCGACCAGTGCGCAAAAATTGAGGCTCTAGACCCTTCCAGAGCCGAGATATCGGATGTCAAAGTTTTGACCTGAAAAAAAAACATAAGGGGTAACACTGTCGTTTTTGGCCGAAATTTTGACCCCCTCCAAACTTCTTGAAACTCTGGATTCTGACAGAGGGCCACGAGACTTCGACCAGCGCGCAAAAATGGAGGCTCTAGACCCTTCCAGAGCCGAGATATCGGACGTCAAAGTTTTGACCCGAAAAAAAAAACATAAGGGGTAACACTGTTGTTTTTGGCCGAAATTTTGACCCCCTCCGATCTTCTTGAAACTCTGGATTCTGACAGAGGGCCACGAGACTTCGACCAGCGCGCAAAAATGGAGGCTCTAGACCCTTCCAGAGCCGAGATATCGGATGTCAAAGTTTTGACCTGAAAAAAAAAACATAAGGGGTAACACTGTCGTTTTTGGCCGAAATGTTGACCCCCTCCGATCTTCTTGAAACTCTGGATTCTGACAGAGGGCCACGAGACTTCGACCAGCGCGCAAAAATGGAGGCTCTAGACCCTTCCAGAGCCGAGATATCGGATGTCAAAGTTTTGACCTGAAAAAAAAAACATAAGGGGTAACACTGTCATTTTTGGCCGAAATTTTGACCCCCTCGATCTTCTTGAAACTCTGGATTCTGACAGAGGGCCACGAGACTTCGACCAGTGCGCAAAAATGGAGGCTCTAGACCCTTCCAGAGCCGAGATATCGGATGTCAAAGTTTTGACCTGAAAAAAAAACATAAGGGGTAACACTGTCGTTTTTGGCCGAAATTTTGACCCCCTCCGATCTTCTTGAAACTCTGGATTCTGACAGAGGGCCACGAGACTTCGACCAGCACGCAAAAATGGAGGCTCTAGACCCTTCCAGAGCTGAGATATCGGACGTCAAAGTTTTGACCCGAAAAAAAAAACATAAGGGGTAACACTGTTGTTTTTGGCCGAAATTTTGACCCCCTCCGATCTTCTTGAAACTCTGGATTCTGACAGAGGGCCACGAGACTTCGACCAGTGCGCAAAAATGGAGGCTCTAGACCCTTCCAGAGCGGAGATATCGGATGTCAAAGTTTTGACCTGAAAAAAAAACATAAGGGGTAACACTGTCGTTTTTGGCCGAAATTTTGACCCCCTCCGATCTTCTTGAAACTCTGGATTCTGACAGAGGGCCACGAGACTTCGACCAGTGCGCAAAAATGGAGGCTCTAGACCCTTCCAGAGCCGAGATATCGGATGTCAAAGTTTTGACCTGAAAAAAAAACACAAGGGGTAACACTGTCGTTTTTGGCCGAAATTTTGACCCCCTCCGATCTTCTTGAAACTCTGGATTCTGACAGAGGGCCACGAGACTTCGACCAGCGCGCAAAAATGGAGGCTCTAGACCCTTCCAGAGCCGAGATATCGGACGTCAAAGTTTTTTACCCGAAAAAAAAACATAAGGGGTAACACTGTTGTTTTTGGCCGAAATTTTGACCCCCTCCGATCTTCTTGAAACTCTGGATTCTGACAGAGGGCCACGAGACTTCGACCAGTGCGCAAAAATGGAGGCTCTAGACCCTTCCAGAGCCGAGATATCGGATGTCAAAGTTTTGACCTGAAAAAAAAACATAAGGGGTAACACTGTCGTTTTTGGCCGAAATTTTGACCCCCTCCGATCTTCTTGAAACTCTGGATTCTGACAGAGGGCCACGAGACTTCGACCAGCGCGCAAAAATGGAGGCTCTAGACCCTTCCAGAGCCGAGATATCGGATGTCAAAGTTTTGACCCGAAAAAAAAAACATAAGGGGTAACACTGTCGTTTTTGGCCGAAATTTTGACCCCCTCCGATCTTCTTGAAACTCTGGATTCTGACAGAGGGCCACGAGACTTCGACCAGCGCGCAAAAAAGGAGGCTCTAGACCCTTCCAGAGCCGAGATATCGGACGTCAAAGTTTTGACCCGAAAAAAAAACATAAGGGGTAACACTGTTGTTTTTTGCCAAAATTTTGACCCCCTCCGATCTTCTTGAAACTCTGGATTCTGACAGAGGGCCACGAGACTTCGACCAGCGCGCAAAAATGGAGGCTCTAGACCCTTCCAGAGCCGAGATATCGGATGTCAAAGTTTTGACCTGGAAAAAAAAAACATAAGGGGTAACACTGTCATTTTTGGCCGAAATTTTGACCCCCTCCGATCTTCTTGAAACTCTGGATTCTGACAGAGGGCCACGAGACTTCGACCAGCGCGCAAAAATTGAGGCTCTAGACCCTTCCAGAGCCGAGATATCGGATGTCAAAGTTTTGACCTGAAAAAAAAAACATAAGGGGTAACACTGTCGTTTTTGGCCGAAATTTTGACCCCCTCCGATCTTCTTGAAACTCTGGATTCTGACAGAGGGCCACGAGACTTCGACCAGCACGCAAAAATGGAGGCTCTAGACCCTTCCAGAGCCGAGATATCGGATGTCAAAGTTTTGACCCGAAAAAAAAACATAAGGGGTAACACTGTCGTTTTTGGCCGAAATTTTGACCCCCTCCGATCTTCTTGAAACTCTGGATTCTGACAGAGGGCCACGAGACTTCGACCAGCGCGCAAAAATGGAGGCTCTAGACCCTTCCAGAGCCGAGATATCGGATGTCAAAGTTTTGACCTGAAAAAAAAACATAAGGGGTAACACTGTCATTTTTGGCCGAAATTTTGACCCCCTCCGATCTTCTTGAAACTCTGGATTCTGACAGAGGGCCATGAGACTTCGACCAGCGCGCAAAAATGGAGGCTCTAGACCCTTCCAGAGCCGAGATATCGGATGTCAAAGTTTTGACCTGAAAAAAAAACATAAGGGGTAACACTGTCATTTTGGTCAAAATTTTGACCCCCTCCGATCTTCTTGAAACTCTGGATTCTGACAGAGGGCCACGAGACTTCGACCAGCGTGCAAAAATGGAGGCTCTAGACCCTTCCAGAGCCGAGATATCGAAGGTCAAAATTTGGACCTGAAAAAAAAACATAAGGGGTAACACAACATTAAGGTAATACATTTTTTCTTTTACTACTTACATGCATAATACTGGTTACATTCCATTAATAAAGAATTCTTGTCACAATATGTTTCTGTCTTTCTTATAAAACCAATAAACATTTGTTACAATATGTTTCTGTGTATTTATTATAAACAGTTTACGTATAAAAACTGTATAACAGAAGACTATCTTTAAAGTCTTTTATATATGGTTTCCAAAAGCTGTTTTACATAAAAGACTATTCTTTAAAATCTTCTCAAGCAGTTTACATATAGTTCCATATAAAAGCTGTTTTACATAAAAGACTGTTCTATAAAGTCTTTACAAGCCGTTTACAAATAGTTTCATATAAAAACTGTTTTACATAAAAGACTGTTCTATAAAGTCTTTAAAAGCAGTTTACATATAGTTATTATTAAAATAAATTAAGAATTAAAATAAGGGGTAACACTGTCATTTTTTTTTTTTGGCCGAAATTTTGACCCCCTCCGATCTTCTTGAAATTCTGGATTCTGACAGAGGGCCACGAGACTTCGACCAGCGTGCAAAAATGGAGGCTCTAGACCCTTCCAGAGCCGAGATATCGGATGTCAAAGTTTTGACCTGAAAAAAAAAACATAAGGGGTAACACTGTCGTTTTTGGCCGAAATTTTGACCCCCTCCGATCTTCTTGAAACTCTGGATTCTGACAGAGGGCCACGAGACTTCGACCAGCGCGCAAAAATGGAGGCTCTAGACCCTTCCAGAGCCGAGATATCGGATGTCAAAGTTTTGACCCGAAAAAAAAAACATAAGGGGTAACACTGTCGTTTTTGGCCGAAATTTTGACCCCCTCCGATCTTCTTGAAACTCTGGATTCTGACAGAGGGCCACGAGACTTCGACCAGTGCGCAAAAATGGAGGCTCTAGACCCTTCCAGAGCCGAGATATCGGATGTCAAAGTTTTGACCTGAAAAAAAAACATAAGGGGTAACACTGTCGTTTTTGGCCGAAATTTTGACCCCCTCCGATCTTCTTGAAACTCTGGATTCTGACAGAGGGCCACGAGACTTCGACCAGTGCGCAAAAATGGAGGCTCTAGACCCTTCCAGAGCCGAGATATCGGATGTCAAAGTTTTGACCTGAAAAAAAAACATAAGGGGTAACACTCGCGTTTTTGGCCGAAATTTTGACCCCCTCCGATCTTCTTGAAACTCTGGATTCTGACAGAGGGCCACGAGACTTCGACCAGCGCGCAAAAATGGAGGCTCTAGACCCTTCCAGAGCCGAGATATCTGACGTCAAAGTTTTGACCCGAAAAAAAAAACACAAGGGGTAACACTGTTGTTTTTGGCCGAAATTTTGACCCCCTCCGATCTTATTGAAACTCTGGATTCTGACAGAGGGCCACGAGACTTCGACCAGTGCGCAAAAATGGAGGCTCTAGACCCTTCCAGAGCCGAGATATCAGATGTCAAAGTTTTGACCTGAAAAAAAAACATAAGGGGTAACACTGTCGTTTTTGGCCGAAATTTTGACCCCCTCCGATCTTCTTGAAACTCTGGATTCTGACAGAGGGCCACGAGACTTCGACCAGCGCGCAAAAATGGAGGCTCTAGACCCTTCCAGAGCCGAGATATCGGATGTCAAAGTTTTGACCTGAAAAAAAAACATAAGGGGTAACACTGTCATTTTTGGCCGAAATTTTGACCCCCTCCGATCTTCTTGAAACTCTGGATTCTGACAGAGGGCCATGAGACTTCGACCAGCTCGCAAAAATGGAGGCTCTAGACCCTTCCAGAGCCGAGATATCGGATGTCAAAGTTTTGACCTGAAAAAAAAAAACATAAGGGGTAACACTGTCATTTTGGCCAAAATTTTGACCCCCTCCGATCTTCTTGAAACTCTGGATTCTGACAGAGGGCCACGAGACTTCGACCAGCGCGCAAAAATGGAGGCTCTAGACCCTTCCAGAGCCGAGATATCGGATGTCAAAGTTTTGACCTGAAAAAAAAACATAAGGGGTAACACTGTCGTTTTTGGCCGAAATTTTGACCCCCTCCGATCTTCTTGAAACTCTGGATTCTGACAGAGGGCCACAAGACTTCGACCAGTGCGCAAAAATGGAGGCTCTAGACCCTTCCAGAGCCGAGATATCGGATGTCAAAGTTTTGACCTGAAAAAAAAACATAAGGGGTAACACTGTCGTTTTTGGCCGAAATTTTGACCCCCTCCGATCTTCTTGAAACTCTGGATTCTGACAGAGGGCCACGAGACTTCGACCAGCGTGCAAAAATGGAGGCTCTAGACCCTTCCAGAGCCGAGATATCGGATGTCAAAGTTTTGACCCGAAAAAAAAAACATAAGGGGTAACACTGTCGTTTTTGGCCGAAATTTTGACCCCCTCCGATCTTCTTGAAACTCTGGATTCTGACAGAGGGCCACGAGACTTCGACCAGCGCGCAAAAATGGAGGCTCTAGACCCTTCCAGAGCCGAGAAATCGGACGTCAAAGTTTTGACCCGAAAAAAAAAAACATAAGGGGTAACACTGTTGTTTTTGGCCGAAATTTTGACCCCCTCCGATCTTCTTGAAACTCTGGATTCTGACAGAGGGCCACGAGACTTCGACCAGCACGCAAAAATGGAGGCTCTAGACCCTTCCAGAGCCGAGATATCGGATGTCAAAGTTTTGACCTGAAAAAAAAACATAAGGGGTAACACTGTCGTTTTTGGCCGAAATTTTGACCCCCTCCGATCTTCTTGAAACTCTGGATTCTGACAGAGGGCCACGAGACTTCGACCAGCGTGCAAAAATGGAGGCTCTAGACCCTTCCAGAGCCGAGATATCGGATGTCAAAGTTTTGACCTGAAAAAAAAACATAAGGGGTAACACTGTCGTTTTTGGCCGCAATTTTGACCCCCTCCGATCTTCTTGAAACTCTGGATTCTGACAGAGGGCCACGAGACTTCGACCAGCACGCAAAAATGGAGGCTCTAGACCCTTCCAGAGCCGAGATATCGGATGTCAAAGTTTTGACCCGAAAAAAAAAACATAAGGGGTAACACTGTCGTTTTTGGCCGAAATTTTGACCCCCTCCGATCTTCTTGAAACTCTGGATTCTGACAGAGGGCCACGAGACTTCGACCAGCGCGCAAAAATGGAGGCTCTAGACCCTTCCAGAGCCAAGATATCGAAAGTCAAAATTTTGACCCGAAAAAAAAAACATAAGGGGTAACACTGTTGTTTTTTTTTTTTTGGCCAAAATTTTGACCCCCTCCGATCTTCTTGAAACTCTGGATTCTGACAGAGGGCCACGAGACTTCGACCAGCACGCAAAAATGGAGGCTCTAGACCCTTCCAGAGCCGAGATATCGAAGGTCAAAATTTGGACCTGAAAAAAAAAACATAAGGGGTAACACTGTCATTTTTTTTTTTTGGCCGAAATTCCGATCTTCTTGAAATTCTGGTTTCTGACAGAGGGCCACGAGACTTCGACCAGCGAGCAAAAATGGAGGCTCTAGACCCTTCCAGAGCCGAGATATCGAAGGTCAAAATTTGGACCTGAAAAAAAAAACATAAGGGGTAACACTGTCATTTTTTTTTTTTTGGCCGAAATTTTGACCCCCTCCGATCTTCTTGAAACTCTGGATTCTGACAGAGGGCCACGAGACTTCGACCAGCGTGCAAAAATGGAGGCTCTAGACCCTTCCAGAGCCGAGATATCGAAGGGCAAAATTTGGACCTGAAAAAAAAAACATAAGGGGTAACACTGTCATTTTTTTTTTTTGCCGAAATTTTGACCCCCTCCGATCTTCTTGAAACTCTGGATTCTGACAGAGGGCCACGAGACTTCGACCAGCGTGCAAAAATGGAGGCTCTAGACCCTTCCAGAGCCGAGATATAGAAGGTCAAAAATTTGGAGCTGAAAAAAAAAACATAATGGGTAACACTGTCATTTTTTTTTTTTGGCCAAAATTTTGACCCCCTCCGATCTTCTTGAAACTCTGGATTCTGACAGAGGGCCACGAGACTTCGACCAGCGCGCAAAAATGGAGGCTCTAGACCCTTCCAGAGCCGAGATATTGAAGGTCAAAATTTGGACCTGAAAAAAAAAACATAAGGGGTAACACAACATTAAGGTAATACATTTTTTCTTTTACTACTTACATGCATAATACTGGTTACATTCCATTAATAAAGCATTCTTGTCACAATATGTTTCTGTCTTTTTTATAAAACCAATAAACATTTGTTACAATATGTTTCTGTGTATTTAATATAAACAGTTTACGTATAAAAACTGTATAACAGAAGACTATCTTTAAAGTCTTTTATATATGGTTTCCAAAAGCTGTTTTACATAAAAGACTATTCTTTAAAGTCTTCTCAAGCAGTTTACATATAGTTCCATATAAAAGCTGTTTTACATAAAAGACTGTTCTATAAAGTCTTTACAAGCCGTTTACAAATAGTTTCATATAAAAGCTGTTTTACATAAAAGACTGTTCTATAAAGTCTTTAAAAGCAGTTTACATATAGTTATTATTAAAATAAATTGCATCATTCCACACAACAACGCGAAAAAAAAAAACACGACAGTGGTTCCCTGTCTCGAGACCATGGGACTTAAACCTGAGTGCAAAAATGGAGGCTGTAGACCCTTCCAGAGCTGAGATATTGAGATCCCACTTAGTATTTATGCCCTTATAAATATATCAATATATCAGCTCTGGAAGGGTCTAGAGCCTCAATTTTTTCATGCAGGTGTAGGTCCCATGGTCCTCTATCAGAATCCAGAGTTTCAAGAAGATTGGAGAAACTTTTTTTTGCACCAAAAAAGAAACCGACAGGGGTTACACTGTGGTTTTTTTCGGGGGGTCGAAATTTTGAATTTCTCTGATCTTCTTGAAACTCTGGATTCTGATAGAGGGCCACGAGACTTCGACCAGCGCGCAAAAATGGAGGCTCTAGACCCTTCCAGAGCCAAGATATCGAAAGTCAAAATTTGGACCCGAAAAAAAAACATAAGGGGTAACACTGTCATTTTTTTTTTTAGCCGAAATTTTTACCCCCTCCGATCTTCTTGAAACTCTGGATTCTGACAGAGGGCCACGAGACTTCGACCAGTGCGCAAAAATGGAGGCTCTAGACCCTTCCAGAGCCGAGATATCGAAGGTCAAAGTTTGGACCCGAAAAAAAAAACATAAGGGGTAACACTGTCATTTTTTTTTGGCCGAAATTTTGACCCCCTCCGATCTTCTTGAAACTCTAGATTCTGACAGAGGGCCACGAGACTTCGACCAGCGCGCAAAAATGGAGGCTCTAGACCCTTCCAGAGCCGAGATATCGGAGGTCAAAATTTGGACCCGAAAAAAAAACATAAGGGGTAACACTGTCATTTTTTTTTTGGCCGAAATTTTGACCCCCTCCGATCTTCTTGAAACTCTGGATTCTGACAGAGGACCACGAGACTTCGACCAGCGCGCAAAAAATGGAGGCTCTAGACCCTTCCAGAGCCGAGATATCGGAGGTCAAAATTTGGACCCGAAAAAAAAAAACATAAGGGGTAACACTGTCATTTTTTTTTTTTGGCCGAAATTTTGACCCCGTCCGATCTTCTTTAAACTCTGGATTCTGACAGAGGGCCACGAGACTTCGACCAGCGTGCAAAAATGGAGGCTCTAGACCCTTCCAGAGCCGAGATATCGAAGGTCAAAATTTGGACCTGAAAAAAAACATAAGGGGTAACACTGTCATTTTTTTTTTTTTGGCTGAAATTTTGACCCCCTCCGATCTTCTTGAAATTCTGGATTCTGACAGAGGGCCACGAGACTTCGACCAGCGTGCAAAAATGGAGGCTCTAGACCCTTCCAGAGCCGAGATATCGAAGGTCAAAATTTGGACCTGAAAAAAAAGCATAAGGGGTAACACTGTCATTTTTTTTTTTGGCCGAAATTTTGACCCCCTCCGATCTTCTTGAAACTCTGGATTCTGACAGAGGGCCACGAGACTTCGACCAGCGTGCAAAAATGGAGGCTCTAGACCCTTCCAGAGCCGAGATATCGAAGGTCAAAGTTTGGACCCGAAAAAAAAAACATAAGGGGTAACACTGTCATTTTTTTTTTGGCCGAAATTTTGACCCCCTCCGATCTTCTTGAAACTCTGGATTCTGACAGAGGGCCACGAGACTTCGACCAGCGCGCAAAAATGGAGGCTCTAGACCCTTCCAGAGCCGAGATATCGGAGGTCAAAATTTGGACCCGAAAAAAAAAAACATAAGGGGTAACACTGTCATTTTTTTTTTTTTGGCTGAAATTTTGACCCCCTCCGATCTTCTTGAAATTCTGGATTCTGACAGAGGGCCACGAGACTTCGACCAGCGCGCAAAAATGGAGGCTCTAGACCCTTCCAGAGCCGAGATATCGAAGGTCAAAATTTGGACCTGAAAAAAAAACATAAGGGGTAACACTGTCATTTTTTTTTTGGCCGAAATTTTGACCCCCTCCGATCTTCTTGAAACTCTGGATTCTGACAGAGGGCCATGAGACTTAGACCTGAGTGCAAAAATGGAGGCTCTAGACCCTTCCAGAGCTGAGATATCGAAACTCAAAATTTCGACCAGAAAAAAAATGTTAGTGTTACCCCTTACGTTTTGTTTCGGGGGGTGAAAAATTAAATTTCCCCAATCTTCTCAAAACTCTGGATTCTGATAGAGGGCCATGAGACTTAGACCTGAGTGCAAAAATGAAGGCTCTAGACCCTTCCAGAGCTGGGATATCGAAACTCAAAATTTCGACCAGAAAAAAAAACCTACAGTGTTACCCCTTACGTTTTTTTTCGGGGGGCGAAAAATTAAGTTTCCTCAATCTTCTCAAAACTCTGGATTCTGATAGAGGGCCATGAGACTTAGACCTGAGTGCAAAATTGGAGGCTCTAGACCCTTCCAGAGCTGAGATATTGAGATCCCACGTAGCATCGTTTTTTTTTTAAACCACAATGTGTGCTTCTTTTACAGATGTATTTAACAATATCTTGCATTTTTAATCCAAAAAAACTCAAACTCAGCACTGCACTTACTCATGCCCTTAGCAAGACACCTGTCAAGTTTGAAATCCATCAGACTAAAGGTACGAGGGATATTCGAGTAACAGACAGACACAGAGACATTCCTTTAATTTACAGACAGATGTCCCATACAACATCCAAATGGCATACTTCACTAAGATAATACTTGTAATGCCATTTTCTGGAAAGTTATCTGGAGACCAGTCGACCACATCGCTACAAAGTTCTCCATAAACTGGCGACATCTTTTGAGGACATGCCCACAACGTTTTTATAGTGTACCTATTATGGCATTTAAAATGTTCCTAATATTGTTCTGGTAGTCCCCAACAACAATTTTACAAGCATGCAATGACAAAAAACACTTTTGTTGTCTTATAATATGCATTTATTTTTACCTGAATTGCCCACCGACTCCCATTTGAATCGTTTTAGCGAGTCATTTATCCAAAACCCGCCTTTGCGTGACGCTAATCTGCGGTGATTGGTCAGATGACCTAGTCAGTTGTGATTCGTATTCTTTGTGCAGAAAAACGGAACTCCTATTACCTTAAATGGGTTCTCAACTCCGGTCCTCGCGACCCACTGCTCTGCATATTGATCCTCAGCTCGTTAGGATAGAGCCGGCTCGCGAATCCATACTTTATAGCGTTTAGGTTTGTGAAGCAATCATCTTCAAAATGACGCGAACACAGAACAAGGTTTGGGCTATACTTGTGTGGCATAGCAGTACTTGTATAACTTATGAACCGCAGCTGCTTAGTCTTCAAATACTCCTCACTTGGCAGGTGAAAAAAGTTCGCTTTTGCGTCGCACTTCAAAACACAGCGTCTCGTCGACATGATTGTTTTCCGAAGATCTCGAAAAACAACAGAGTCCAAAAAGGTGCTGTGGGTCCAAACCTCCATGCTCTCAGATCTCCCTGGCCAGCCCAGGCAGGGTGGCCCGTCCTGGGCTAGTTTCAGATTTGCCCGCCACCCCTGGAGCTCCGGTTTTCCCTAGCGTCTCCGAGCGCAATAAGTGGGCGTTTCTTATTCAAATAACTTGTCAAGTTGACGTAGACAAAGGAAAAGCATCGTTCTTCGAACGATTCATATCAGCGACTCAGAGTCGACTCTTGTTTTTGAGAGTTAATAACTTTGTATACGATGAACTTTCATGTTTAAAACATTGCAGGATGTTTTCGTTCACTTAGATCTATGTTAAACACTACATGAAGGGCAATTTTCAAAAACCCCAAATAGGTACTCTTTAATGTTTAAAAATGTTTCAAGATTATAAAAAAACATTACCACAACATCTTCATAACATTGTTATAAAGTAATGTCACGCTGACCAAATAATGACTAAGGTCATCGTTACAACAGTGTTAGTTGGGAAGTTGTTTTATGATAACCAGTTTTTCTGTTGCCAGTTGCATAATAGGAAAGTAAGTTTAATGCTGTAAAATCTATTGTGTATTCCAGCTTTTATTAGTCTCATGGGTAAAAACCCTGGGAGAAACCTTTGTAACGCACTACAAAGGACCGCTCCCCACGTACCGACAAGGACAGGAAAAGTTCAGTAGATTATTTGCATTAAATGAATGGTTAATGTCACTGTGTAATGACCAGAAACTGCTCTTTGTAAATAATTGGAATCTGTTTTGGGAGAGACCCAGGTTGTATAGTTCAGATGGTCTCCACCCCAGCAGAATCGGAGCGGCTGTTCTGTCGGACAACATCTCCAAGATGTTACAGACCAGCTGACTAAGTCAAAGTCCAAAACACACCCTTTGTTGCCCAAACTTAACTAATTTGCACAGTGTGGAACATTATATAGAAACCGTGTCTATTCCTCGTTTAGTGAAGCCAAACAATAAATGTAGTGCAGGATCTAGCAAAAATCTTATTCTAATTAAACCAGAAAATCTAAATATCAGTGAACAAAAACAATCTCTAAAGTTAGGTCTTCTAAACATTAGATCGCTCACACCTAAGGCGGTTATTGTAAATGAAATGGTCACAGATAATAATTTTGATGTCCTGTGCCTTACTGAAACCTGGCTTAAACCAAATGATTATTTCGGTCTAAATGAATCTACTCCACCAGGATACTGTTATAAACATGAGCCCCGTCTGATCGGTCGTGGCGGCGGTGTTGCAACAATTTATAAAGATATTTTTAATGTTATTCAGAAAACAGGTCACAGGTTTAATTCATTTGAAGTACTTGTACTAAATGTTACGCTCTTAGATGTAAGAAGGAAATCCATATTGTCTCTAGCCTTGGCTACTGTATATAGACCTCCAGGGCCATATGCAGATTTCCTAAAAGAGTTTGCAGACTTTCTCTCAGATCTATTGGTGAATGTCGATAAAGCAGTAATTGTTGGAGATTTTAACATTCATGTAGATAATACAAATGATGCTTTAGGTGCTGCGTTTACAGACTTATTAAACTCCTTTGGGGTCAAACAAAACGTCAGTGGCCCCACTCATCGTCTAAATCATACACTAGATTTAATTATATCGTATGGAACCGATCCAACTGATATAGATATTATACCGCAAAGCGATGACGTCACTGATCATTACATGGTGACTTGCATAATACGCACTGCTGAAATATGTCATGTTGCACCACGTTATAGACCAGGCAGAACAATCCTTCCAACCACTAGAGATAGATTCTCAAATACCTTACCTGATCTATCTAAATTGCTAAGTGAACCCAAACAAACAGATGAATTAGAGGAAATGACTAGCAGTTTGAGCACCATTCTCTCTAGTACATTAGATATTGTTGCACCAATTAGATTAAAAAAGGTTAGAGAGAAAACTAAAGCACCCTGGTACAACAGTGATACGCATGCTATCAAGAGAGAAACCCGTAAGTTAGAGCGTTAATGGAAACAAACTAACTTAGAGGTCTTTAGAATCGCGTGGAAAGACAGTATGTCACGTTATAAAAAGGCTCTAAAAACAGCCAGGGCTGAACATCTCCGCAAACTAATCGAAAATAACCAAAATAACCCAAGGTTTTTATTTAACACCGTGGCTAGACTAACAAACAGACATCACTAGAGCAAAATATACCGTTACAGTTTAGCAGTAATGACTTTATGAATTACCTCAACGAGAAAATAGAAAGCATCCGAAACACAATTATAAATGTACAATCCTCTATGGTGTCTTATGATTCAGCCGCACTTATGGCCCCTCTAGAACAACTACACCGCTTTACAACGATAGGACAGGAGGAGCTAAATAAACTTATTATTGCATCTAAACCCACAACATGTTTATTGGATCCAATACCCACTAAACTACTAAAAGAACTATTACGTGTAGTGGAAGAGCCTCTCCTCAATATTATTAACCCGTCTCTATCTCTAGGTCATGTTCCAAAAATATTCAAGCAGGCAGTAATAAAACCTCTCATTAAGAAACCACAATTAGACCCAAAAAAGTTAGCGAATTACAGACCCATTTCAAATCTTCCATTTATGTCCAAAATACTAGAAAAAGTTGTGTCTGCTCAACTATGCTCTTTTTTGCAAGAAAATGATCTCTATGAAAAATTCCAGTCAGGATTCAGACCGCATCATAGCACAGAAACTGCGCTAGTTAAAATTACAAATGATTTACTTTTAGCTTCTGACCAAGGCTGTATCTCAATACTAGTCCTACTTGATCTCAGCGCTGCGTTCGACACTATAGATCATAAAATACTCTTGGATCGACTACAAAACTACACTGGTGTTCAAGGACAGGCATTAAGCTGGTTCAGATCATATTTATCGGACCGTTATCATTATGTCTGTTTAAACGGGGAAAAATCAAAGAGAACGTCAGTAGACTATGGAGTACCGCAAGGATCAGTTTTAGGCCCTCTGCTATTCTCAATATATATGCTGCCACTTGGTAATATTATAAGAAAGCATGGAATTAATTTCCACTGTTATGCTGACGACACTCAATTATATATTTCATCACGACCAGACGAAAACACTAACTTCTCTAAATTGACAGAGTGTCTCAAAGATGTAAAATGCTGGATGACGCGTAACTTCCTGCTATTAAATTCAGATAAAACGGAGGTATTACTTATTGGTCCAAATAACCACTCACAAAGTCTCTTACAACAAAACCTTAGTATAGACGGATGTCCTGTTACCTTGTCCACTACAGTAAAAGACCTGGGTGTTATACTAGACCGCAACTTATCTTTCGAAAATCATGTTTCATATGTTACAAGGACAGCCTTTTTCCACCTTAGAAACATTGCTAAACTACGTAACATGCTATCTCTCTCTGATGCAGAAAAGTTAGTTCATGCATTCATGACCTCGAGACTAGATTACTGTAATGCTTTATTAGCCGGTTGTCCTGCATCCTCAATAAACAAGCTACAGTTAGTCCAAAATGCAGCTGCTAGAGTTCTTACTAGGTCAAGAAAATATGATCATATAACACCGATTTTATCATCTCTGCACTGGTTACCTATTAAGTTCCGTATCAATTACAAAGTACTACTACTGACCTATAAAGCCCTAAATGGTTTAGCTCCTATGTACTTAACAGACCTTCTCTCGCCCTACAATCCACCGCGTTCCTTAAGATCACTAAATTCAAGGCTTCTGGTCATTCCTAGGATATCTAAGTCCAGTAAAGGAGGGAGGGCGTTCTCGCATTTAGCTCCTAAACTCTGGAATAGCCTTCCCGATACGGTCCGGGGCTCTGACTCGCTGACACAGTTTAAAACTAGATTAAAGACGCATCTCTTTAGTCAAGCATTCACATAATGCCTACCTTTCAGTCCTCTTTTATGCCATACGGAACCGTTTGCCACTGAAATTGCTTAACGCACCAGTGGGGCTCGATAGCCTTTTAGACAAACGGGTCGGTCCGTATGGCTGAGTTGCGTTGCGGAGAGTTCGTGAGATAGTGGTTTTCTAACACCGACACCTGTACAATGGAAATTATTATGAACATCAGCTATGCTAATTATGAACATCAGCTATGCTAATTATGAACATCAGCTATGCTAATTATTTCCCATCTGCCTTTCTGCTGTTATCTCGGGAAAATGAAAAATGGCGTTGGTCAGGTCCAGTCTTGTATCCAGCATCTCACGGGGGTTTCGGATGCCCCACCGCCTGTGATGAGAAGACCAACGCCTGTGAAGAGACGACTCAACGCCTGCGATATGTTTTGGGCTGTTTTAGACATAAACAATATTTATATTTAATAGTTATAAATAAACAATATGAATGTAAGCCAGAGGAGAACTGGCCCCGACTGAGCCTGGGTTCTCCCAAGGTTTTTTTCTCCATCCAATCTGATGGAGTTTTGGTTCCTTGCCACTGTCGCCTTGCTTTTGGCTTGCTTGGCTTGCTTAGTCAGGATTATTTAGGATTATTTAATATTTAACAATATTATCGATCTGTGTTGTACTACTTTCATGTTATCACTGTGAAGCTGCTTTGATACAATCTGTATTGTGAAAAGCGCTATATAAATAAATGTGACTTGACTTGACTACACTAGAATGTCCTCTAGTATGATGTGTAACACAACTTCAGTGTGGACCAAGACTGTTTTGACCTTGACTGTACAAATGGTGATGTTTCCAGTGTGATTACTAACCTATGATAGGAGCATATACAGACTATTTATTTATTGTCACATCAGTATAATCCCAACAATATGAAAGCATTAATTTCTTGAAGACTGGAAAAAAACACTGTTAAACAACAGAGCAAAATACATGTTCTCAGAATAATTACATCATAATGTAAAACCTAGATACATTTTGTGCCAAAAATTGAACAGTTTCCAATTTTTATCTTCTGCTACTAATATTCTGATCAATCACAATAGTGATTTTTCAATGTCACCCATGTCGCAGCAGAGAATGAAATATCTCGGCCCTTCGTCACGATTAAAAGCAGCTAAAGAGAACGTGGCCTTTGGGCATCTTTTTCAAAAGGACTCCGTCGTCGAGTTCACCTTCAGCCGCAGTTGGTCTGCGAGGAGACGCTGTGTTTAATACATTGACAGCAATAACAGGGATGATGTATGAGCATATAATAAAAAGCTAATTGGGAGCATCTGGGGCCAAAAGGAAGAATTCCTGAAGAGACCGTGAAGCAGCTGTTTAAGACACAGTCATAATAGAGATAAATGGAGTTCCACTGGATGATTTAGTCTCTTATTGATGCTGGAGGTGACTGACGGCTGCTATTCACTCCCCGTCTTCCTCCCCGACCTCCATCTGCTCCAAGATTCCCTCTAACACCTCCGCCTTCCTCCGCTTCTTAGGAGCATCTGACAGAGAAGATGAGAGGACAGATTTGAGCACAGATTTGTTTTAATTCAATTAAAGAAGGGAAATTACTAGAATTGCAACCCGTGTTTGGGAAACGTCTTCAAATTAAGGGCTTTGGCAAGCTGCCGTTTTCAAGGAGTTAAGCAACAGTCAAACTACTGTTTGGAAAAAGTATTGAAAATTACTTGTTTGACTATATCTAGTTAACAACAATCAAGCTATTTGAGGGGGGGGAAATCTTTTGAATTAAGTTACATATAATATTGATATTTTACAAGGCTTTATTTGTTAAAGGGGGGGGGGGTTGACTGCGATTTCACTTTTTTCATTTTAAATAGTCTGTAATGTTGCTGTTGGTGCATGAACAGTATCTGCAAAGTTGCAGCGCTGAAAGTTCAGTGTAAGCAGAGATATCGTCTTTTAAAAATCAGGAAGTATATTGCCTACAAAAACGACCTGGATTGGGACTACAGCTGGGTTATGGTACGTCACTAACCCACACATTTGCATCAACCCCTCCCTCAGAATATGCAGAAAATGGCATGCGCAAATTTCTGAGGCATGTCGACTTGTCGAATGTGTTGTTCACGCAGCTGTCAGGTCTTCTGTGTTTCGGACTTCCCACGGACGCTATACTTCAACAATGGATACAATTTATGTTTGATTATGTTCCTGAAAATGACGATCGTAATCTAGCTCTCTGTGCTGCGCATTTTACGGAAGACAGCTTCCAGAATCTCCACGAGTTCAACACCGGATTCAACAAGAAACTGTTATTAAAACAAGAAGCAGTTCTGACTTTAAAACAAGAGGCAGCAGTTGTTGGGCCACAACCTGTAAGTAGGCTAAGACTTCATCGTTTTATATGTACTGTATGTATAATTCCAACGTAACGTTAGCCATGTGTTTTATTTTTTTCAAATGCCAGCGCTGGCTTTATAGCCACTACTAGTTAGCCTATGCTATTGTGTATCTACGACAAACGCGTACAAACATTATGGACCTGAATTTTGTATAAGTACTAATGTTTTAAACGTATTTTTCATGTATATATGCTTTATGACGTTATTTTCGATTTGATCAAGAACGTAAACTTGCCAACGCTGTTTGAGTATAACATTAGTAGCCAGTCAGTTGCTATTGTTGCCAGTCAGATGCTATTGTGTGAAATAAACGTGTATAAAGTTAAAAAATGTAGCAAATTATCATTCAGAAACGTTTAGTAAGAGCTGTAGTATGTGGTGAGGTTCTGCTTCATCGCGACTTTCTCGGTCTGATTATGCCTGAAATTTCTGACTTCATCGCGGCTTTCTCGGTCTGATTATGCCTGAAACTGATACTGCAGTTCGACACATATTTACATCTGGACCGGAGCTCATGACATACATGTTCCACCCGTAAAGGTAATGGGCGTTAAACCTTCCGGACAATGTGAGCGACAGTTTAGCCAAACACAACACACCGGCCCAAACTAATCAATCTGAGCCCATTACGTGTTTCTGAGGTAGTGTTTTCATAGAATCAGGAAGTGAACCGCTCGTTCAGGGGACAGAGGAGAGCGCGGCTGACAATAAACGTGAAGTTTATGAAAAATAAGACTTTTAAAAAAAGAAAAACCACGAATACATGTTATATTGCACCCCATAAATACAATCATGCAAAGAAAAAAAGCAGTCAACCCCCCCTTTAAGGCATGAACTAACATGAACTTACAATGAGCAATATTCCTATAGCATATTCACCTTTGTTAATTGAAAAAAAGAACTTTAGCTCACAGTGCATTACCTAGTATTAACAGATGTAACTTTTAAACTCAGTTTTGGAACAACTTGAGGGTGAGTAAATGATGGGTGATTTTTGGCTGGACCATCCCTTTAAGATTAATAAACGCCGTAGGTTATGGTTGTCAGTCCTGTATTTGTGTCCTTAATATGCTTACATTAACACACAGTTCAGTTATTTACAGGAGTGACAACCGCATTCTATAATCAAACTCGCACCGGTACATTTTCAGGACTCGTTACTACATTCCCTAAAAACCCACGCTGTGAACACAACTGTGCTGGACAACTAGTTGTCCTGTTTGAACATTTTGAGACTCACACTTGTAATTGAAAGTGGATGTCACTCCCAAAAACTGACAAAGTGAACGTAGCCTTTTAGTAAATTATACAACTAGCAACGGTTAAAGCTAAATAACTGTTACTCTGCAGATAAAACAAAAATCTAACCATGAAAGTGCTGTGCGGTTTTTCGTCGCAGGTCGTCCACAGTGTCCTCTGCGTCTGCCCACTCCAACACCAGCCTCCTGCCGTACAGATGGGTACTGTGGCACAGCGCCGTGAACGCTTTCTATGAGAGACCAGCGCCAAATCAAAGCTTGTGTTAGATGTACTGTAACTAGACACATTCAACAGGATAAGTGTTGATTAGCTGTTTTACAGGAGACTGTTTGAGAAACGCAGAGACAGATGCACCCACCTTGGCATCCTGTTTAGTGAGGAAGTCAATGAAGCCAAAACCACGGTGGGTTCCACCGATCCCTTTCTTTGGCAGGCGGACTGTCTTCAGCTCTCCAAACGTACTGACAAGAAAGAAACAACACCTGCACTTCAAACACGAGGACTATTTCACAATAATTACAAGGGTACCAAGTTCAAAACCATGATACTTTCAGTCATTTTTCTTAGTGAAAAATACTCAATAATTTGGCCTGTTCTCTACTCTAACATACAGGTGAAACTCGAAAAATTAGAATATTGTTCAAAAGATCATTCACTAATATATTATATAGACTCATTACATGCAAAGTGAGATATATTCAAGTCTTTATTTGTTATAATTTTGATGATTATGGCTTACAGATATGAAAACCTTTTCACAATATTCTACAGCTGTAATCCATAATCCTATAAATTATTACAAATTAAAGGCTTGAAATATCTCACTTTGCATGTAATGAGTCTATATAATATATTAGTTTCCCCTTTTAAGTTGAATTAGTGAAATAAATGAACGTTTGCACTATATTCGAATTTTTCGAGTTTCACCTGTACACATGAAACGCAAAAAAAATATCTGTTAAATGTGAAGGAAGTCTTACCAGAAGAGTTCTCGCAGTTCTTTTACTGTGGCCTGGAAGGGGATGTTTCGCACCAGGATCTTAGAAGTCCTCTGTTTCCTGGAGGTTTGCTTTTTCCTCTTGGATTCCGCCACACCTGACCTGCAAAAACAACAGAAGGAAACGGCTTTTACTCATGCATGTGACTACTGCCCTTTAATATGCTTGTTATTGATTTTATTGCTCAAACTGACTAAGAAAGCACATATGAAAGAATTTATAAGCATTAATATTACAAAAAGCAATCTAAAAAAGGCTGCATATAATCCTTTGTTTACCATTATTACCCTAATTTAACATCAAACTGCATCACTTCAACAAAAGCACACTGACTAGAAATTTCTAAAGTAAACCATTTATCTTAAACATTTTAAAAAATATAGACTATGGTATATGGCAAATTGTACAAATCATGAGTTACTCCTATGAAACTTTAACAAGTTTCTTATCACTTTAAATTACAATATCATCTGTATTATAAGTCGCCCCCAAAAACACATTAATATAAAAATTAGACACTTATTATGCATTACTTTCTGAAAACAAAAATATGTATTTTCAGCAAATCCATGAACTCTAGGAGGTTTGTTCTTATATACTTTCACAACCTTTTCAAAATAGTAATTTTGCAGAAAGTTTCAGTAAATTAAAAAAAAAAGTATACAAACAGATAATGATTTTAGACAAGTTTGTAAATAAAAAAAAAATAGTTTGGTTCATGTCTGTTAAACTACCTCATTCCTATGAAAACAATTCTTCTCAGAAAGTTACTATTAGATGCAAAGACAAATATTATACAAGAAAATTGTATAGCCCCAAACCAGGAGAAACATTGATTTGATTGATCCGATCACACATTGTAGGAGACGGAAGTGATCAGGGCAGAAAATACTGGTGTTTAAGCTGCACATTATTAAAGCAGAATACTTAAGAACATTCAATTAAACTGTTCGTGAATGTTCTTAAGTATTCTGCTTCAATAATGTACAGCTTTAACACCAGTATTTTCTGCCCTGATCACTTCCATCTCCATCAATTAGGCCTCTGCTGCTTAAACATCAGAGCCAAAGCAAAGTATTCATATTTTACCTATTTTTCATATGATCATATTTTAAGTTTGAATTAAATATGAGAAAAAAAGATATTGTACCACAAAATAATGGCAGGAAAACATGTCTGTCTATTAGCAAATCTTTACATGCTTCAGGTCAAACAAACAAAGTGTGACCAGTGAAGTCTGATTCAAGTGAAGATGAGCTCGTTCTTGATGAGTTCTTCACTGACTGAACTCAATTCATAAATCAGGAGGCTTGGTGAGTCATAAGAGAGAGATCTTTGGGGTTTGTCCAACTGTGTCCTACACAGAACATGAAGATTTAGGACACAAAAGATATCTCAACTTACTTGACTTCTCTTTCTGATATTTTTATCTCAAGCTGGTGCTCGTCAACTGTGCAGTGCTGCAAAAAACATGAATATTTCATCACGTGAATATTCGTGCATAGTAAGAGTACATAAATACAGCAATGACAGAGCAGCAGATGGTCATTTACCTGCAGTTTTCTCATGGCTTTCTGTGCTGCCTTTGGAGTTTTGTACTGAACAAATCCATAACCCATTGATAACATTTTACCTGAGAGAGAGACACAAAGTACAAAGATCTATGAATATACAGATGAATATCAATGGTAAATATGCGTGTCTGTGAAATCAAACCTGCTTTATCTCTCTTCTTTGATATTGTGCAGCTTTTCACCGCGCCACATTGAGAAAATGTCTGTCAAAAGAACACAATGAAACCCATATGGTGAGAAACTGGCCGTGTTCACACCTGTTATTAACAACATCCGTTTGGGGCGATGCGATCACACAACACATGTTGCTGCTTACACCTGCTACTACTATCATAGTAGTTTGCACTACCACAAGATCTGCAGTTTGCTGCTGAAGTGCTTGTGCTCTTAAGCTCACCTCTAGTAATGTTTCCTCTGAAGTGTTAAAGTTGAGGTTCTTAATGAAGAGAGTCGAGCCAGGCAAAATCGGTTCCTCCTCTTCCTCCTCTTCCTCCTCATCCTCCTCTTCCTTTTTGGCCAAGTTGTTGTTCTCAGCATTTGCATTTTTGGTTTGAGGCTCTGAGGGGAGCAAGAAAAGGAAGGATATTTACATGTAATAAAAAAAACTACAGAAAATGCAGCAGTGACGTGTTTACTAGATACAGGACTGAAAAAACACTGATTTGGATGTCCTGAAGGAAATCCATCAGTACCACTTCAGAGTCAAAAACATGATTACAAGCTTACCGCTTTGAATCGAGCTAAGGCAAGCAGAGAGTGTTGAACACTGGCTGGTTATGTATTTTCTCAAATATGTGTTTTGGATCATTTTTAACCCCAAAAAAGCTGCGGACTGCAGCTTTAAGTACCATTATTAAAAAATAAAAAATAAATACATACATTAATTCATCAAGAATGCATAAAATATATCAAAAGTGATAATAAATACATTTATAATTTCAGAAATGGTTTCTATAATTAAATAAATGCTGCAAACAAACTTGAACTTGGAACAGAAAAAAAATCATCCATTAATTAGTAGGGCTGTGCAAAATTTAATTGCGATTAATCGCATCCAAAATAAAAGTCTGTGTTTACATAATATATTTGTGTGTGCTGTATATAATTATTTTGTATATATAAACACACATGTGCATGTATATATTTAAGAAAATGTGTTATTCATATATAAAACATTTCTATATAATATATATTATATATATATATATATATATATATATATATAAAAATATACAGAATTTAAGCGCAAATAATTCTTAAATATATACATGCATAGGTATTTATATATACAACACACACAAATATATTATGTAAACACAGACTTTTATTTTGGATGTGATTAATCGCAATTAACTTTTGCACAGCCCTATTAATTAGGTAGCTAAACTGATTACAACATTAATAATAATCAGAAATGAGGATTTCTGAAGACTGGGGTCATGAAGCTGAAAATTCTGCTTCACATCACAGGAATAAATTACATTTTAAAATATTAAATAATGACAATAGTTATTTTAATTTAATTCTAATAGTTATTTTTATTTTTTCAATGTACTTTTGGTCAAATGCAGTCTTGGTGAGCATAAGAGACTTCTTTCAAAAATATTTAGAAAATCAAACTGACCCCAAATTTCTGAACGGTAGTGTAAATAAGTAATATACAATTGTTCAACTTAAAATGCTAAAAATGCATTTTTTATATAAATACATTCCTAAACTTCATTTAAAATGTAAAACATTTGGTAGCTATAAGTAACACAATATCCAAAATATTTACAAACATGCCAAGGGAAGGGCTTGTTGGACAGTGTCCCAGTTCAGTTGGAATGTGCAGAGCTTTATATGGTATTGTGATTTGGAATTTGGATTATCGGAATTCAATGCAGATTCCATGCAGGACTGTTTGTGATTCATTCTCAAGTTGTCATTTCAATAAATGTCAGGGTTATGAACTTTTGAATGTTTAGGCATGCATATATCCTTCATACAAAAAGATTAAATGCTGGTTTAAGCACCAACGAACTGATATGTCAGTATTAAAGGAATACCTGGTTTAGGTTTTGGAGGAGTTGTAAAGACCGCTACAGGAGCCCACTCCAGATACAAGGGAACATGCTGGAACTGGGGAGATAAACCATATGACATCATCGTACCATGTCCCCAATTCAAGCTTTAACTAACCAAAGCCACACATGATTATACATGACAAATAAATATTATATAAACAAAAACATATACAAGTTGTTTTTTTCCAGTGAAAACAGTAACTCAAATGCCCAATCACACACACTGACCTTTGTGTATGCAAGCTTCGTGAAAGCCCGTTTGGCTTCGGTGGGCTCCAGGAACTCCACTATAGCAGTGAGGCCAGAGGGGGGCAGCAGAACTCTTCCCAGAGATCCATGGGGCGAGAATAAAGCCTCAAGCTCTCCGACCTGCACTCCTGAGGGCAAGTTCTTTACCAGGAACACAGAGTTACTCCGCTGACCTGAAGCCTAAATAGATGGAAAACACAGACATGCATTAACATAGCCATGATTTATGCAGAAACAAACATAAATATGATATTGGACATTATTTGTGTCACAATAAGCTTTGAATTCGGCCACAAAATCAGAATTCGCATGATTAGAATTCTTTGCAGATACCAAGCAGGCCTACTTATGAATCATTCTCACATTCTTTTTTAAATATATGACTTAGTAACGGCAATGTGTTTTAAATATGAATGCACAATATTATCATTAACATCAGTAATTAGGTGATATTAAGCATTTTCATTCATTAATATAAATATTGTATTTCTTAAAATCTATATTTTTATATTTAGATTACCTTTACCTCAATATACAATATTTTAAAATGTAATGGTAGAATTTAAAACAACAAGTGCATTATTTTCTATTGGTGCATACTTCAATTTAAAGTAAGAAAAGATGCATATTAATTCTCTCAGACATGAGAGCCCTTCATGTTATTAGGCCTTTATAATTTTAGTAAAAATTGTATCATTATTATTAATAATAATGTGGTTAATGTGCTATGGAAACCAAACAAAATACTGACGAAAAATAATCTGTTTTAACCTTGGCCTAAACAACTGTAGAAGAATGATGCATTTCTTTTATAACAATCACCTTGCAATTTAATTTTGATGTGGGATGCAGTTTTGTAGTCTAATTAACAAAATTTTCATTGGATTCCTCTATCCTCATTCACGCATGACGTGTCAATGTGGTGTCGTTATGAAATAAGGGAATATTTACTCATTTAGCTTTTAATAACAATAACTTAATTCATTAATAGGAAAACTAGCCAATTATCATGATATCATCAAAGGCATCTGGGATATCCTCGATACACATACTATGGTCTCTCTGCACAACCCTATACCTGACTGAATGAGTCCAGGGACACTCCATTTTCCAGGAGAAACTGTCTGGTCTCTTGAACGATCTGCGTCTCTCCGAGAGCCATCCTCACAGCCAGACTGCCATCAGACTCCTGCATTCATACACAAATCCAGTGTTACCCATGTTAATCCTCTCAAGAAAGACTATTTACAGGTCCAAAATACTCACGTGATCTAACACTTTGCTCTTGGTTGTGTTGTATTTCTCAGCGATGGCATCGGCCACTGCGCTCGTGCCCAAAAACAGTGTGTTCCAGTTATGAGAGCTGTGTAAAATAAAATTAAAAAAAACAGTGAACACAACAGGAAATAATCCAGAAGAGGCTTTAAGCTCCAGATAAGTTATTGATTTCTGACCTGCCGCTGGCTGATTTGTCTTTGGCATCTTTACTTCTCTTAAATGAGGAGCTGCCTGGAGTGTTGGGCCCCTGATCGGGATTTTCCTTCTTCAGCCTTGAAGCCATGACATGCAGAACCCGCCCCTAGTGGGTCCAAACAGTTGTAAGAAAGCAAATAAAACCACGCAGACAGAAATGAGATGAAAGTGATCAGTACCTGGAATACATGGCCATCGAGTTGAGTCAAGGCTGAGACTGCGTTCTCTGGTATCATGTATGTCACAAAGGCAAAGCCCTTGGGCTTCTTAGTGAGACTGTCTATGGGGAAGTTCACCTCAGAAATAGGACCTGATGAGGACACAAGAAAAAGTAAGTGCGTTTTAAACATGGATCGCGAAATGATAAGTGGCAGCTCTCTAACACTCACCATGTTTGATGAAGACTTCTTTCAGATCTTCTTCGGTGCACGTGTAGGGCAGGTTCCTGATAAAAAGTCTTCCCGATTCCGCCACGTCTTCCTCTTCCTCGTCGTCCCTCAGCTCGCGCACAAAATTTCTCTCCTTTTTGCTTTCCTTCGCAGGCATTTTGTTTTTAAAGTTGTTGGTTCTGAACACTTCGATATAGCGCCCCCCTGTGAGTATACACAGATAATGTATTGCACATGAACAAGTGTTATTTGCAGTACTGATTGTGCTCCCAAAACAAAACACACAACAAGGATTTTTTCATAATTGTGTACTTGTCAAAATAACTTACCCATGTAGTCTCTGTTCAGGCGCAGGGCCCTCTCGACCTCTGCTTCTGAGCGCAGGTCCACATACACGTAACCTTATGGCAGGAAATTCAACCAATCAAATGGCACCAGAGTGACATCTTTAGACCATCAACAGACAGTGAACAACAGAAGCTCTTACCTGAGTTGCGCCCATCCTTGTTTTTTGCAAATCGAATGGCAACAGGTTTCAGAGGCACCATAAATTCTTTCACTTGTTGCTAGAGTGAAGTGGTAAATCAGACAGGACAAAAAAAATCAGGCAAAAATGACTGTTGTCAGGTCCAAAAAGAACAATTAAAAGATAGATGTGTGACAACAGTGTTCTGTATTAATAATGACATTAAGTAATAACAATAACCTTAAAAAAAGTATTATTCTCCAAGTTAGATTATAAAAAGCAGGATATGTTAGTTTTATATATATATAAAAAACAAGTATGGGTGTATCAGTATTTTTTTTTCTAAAGAAACTATTTTGTTTTTCTATGACATTATTAATAAGAAATGTTTCTTGAGCATCAAATCAGCATATTAGAATGATTTCTGAAGGATCATGTGACATTGAAGACTGGAGTAATTATGCTGAAAATTCAGCTTTACAGGAATAAATTACTTCATAACATAAAAACATGTAAACATTACTGATCAAATAAATAGAGGCTTGGGGAGAAAGTGAATTCTTAAAAAATATATGTTTAAATGCAATTATTTTATGAGGAATATACTTATTCACCTATATAAAAAGTGTAAATCTTACACATTGCTATAACTAATTTCTATGCAAATAACAAGAGTGCAAGAGGGTAATATTAACACACCAACTGCCTGTGGTTAATTAGGATTACTCTGCAATTATATATGTAAATACATGGCAACATGAACACTGTAAAATAAAGTAAACTTAATAAAAACAAAAGTGTATAATAATAAAGGGATCTGGTAAATCAGTCCTTGAATATTAACAAAAGTTGTTGAACAAAAACAAACTACATATTCAGTATCGGCCAATAATCAATCTCTCACCTCTTTGACGTTGAATGGAGCACCTCGTAGCTTGACTGTGAACCCTGTGCTCGACTCAATCTACAATAGTTTATGAACAGAAAAAACAAATGAGCCTTTAATTGCCAACTATTCAATATTAAAGGAGTAGTTCACTTTTCAAAAAACTTTTGCTGATAATTTACTCACCCCCATGTCATCCAAAATGTCTATGTTCTTTCTACAGTCGAAAAGAAATTAAGGTTTCTGATGAAAACATTCCAGGATTTCTCTCCATATAATGCACTTCAGTGGGAACCAAAAGACAAGAGGTTCAAGGTCCAGAAAGTCCAAACCGTTTGGTTTCCACTGAAGTTCGTTATATGGAGAAAAATGCTGGAATGTTTTCATCAAAAACCTTAATTTCTCTTCAACTGAAGAAAGAAAGACATGGACATCTTGGATGACATGGGGGTGAGTAAATTATCAGCAAATGTTTTTTTTCAAAAGTGAACTACTCCTTTAAAGCTCATGACAGTTTTATCACACTGACCATGTTCAGAGCCGCTGGCGTATTTCCACTGTCTGTGTGCTGGACCGGGGACTCCTCCTCTTCCTCTTCCCTGTCCTCTTCCTCGTCGGCAGCATTAGCACTGTCCTCTTCATTCTTTTCCATCTCTTTTTCATCCACCATGTCTGATTTCTCCACAATTTTGGAGCGAAGATAGTCCATGTCAGATAGATCTTTCTTTAAGGCTTCCTTAGCGGTATCTGGTAAGAAAACACATTTGGAGAGCATAATAAAAATCACACCTATGACTTTTGACTAGATTGGACTTTTAGGTTACTCTTATGTTAGATACGATTAAACATGACAGCACTACTTTATATATGAAGGCTTTGATTAAAGTGTCACCAAACGATCTTTGCAACCCACAGAAAAAAGTTGTATTGCCTGCTATAGGAATCACAAAAAAGTTCTGACCTTGTTTTTCCTCTTCATCAGCAGCATCCTCATCATCACTCAATTGCTCTGATTCATCAGAGTCAAAGTTCAAGTAATCATCCTTAACAGGCGCTTTCTTCTGCTTCTTCTGCTCCTTCTTCTTCTCCTTATCCTTCTTCTTCTCTTTTTCTTTTTCAGCTCCAACAGAAGCCGCTTCCACCGTGTCATTGGCCCATGTCGGCACCTGTGTGCGTTTCTGGTGTACAGCCAGGAACTCCTGGAAGCTCTTGTCTTTTTGAAGCTAAGGATTTCAAATGACATTTTATAGGATGTCTGCATTTTTACTGGAGTATGATTTGTGTAATGCGATAAAGAATAGACTTTAGGAGTAGCAAACTTACATCTCTAAGAAGAATACTCAAAGGCTTCTTCTGCTGCTTCTGTGGAGATAGAGTGACCACATAAATTCAGTTTGATATATTTGTATAGCACTTATTTCATTACACATTGTTCCAAAGAAGGCATTTCATTCAGTTGCAGACACTGAAAAATGACAAATGAAGTTACCACTGAATCTTCCTTTTGTTCAAGCTGTTCACACGATTCTTGTTCTTCTGTAACTTTGTTTGCTGATGGTTTATGTGTGTGTTTGCTCCAAGGTCTGGCTTTGTTTGGATCTCCAAAATCTGTGCAGGATTCCACCTTAATCAGGCAGAAGATGAACAAGATGAGAATTATAAAATACAATGTTCAAATAAAAATATTTGCATTACTATTTTAATCCATTAGTGATTCCCTTCCAAATCTCTTGGACTCCTCCGTGATCTTGTCACTTACAGTAACTCTAGATGTGTCCACAAAGCTCTTATCGAAATGTTTCATAGCTTTTTCTGCATCTTCTTCCGTCTTGAAACCAACGAATCCAAATTTGCGGAATTTGCCATCTTTGGTGAATTTCAACGTACAATCTGTGAGCGTCCCAAAATCCGCAAACATCTTACGGAAGCGAGCTTCCTTCATCTGGGGACACAGAATAAATACAACTTCAACAGTTGGTTCAAATCACAATATATTTCATACACATACTTTACAGGGCCTCAATGGATGTATCATTCCCTGACATAGCCTATAAATAATTTATATTAAGGTGTTCGTGTTACAATGTGATGCATTAAGACATCATATTACTACAGGGTTAGAATGAGGGTTTGGTTAAGTGTTAGTTGCATAATTACGCATATTACTACAGTAGCTGCATGTAACATGTGTAACAAGATAAAATAAAGTGTTACCCAATTTATTCTACAATGCCATGTTACTGATGCTATCAAATGTAATACCATTATACTTTAATATAGGCTAATGCTACACCACAGCATTCAAACAGTGCTCCACAATACTCTGGGCAGCAGTACCATGAAATCTCCATGATGCCAACTCAAATTAAAACATAGTTAAGCTTATTTGTTAGTGAACACAGTATAGAGGGGTGTTTAAGTTAGTTGGCATCCCACTTTCGTAGGCACGTGCATCTTTGACAGCAAACTTGCAACATGTTCTAATATCATAACAAATACTCACCCCATTTGGGAGATTCTTGACTATTAACCTTGACATTTTCCCGATCCTAGTGTGATTGCTCGAGGTAAAATAATAATATCTTGTTTTATCAACAATAAAGCATGGTGCGCTTCACTAGGACGCCATCTTGCTGTATGACGTAAATCGCATCACCAAAGAAACTCCATGGCCCTGTCCCAAATCGCGCACTTCAGGCGGACTTGCGGTCTCACTGACTTCGATTGCGCGTGCTCGCCATAGGTGCTCGCCGAGTCCACGAGTCCGTAGGGTGTCCCATTTGGCATTTTAACGCTCTGAAGTGTGCTCAGCAGCGCCCCCTTTGTACCCTTGAAGCGGTCTTCCGTGAAGCCAGCATAGACGCAGGCTTCACGCACTTTAACTACCCAGGAATCCTTGCGAAAGGCCAATCGGACAACAGATGGGAGGAGATTTCACTCACAGACTGTAAACATGACTGAGAAGAGAATATTTAAGAGTTTAATTATGTTTTTTTATGACATAGGCGTACATTTTACCAGTTGTTACTTACAGTTTATACAAACATATTACCAACCAGTGGTTGTATCTCAAACGTAATAATAGCTGTTGAATATATGATTGCATTATGATTATGGCTGTGCATCAAAATAAAAGTCTGTGTTTACATATTATATTTGTGTGTGCTGTATACAATTATTTTGTATATATAAATACCTATGCATACATGTATATATTTAAGAATTATTTGCACTTAAATTCTGTATATATATATATATATATATATATATATATATATATATATATATATATATATATATATATATATATATATATATATATATATATATATATATATAATCTATATTATAGAAATATAAATATTTTATATAGGAATAACACATTTTCTTAAATGTATACATGCATGTGTGTGTATTTATATATACAAAATAATTATATACAGCACACACAAATATATTATGTAAACACAGACTTTTATTTTGGATGCGATTAATCGCAATTAACTTTTGCACAGCCCTAATTATGATTCATTACATAAGTAGAACCGTCATATAAACGTAGTATAAATTTTGAAACCTATAAATTTTTCTTAAACTCGTCTTCATTTTGTGTTAAATTGATTATTATGTAGGATATTATTATGTACAACTGTATTTATCATTTACATAACCATGACATCTACTCTAATGCCCAGGTGGCATATACAATATTAGAACTGTAAAAGCAGGCTGTTTAGTTCATGGATAAGATTTTGGAAAATAAAATAAGTCCTGTTTTCGATGCTAAAGACTGGAATTTTTTTAATGATATTTGTTTCTGTCATTAAAAAATAAATATCATATATTTCTAATAAAGGGACTGATGAGATGATCTTTAAATTTATTCAGCTCCGTATGGAGAGGGATAACCTATGGGGATAACTTAAGGCTTTCACCGGCGTGAGGAACGAGTTCCTGTTTCCGGCGTGATGATCGAGTCTGTCCCAAAAATACCTCTCAATGCACCCTCGCGGACTCGCGCTAAGGGCCCTATAGGTCTGCACTGCATGACGTCACCGAAGTGTGGACTCTGAGGAAGTCCACAAGTCCGGAGTGTGCCATTTGGGACAGGGCCCATGAGTATAGCGCCCTCTCCTGGACATAACATGAAGGATAGGATACACTCATAGACATTTAAAATCATTGTAAACTCACAAGAATCTAACCTTGAGCCATAGGGATGGTTACCATCTCTGCTGTGTACAGATGTAACATCTGTTAATCTTACAGCCTTGCTAACCTCAAACTCTGGAACATAAAATGCACCCCCTGACTGTCCTTCCAGTTTCGTATATTTGAAGAAAGGTATAATCTTATAATGTGCATTTTTTTTACACATTTTTTTTTACATGAAAACCGTCACCTTTCCCCCTGATTGTCTCTATAATTAAAGTCTATTTCAGGCTTGTAACTAAGGTGGCATTCAAGGCATTACCATTAATGGGCTAAATTTTACTCTAGTAACTTTAAGGGTAACTTTGAGTCTAGCCCAGTTTCATAAATCAGCTTTTTTATTTTATTCTCTGTAGTAGACTAATCCAGTATGCCATAGCTAGTTTTTATCTTGCTATGATGCACTAATCCTTTTTCTTTACCAAGAAAAAAAATGGCATATTAAAATATACATAAAACTAGGCATCGTCTTTTAAACATGGAAAAAAATGTGCTTATATGTAAGGCAGTTACAGGCAAAACCATTTAAAACATAAAATTTAAAGGGATAGTTCACCCAAAAATGAAAATTAAAGCTTAGACCAATGAAAAGACTATTAACAAACATGACATAAGTCTCTTTTTTCTCATAACTGACAAAGATTATAAAAAGTTGAAATGCAATTCTGTTGACTATTATCTTGGAGGCCTAGCTAAATACCATTTAAAACCTGTCTTAATTAATGTCTTTAAGTATGTATATTGTGCTCTTTATAAGAACACTTGCATCATAATCTATAAACTCCCACATTGCACAATTAAGAGCTTCTCTATTAAACACACCCTAGACCACAGTCAGTCAGCATACATGCATATAGATTCTACCACTGGTTGAACCTCTTGATCTACAAAGGAATCTAATTCAAGATTAGTATGATTCATCATTACTCTTCAATAAAGAACTGAAGTGAGTCAAGTCTATTAGAGACACTTTGTCTGCGCTTCAGTGAATGGCTTTCCAAACCACATTTGGGTAGAGGTTTAGAGCCAACTCACCAATAGAAAAATGAAAACTAGATCGGTAAAGTTGATAATTAAATGTGTTTTATATATGCATAGAAATAAATTAAAGCACAATGACTTTGTTACATTTGTGCACAATTAATTTCAGGGCATGTTAGTGTATGAGTTTTGTGTGAGGTGCATGTAGCAAAAGAAATGACTTGGGATAAGACTTATAAAATATTTTAATACTATACAGTACATTATTTTCATTACAAACACAAACAATAAATTAAAAAAATAAATATTAAATAAAAAAAGAGCTGAAATGACATGTAAACATCCGCTGCTGGCTTTCCAAACAGCAGGATGCTTGTCAACAATTTGACAAAAATCTATTAGCATTGAACATTAACTACTAAACTTTTTACATTTGTAATTGTACAACCTTAATCAGACTTCAACCCCTCACATTTGGCAACTTTGTTAAATATGTGGATATATGTTGCCTTTTCTGGCAATATATGAGCACTACAGTAATATTTAAGGTTACTATCATTGTACCCTTGACAGTACCCTTAACATCAGACCTGAGTCAGTAGTTACAATATGGCACAAATTATGACCATCATACACAAAACAGACCATCATATGTCCACTGTGTGCTTATACAGCGAATCAATATGGCTTAAGTAGAAACAGAATCACAAAGTGCATAATAAGGGTCCATCTGACACATGTAAAAATGTTACATGAAAAGCTTTTTTAAAAAAAGGAGAAACAACATATGAAATCATTCAATTGGAAGAGGGCATTGTGGTCTTTGTTCAGTCCATTTTGGGCCAGCTAAACTGCCGATTGCAAACAGGTCTGCTTCAGTCAGCCGCACTGTCACACTGCAAACAGATCCAGGGTCTCCGTCGGGTCTTGCAGGCCCAGAATGCTGTAGGCAATTCTCTTCTGATGACCTGGCAGCCGTACTCCAATTCTACTAATATCCCTTTTTGAAAAAGAAAAGGACGAGTTTAAATAATTCATAAGCTTTTATGATTGGTTCATCTTTTTATGGATGCAGGTAGGCATACTTACTCAATTTTCAAGCGCAACACCTGCTCCATAGTTTTAATTCCAGCAAGGGCAAAGGTTTCTCTGTACTGGGCCATCTTAATAGATTCCAGCCATTCATCCACTGACCTGAAGGAGGCGCCATCACAACCACTAGTGCTGGGTAGACGAATAGACACACTGTGAACAAAAAAAACACATATTTATTAATTAGCACAATATAAACCTTTATAGTTTTCAGCAGCAGAACATTTACCATTAGCGTTTTGTAAACCGTTTCTTACCGTGGGTCGATACTGGCAATGGTCGAGAGTGATTCTGGGTTTTGAAGCAGCTTCTCTAGCAAATTGACGATATCAACAAAGCGTGGCCGTTTGGAGCGGTCCTGCGTCCAGCACTGCAGCATCAGCTGATTAACCGCAGACGGGCAGCACATCGGTGCCGGCAACCTGAAGCCTTCGTTTATGGATTTCATCACCTTTGATCAAAAGTATGAAGAAAATGGTGAAGCTCATGCTCAAAGAGGCAATCAATGTGTTTTAAGTGAAAGCTTTTCACTTAAAACACATTTCTAAGGTGTTCACTTGTTTTTTTTAGAACAGTACTAGGTGGTAATTTCCTGGCTAATTTCATAAAAGCCCACATTAAATACATTTTCTGTTTATTAGTTATGGTTTGGGTACCCAATTTATGTGAAACTCCTAAAGTATGAGCAATTAGCATTAATAAATAATTAGAAATATCTCATACCTCATGGTTGCTCATATCCCAGTAGGGTCTTTCTCCAAATGACATCACTTCCCATATGACAATTCCAAAACTCCACACATCACTGGCAGAAGTGAACTTCCTGTAAGCTATTGCCTCTGGTGCGGTCCAGCGAATAGGAATTTTTCCTCCCTAAAAAAAATTAAGAGTAGAGTCAAAACCATGAAAATGATGTTTAAATGAATTTATATACTTTTATAATGATTCTGTGTATATTTGTAGTGTATTGTATTTGTATTTATTTATTTCTTTGGTCGGTCATTTTGAACAATTAAATCTTAGATCATATGTAATGTAAAAAAAAATCCTGTACATAATACAATGCAAAAAAAAAAACCACAAAAACAATGAAACAAAATAGAAAAGGAAAAGATGATTGAAATACATCAGAAAAATAAAAACTGTTTTTTTTTTTTGATCACTCACAGTAGTGGTGTAGGTTCCCTCGGGAAAGTCCTCCAGCACTCGCGACAGGCCGAAATCTGAGACTTTACACTCCAAGTTGCTGTTGACCAGGACATTGCGAGCTGCGAGGTCCCGATGGACGTAGTTCATATCTGAGAGGTACTTCATCCCTGCGGCTATGCCATTGAGCATTCCCACGAGCTGGTACGAGGAAAAGTCTCCATCGTGATCCTGTGCAGTGCGAATAGAAACATTAATGATTCTGCAACATCCTTGCAGAATTGTAAACAATCGTTTACCAAGAGTCAAGACATACCCTTAAATACTGGTCCAGAGCTCCATTCTCCATGTACTCTGTGATAATCATGGCGTCTTTGACTGAAATGATAGGAAGAGGAGAACATCCTGTTAAATGTGTTCATGGAATGGGTTTCAAATGAAGAAGAAAGTTCCCAGAAACATGATTTTAGAACTTGATACTTACATTTGGTGACAACACCCTCCAGACGGATAATGTTCTTATGGGAAAACTGGCCCATGATGCTGGCTTCACTGAGGAAGTCCTGCCTCTGCTTCTCGGTGTAGCCTGGCTTCAGTGTCTTTACTGCTACTGCGACCTCACAGCGCCCTGGTACCTTCAGAGAACCACGATACACCTCCCCAAATTCTCCTATGAAGCAGTATAGAAATACAGTTAATTAAAATAGAAATCAAAGTAATTTTTTTTTTTTTTTAGAAAACACAGAATGGACACTAAAATGATTATACTAAATAGAAACAAACCAAAAAAAACGACAAAGCACAACAAAATGACTAAAACAGATACTAAAATGAATGTAAACTAAAGAAATTCAAATAAAAGCTAGTTCAAAATATGAATATATAATAACATTATGTAATACTAAAGATAAACTGACCTGCACCAATGACTTTCTGCTTGGTAATGTGACTGGGGTGAATCTCACTGGCAAACTTGAGGACAGCCGCACAAGGGTCTTCATATGTATGGGGGTCAATGTAGGTCTTCAAAGGAAGGAGTTTTTCTGTAAAATGAGATGGTAGATGTAAACTTTGTGAAAATGACACCCACTGTATGATTGTGGTCAAAATTTGCATCATGTGCACTGTACGCAAAAACCAAAGTATGACAAATACATGTATGCATACTTACAAATGCAAAACAAACTCAGTTCGTGTCTTACCTGGACATGAAAAGTAATCTCCATCAACCCTCCGTCGGACATGGGAATTCAGCCTCCTGATGAGAGAACATTCAATGTCACATTAGTGAGTTAATTTAAGCTCCTATCTTGATGATATCCTAAATGAGACTGATTGCACTTCAAAGCTGGAATGTAAACAGTATGGGCAGGCATAGGGTGAAGTGACTAAGGCGAAGTTGGGCAATCCAGCTTTGTGGTCTGGAAAAAGATGGATTGGAAAAAGTAAGAGCAGAGATTAGCTTCTCTAACCTTTTGTGCAGAAGCAAAATAACCGCCACAATCAGCAACATGACTCCGCCCCCAGCAATGGCTCCCATGACAACCATGGAACTACTCTGTGTCTGAGATTCTGCTGTTGGATAGAGAAAAAAACAAAGTTTCACAAACATTCACGCACCACCCACAGCTTATCACAAATGCATCAAGGTTACGTACTTTGCATGTAAGGACTAAAACGAGATGCCCACACACATATTCACACGCACTTACCGAGAGGCAGCGTCTCAAATTCAAGCTCTGCGCTGTGGCTGCTGGGATGGCCTTCTGCCGTCAGGGTGTGAACGCGGAACACATACTTTGTGCCAGGTAAGAGGTCATTAATCTGCACTGAGTTCTTCTCCAGAACCAGAACAGTGTAGGTGGTGACATCAAACTCTCCGGGATCCTCCTATAAAACAATGAGGAGAGGAAATTAAACGTTTATTTTAAAATGGTAAAGGAAGAAAACATGGAAAGGCCACAGAGAGAAAAATTTCTTAAAAAACATTCTGAAGAAAATGAGACGCTTCCACATTGGCAAAACATTGCTATGTTGATGCTAAGTGTACTGTGTGGTTGTTTAGGGTGTTTTCAGGGTTTTGATGGTTGTATACTATCTACCACCCAAGTGATATTATTTTTTAATTTTTTTTTTAAGTGAACTAAATCAAGTATCACAGTCACCTTCTTGCGGTACATGAGCTCATAACGGGGGGAGTTGTGATTCTGCACATGGTGGTCCACGACCCAGGATAACGTGAGACTGCTGGTGGTCCGATCTTCAACTCTTAGGTACAGCACCCTCGGGCCATCTGAATAAAAAGGCACAAGTCATGAGTATTTCGGCTAAAAACAATGTCTCAATTTACATGTAAATGCCATTTGATGCACAACGTCTTAAGTAAGGCATGATAAATTCTTTAACATGTTAATCTGTTAATCTTGTCCATCCGTGACAAGCAATGGGACATTTTGTTGGTCGAAGTGCACTGATTGAAGAAACCTCATTTGTACAACATTGAGCTTCATGAAGATTTCAAATGCATATGGCTGTATGTCACTCAATAGCTTTATATCGTTTCAACTAAAACTATCTAACCTGTGAAGTGAAGCACTGTTGTGATGGCAGCCGTGGCTCTCTTTCGACTGAACTGGGACACGCCATTTTGGGCCTCGACTGTAAATGTGTAGTTCACATGAGGCTCCAGCTCGCTAACCATAACTTCGGGGTCTTTCAAGGCCGTCTGTGCAGGCTCAAATCTCACCCTCCCACCACACAGCGAACACAGGCCGTTCTCACAGCGCTCGCACACCACACTGTATGTGATGTCACTTCTGCCGCCCGTGTCTGCCGGTGTGCGCCAAGTCAGTTGCAAACTCCCCGCTGTCAGGAGAGGTGTGTAATCCAAGTCTTGGGGAGCGCTAGGCAGAGCTAGAAGAGGAAAACATGATATAAATATTTAGATGTTACATAAAAAAAAAAAATGTGATGAATGATGAAATGATGAAAAAAGCAACCAAGAAAGTTTCTTAAAGTGATAGTTCCCCCAAAAATGAAAATTAGCCCATGATTTACTCACCGTCAAATCATTCGTCATTTCATTAATATACAAGTCATGTATATGTCATTCTTCTGTCAGACGAATACAATCAGAGATATATTAAAACTGTCCTTGCTCTTCCAAGCTTTATAATGGCAGTGAATGGCCGTTTCAGTTTTGAACTCTATAAAAATGCATCTATCCATCATAAAAGTGCTCTACGCTGCTCTGGGTGTGTGTGTGTGTGTGTGTGTGGGGGGGGGTATCCATATTTAACACGTTAAAAGTAAAATACTAGCTTCCTCCTAAAGCTGACATGACTAGTTCGTCATGGCGTAGTGTAAATATCAGCAGTATGTCTCATTACTCACATAATTTACGCACAACACTTAAAGGTGACTTTTTTTGGAAATAGGCTTATTTTACAACTCCCCCAGAGTTAAACAGTTGAGTTACCGTTTTCGAATCCATTCAGCCAATTTTATGATATTTAGAAGAATATCAGTAACCAGAGAGTTTCTGGTCTCATTGACTTCCATAGTAGGAAAAAATATATACTATGGAAGTCAAAGAGACCAGAAACTGTCTGGTTACTGATATTCTACTAAAAATCAGAAAATCGTCTGAATGGATTCGAAAACGGTAAAACCCAACTGTTTAACTCTGGGGGCGAGGTAAAATGAGCTTATTTCCAAAAAAAAGTGGAGTATCCCTTTAAGTGAAATCTGTATGTTCATTTGGCCAGTAATTTTACTTTATAAAGTTTTAAATATGGATATTTTCCTTACACAAATGCATCACTTCACTTCAGAAGGCCTTTTATTAAACTCCCCACCCCCCAGAGCCGTGTGGAGCACTTTTATGATGGATAGATGCACTTTTATGGAGTTCAAAACAGAAACGGCCATTCACTGCCATAATAAAGCTTGGAGGAGCCAGGATTTTTTTTTTTATATAACTCTGATTGTATTCGTCTGATAGATGATCATGGGGTAATTTTCATTTTCGGGAGAACTTTCACTTTAATAAAATCAAACGTCCAGTGCAAAAAATATCCATTTAAACTTACAAGAACATGGAGCAGAATTTAGGTCTGTTGGGGCCCGGTAGAAGCCCTCCAGGCAGGGGCACAGCAATGCTCCACGACCCGAGCGCTTGGTGTTATCTGGACACACTTCACATGGCTGACTGGAATCTGTGCTCTTGTAGTAACCCGGTTCACAAGCTACAGAAAAGAAGAACACAGGTGATCATGAGACATGTAACAAAAAGGACATAGATTCACATCACAATGCATCACGATTCAAGGCCATTGTGCACATACAGGGAGGGTCAGTCTTTCTGCACCATTACAACTGCACAAAACAAGAGACAAATCAAGATGGTGCAGCCGCCGGGCATTCAAGTATTCAACGATACAACAAACTGATCACACATCACAATGCAACCGGAAGAAACCCCAACCGTTTTAAATAAAACCAGTCAAACTGGTCACTAAACTTTTGTACAGCCCTGTCATGAACAATTACATCTGGAATGTCGACATCTTCCAAAACATTGAAAGAGATTTTTATTTTTTTTTTTAAATAATGACATGAAGCACATGTGGATGTCCGTTGGACAAAACAGGATGTCGGAATTGCAAGCGTCAATATAAGCCCTCTGGTCTCCTCTTCTCCTCCTTTCCTTCCTCTGCCGAAGGATGAGGACATGCTATAACAAACACAAAGGAAAGAAACTCCGGAAACAAGGAACGGAGACTTGGGGGGGGGGGGGGGGGGGGGGGGGGGGGGGTGATGATATAACAATCATCCACAAAAGAAGACCGAGTGCAGTGATTCAGAATCACATGCACAGTCTTAAGAAGAGGCCGGTTCTGATAGGTGTACTTTTAATGGGCATGAGAAACTCACTGGCTCGCAAAATCACCGTGAATATAGATTCCAGAGAGCCGAGGAACTTCCTTTGAGGGGAGTATGTCCCCCCTGGGGCCCGTCTCTCAGTGCTCACCTCAAACAAAGGGCCGAGTTTCAGATTGACGACCGGTGGGAGGTGTGCGAGTGTGAGCGTGAATGGGTGCGTGAGGATTGCTGACAGAAGTTCTCCCGCTGGGATTTTACATTGGGTTTTGTGTATTTGCCCTGTGTATAAGGGCGGACGTCTATAGGAGGGCGTCTGCATAAGAAAAGTGGCCCTTCTTTGTGCATTTTATTTGAAGATAGAACAAGAGAGGGAAACTCCCACTCTATTCCTCTAATCTTCATGTTTGTGTCTATTGAGAGTGGCATACGTGAAATCGGCAATGAATCCAAATTTCACCAAAGCCATGAGCAATAAATCTGATTCGATATCTCAGCTGTTTCCATGGGAACTTCATGTGAAATAAACGTTTTGTAATGCGTGACTCATGACGAGTCAGACTGACCGATTTCACTAAGAAACTATTTAGGGAGATTCTGTGCTGGTGGACTGTCAAGGCGTCATCAGAAACAGTGAGTGGGGAAAGTGTGGAAAAGTGACTAAAGGCCATTTTGCGTACTTGAGCCACGTTTATGTTCCCACAACCACTAAAATATGCATGGCACAAGTGATTGGCAGGGCTGATAAGAATCCAAGTCTTTGGCTGATGGACAATACACAAAGGGAATAGTTAATGCCCTTTGGTTGGAAAGGTCAACAGTTAGAATAGCAGTTTCGCCGACATAGTAGTCCTCAACAACGTGCCTGAGCAATGCGATGGCTTTTTAAAGAAAACTAGGTTTAAAAGGTCAATCAATTTCCAAGTCAAAATTCGAAGAAAATGTTCCCTTAATGTTTAATTAAAAATAATTATTTTCATGTTATGGCCAATAATTAAAATTATATTTTAATTCTCATTTTGCAAATTGTTTTTTAAAGTACAGAACATTATAAATTCACAGTATGAAAAAAATGGATATTCATTTTGAGATTGGCTAACAATTACACTTAACAGGGATATTAAATTAGTGTTTTTAATGATTAACTAATGCATTTATGCTCATATGCTTGTGAAGATCGGGAAAATGAGAATGAAAAATTAAATATGCAATATTAGCCAATACTGATATTTTTTTAATTGATTTAAATTAATTAAATTAAAATAATTATTAAGTTACAATAAATTTGTAAAAATTTTAAATACATATATTTAAAAACAATTAAATAAAATTAAAAGCGCAATATCGGCCAATACTGAAAAAGGTATTTTTTTATTAATTAATTTATAAAATTCATAAAAAATTAAAAGAATTTGTCCAATTACAATAGTAATTCAATTACAAATGTAAAAAAATTGAAATAAATATTTTTTGAACACTGAAAAAATAATTATATACCACACATTCACACATTCCTATTTGCTGTCATTAATTTGTTAATACGATGTCATTATATCAGCTACATTGCTCTTTAGGTATCAGTATGGCATTTTATGTACGGTGTACTTCATAGTGTACTGTTTATGTACTGTGTACTGTTTGTATGTTCTTTACTATACCAATTTTTTAAAGTGTCCTTGGGTACCTTGAAAGGCTCTTTTCTAAATAAAATGTATTATTATTAATTTATTAGTATCATTATTGGCCAATGAAATCTCAGACAATTAGAAATAAGGCACCCAACTGCTAATTAAACTGGATTAAATATTAAATATGTATTAAATTTGAGCTAATTTTTCAAAAAATAATTATGACCTCTAAATGTAATTAGTGCTGAACATGCGCGCTCAACTCCCAAAACATTAATGGGTGCGAGTTATAAAGAAGTTGATCAAATAAAGATGAAAAACCGCACTCTCTAGTTATACCTCATATCTTTTTCATTATTACCATGTCCACACAGACGCACTTCAGCCTAAGCCATCATCAGTGTGTATCTCAAAATGCATTTAACAATTATTATCTTACATAATATTGACTGCTGTTATCCAACATCTTTGGAAGGCCCGTATCAAATTCACAAGCTATGAAAACATTGGAGCGCTTGGGTTTCCCCCGAAACTTTTCAAATGGGACCCCTTCCCCCATCTATGCCGGGCAACCAACCACAATTGTCCCTAGCAAACACTGGCAGGTGGCGATAAGCTGAACAGAACAGCAGTCACATAGAAAACCACTCGTAAAACTCCCATGAAAACAAAGACAACAGCAACTTCATTGTTTCAAAGGATGAATGCTTTTACATTGAATGCTTTGAGGCATCTTTTCACTCAAAAAAAGCAACCAAGTTGAATCAAGAGGCATGGGCAAAGGTTGTTACCTGCTATGGTCTTTCAAAAGATGAGTGGATGAACAAATTATAGAGTGAAACAATCATTTACAGGAGACAAAACGGCTCTGTCAGAATCAGAATGGAAAGAATCACAGGTTGGGATGTCTGGACATGTACTCCTCGTTCCTGAAGCATGTCATCACAAAGACAACAAGATACCAGATTTCATTACCTCTCTCCCATGAGCTATTTCATAGGGTCATCATTCATCACACTTCCTCTAAGGGTGTCAAAACATTTAGCACGTCTCCTGGAAACTACATTATTAAAGGAAATGTGTGGAATCTGCCCTTTTCCAATGACCTTTGGATTTTCTGAACGTCCGTTTCAGGTGCAGGTTCCTGTAGGGCTGCCAAAGGCCAAGGTCTTCGAAACATGCTTTCCTGAGATTGCCCTTGCAAATAGCTCCTATATGGATCTTTTGAAAAGATTTCATGCAAAATGTTCCCCAGTGGTTTCCTTTTTTAAAGTATGGTCAAACAACATGCCCTGCTGTTGGTATGCAACGTGCTTACCAATGGTCTTTGGTTTTACATTTTAAAGTAGAGTATAAATAGTGCATCTACTCAAAACCACATTTTCCCACAAATACAAAAGGTGTCCGGAGAGGTCCAACCCAACCTTTAATTATATGATGACTACCCTCGACCGATTTTGGGCATGCCAAACCTTCTCTGTAATCTGCGGTGAGCTGTTGTCATGGTAACACTTAGACATACAAAGTAACTCAGGTAATGGTAGCTCTGCCCATTGAGTCATATCAGCTGTTGGAGGGTATGGGAAAAGTGTAATATGACCTTGGGGGAATTCCTTGAAACTAATTGGGAACTAAACCTTTTTTCCTTTTCTTTTTTTAAATCCAAAACAAACTTGAGGGGAAATTAATTCATACATTCACACACACACAAAAAAATCACATTGGGACTAGATGGTTAAAAGTTACTGGCTGATAAAAGTAAAATTAGTTCTAGGAAAAGCAACTTATTTGCTTAGTTTGATATCTTATTTTTCTAATGCAAAACATTAATACTTAAACTCATTACTGAAGACCAACCCTTTCCCCCAAACACACCATTTATCAAGCCTTTCTATTCAAATGTGAGATATTCGAGAATGTTTAATGGTTAATGCAAATCATACCACTGCTGTAACTATGTACATACATTACACTCCATTACAATGGTAGCCTGGTATCTTCACACTTCCTTCCTGAAGAGTTAAACACACATGTAAAAATAATACACCAGCAGGTGAAAGGGTGTGGAGACGGCTGGCATTCCATTTGACTGAAGTCACATTTCTGGCCTCTCAAAAACTTCTCAGACAGCTCTGTGGCAACCACAAAAATCTCTCAAGCTTCCCAGAACACACCCACACTTACTTACACACTTACCATCTGCCCACCCACAAAGACTTGCAGTTGTTCCCAAATTGTCTTAAAGTAAAGTAATGTTATAATGACAGCCAACTTATTGACTGGGATTATTAAAACTGATGTTTTTTGTCCAACTCAGAATGATCAGCATCAGTTGTCAATGGAAAAGTACCTTTTTCTCTTTTTCTTTCAGCCTTTTGGGTTAATTAATTTGAATAAATACTGTGATTGATGATGATTGTCATTGCTAATTCTAAGTAAATGTCACCATTTTCATCCAGCTCTCTGGAATTCTTGATTCTGACTGGTAAATTTCCTTAATCTGCATTCAAAAATTTTTGTAAGATCACTTTTAGGATAATGGCCCTGCTTTAGAGAAACCTCCTTTGGCCATTAAGTAAAAATCTATTTCGGTCGACCACAATCAGATAAGTAGAAAACGCTGCAGCAAAGAACTCAAGATAAACAATAAACATCAAGATCACAAACTCACCTATGCAAGAATCTCCAACAGCTTGGTATCCCGCTCGGCAGAGACACTGGCCCACAGGAACGACCCACTCTCCCTCAGCGGTGCAGTACATTCGAGGAGCAGCTTCTCCAACCACCACTGCGTCCTTCACACAGGTGCCCTCCACCTCCGCCAGCGCTCCTGATGCCACCTGCTCAGGGAAGGCGGCCAGGCTTCTCTTCATGGCCGGGCAGGTGGTGTAGAACACCCTCAGCCCCAAGAGAGCAACACAGCCCCCTAAATCCTGGAAAGCAAGGTAAAAGCCCCTTCTGGAGAGTGGGCCGATGCTCCGCGTCTCGACGTTCACCCGCAGATCAGCTCGGCCCCCTCCACGATCAGCTGTCACCTCGTCTGGCGCTACGGTGGCTACCTTTCGAAACTGGCCCTTACGGAAATTTGTGCCAACATCTGTGTCGGTTTCGGCTAGATAGAGGCCGAAAGTCTCGCGACAGGAAGGCGACGAGCCGCCAAACGTGTTGCAGTCCCGGACGACAAAGCGCAGCTCCACAGATACGCGAGAGACGTCGGGCCTACGCTGGATAAAGGTCGTACGAAGCCAGTTGTCCTGTTCGGTGTCACTGGCAACGTTGCACACGCTGTAGGTGTAAAGGAGAGAGCCATTCACCACCGTCTGGACAACCTCCCACTAAGAAAAATGGAAAAGAAAGAGGAGAGGGCATATTGTATTACAATCTTCTCATTATATGGACATAAAAAATGAATGCGAAGTATTTCACTTTTATTTTCAGATAGTCCCACACCAAGCTCATGCCTTTGGTAAAATAAGGCTTGTTGGGATCTTTCAACTAACTAACCAATGATAGAGCAGAATAACTTGTTTGGAGTTGTATTTTAAACATTGAACAAAATTCTAAAGTTTTAAAGCAAGACACAACAGGCAAAAGCATTGGGGTTTTTTTTTCATGCACTGGTCAATGTTGAGATGTTGGGCAACTTGGCTTTTCATACATTTTACTTAGTGTAAAGCAAACATCCAAAATACATGTTTAAATGTTTTGTTGCACTTAATCTATTTGTGCTTGTGGATTAGAATTAAAATTCATCTTTAAAGGCTGTTGTCTCCATATTCAACTAGATATTGGATCATTTGCGTATTTAAATACAAACAACAGCCTATGTGCACTTCTTAATGTAATGAATCAACTAGGGAAATATGGAGATCTCTTTTTTTCCTTGGTTAAAATATTCCAGTGTCCTAAATGTTAGACTGAAACAAGATTATACTGAATGTGGGAATCCCACCTTTGTAAAAGTATCTCATTAGATGGGTGTGGGAGACAAAAATTAGGCCTCTGCTCTCCTCTTTTCCACCATGCTCTGCCGCGATAGAACTCCCTTACGACTCAACTCTTGAGAACGTACTGAAATAGCTGGCAAAATAAGCATGACCTCAAAGGGCTTTTTTGGATCCGGCAGCTGAATGGAGCTGATGGAAGCCTTCGTTACATTAGGGAACGAAGATGACAGGACTAACCTCTAAAAGACTAATTAAACACTTTAGCGTGTGACTATGCTTGGTCAGAGGAAGTGGTGGAACCCTCTCGGTACATCTCTGGAGAGGTCTTTGTGTGGCTAAAGAGGAATTCACGGCGAATTCTTATAAAACCAAAGCTTCAAAGAAGAAACATTGTGCACTCAACAGCCTCTCTGACTGAAACTTATTTCTCCTCAGTCCTATATTTAGGTGATACACTCTGGTGCAAAACACATACATATTATGTATATGTGTATATGTAGCGTTTGATCAGGTATAAACACACATATACAAATAAATACTGTAATATATCACTTCATAACATTTCTGAGTCACTTTTACAATCACTTTTTAAACAAAACTTTCTTTTTATAATAATTTTGTGAAAAGTTTTGCTAAAAAATGTAGGCTACATTGAAACAAAAGCCAATTTGTTACTGTTCTAATACAATGACGTTATGAAGTGTGGCTTTAAGTGTCCCAATACTTTGTAGTAGGCTACATAAATATTCTCGATAAACACAACAATAAAATGGTTTCGGATGTTATTTAAGCCTGTTGGTGGGGGTAAATGCCACACGTTATCAGGTATCAACTTTAATAGCTGGAAAAGCTTTTTAATGGGTCTGAGGATATGACTCATTTTGATTGGTGTTTTAGGAAACGAAATGACACTGACTCATGTATGCACAACGAACCTGAACTGAATGGAGTCTATTCATGGATGTTAATCTCAGATATGGTTTATGTACAGGGAACAGAAAAATTGATAAGACTTACCCCTTCTTCATTCGGCCAGGTTAACCAACCTAATTCACTTCCGGCAGCCTTCATGTCAAGCAGCAAATCTAAGGAGCATATAATAGTTAGGCTAAATGAAAATCAAGTCAAAGAATACTTTAAAATCATCCGTTACAGTCTCATATGTCTTAATTGTGTACATTTTGTAGGGGTATATTTATTAATACGAAATATCTATTTTAATAATTTAACGAAATATTTATTAAAATCTAACCATTAGGCTACGTTTTTGTTCACAAATAATATCTAGGCCCTATATTTAATTTATCATCATACAGTAATAATAAATAGAACTGTGAAAGGTTGGAAAAATATAACATTTTCTGAGCAAAAAGTCTGAGCAAAAAGTCTTTAAAAATCTCGGTTTGTACTTACGTTCTTTTGACTGAATCCTAATAAATACGTTGTTGACAAATAAATACAAAAATAAGAAGTGAAACTGAGTGCGTCGGTAGTCCATTTTGTTTGTCAAATTAAACTTTTTGGTCCGTGTGAAACTCCGACGACTCCGGCATGAAGGAACTAGTGGTGAGGGTTTCATTCATGGATATGAGAACTTGGGAAGTCAGGTGACTCCGCCCCTTGGAATGCACTCCATATATGGCGCCAGTGGGCGTGTCCGAGGGTGCGTGGGCGCTTTGATTGACGGCTCCCACACCTGTTCAATGAGTTTCGGATGTTTGCTCACGTTCTTTTTCACAATAGTAATTTTAGACGATTGGGTATGGTATCAGTTCAAAGAGAGGGCCTTTTGTATTTGCCTCCTTTGAACCTATATCTAGGTAATTTTGTTTGCAGACTGCATAGTTTCGTGTTTTAATGCAGTTCACCACAAACTCCAATAGGCTTAAATGTTTAAAATGATAGTAATGGTTATTTATAGTGACTAACATTTTTGTTAATTATATTTAAACTTCACACATTATTTTATATGAAAAATCACCTGAGAGGTTATATCGAGAATACACTTGTCCAATTGCCATAGTCCAGATGATAGTTTTATAAAGTGATAGCCTATGTTTTGTGGATTTTTAAAGAGGTTGAAGAGGAAAATGTTTTTATTTGAAATTAAAAATATAGATTGATGTGGTACTATAGGGACAGATCTGCGCATACTGAAGCACACTCAATATATTTAGTAAACCAATCATCATATTTTATTCCCATGACAAGTGAGAGAAGGGGTCAAGTGGATTTGCTTCAATGAATGAATAACTACTAATGAGTTGAAGAAGTGTGAATATGTAGACGGCAAAATACGGCAAACAAAAGCTTCGCCAGGCAACGCAGAGGAATGCTTCAGTCAAGTCTCCATTGTGCCGCAGTCTGTCAGAGTTCCTTGACCTGCAGTCAAACACAAGCTGACTTCTTCTCAAGAGTCTTGGAGGCTGCCTGCATTGTGAGAGCAGCTTTGAATATTCATTAGACAGACAATGAATGAGAGACCTCAGCTTTAATTCCATACAAACTCAACCAGGGATTTAGGTGGCAGAACTCTGAAGAAAATCAAGACTCACATAAATGTTAAAGCTAGACATAAATCCTGATCAGCTAAACCTCTCCAAAGCATCTGTCTCTGATACATAAATGCAAAAATTATGAGATAAAGTTGACAAATATTTCGTCTTTTTGCCTTCGTCAGTGTCCCAAAAAAATCTCCAAACCATGCCAGCAGAGAAAAATTATGCTTAAACCCGTATAATCAAAGCAAGTCAAATCACCTTTATTTATAGCACTTTATACAATAAAGATTGTTGAAAAACAGGAAAAACACGCACAATCATCATATGAGGCAAATTAGAATTTTAATTTGAAGTTATTTCAGTGTTTATTAAGTTCAATTCAATAACTACGTTAGTTATTAAATTAGTTTAATAAGGAGCTCTATAGAAGACAGCAGTGTTGTAATAAAAATCCAGAAAGGCATGAAATTCAAGGAAACAACCAGACTCTTCATTCCTAAGATCATTCAAGAAAGTCAGCTGGCTTTAGGGTTGTGTTCACAAATGAGGTGTCTGCCAAACCTGTCAAGCCTCAGGTTAAATACAGATCACCAACAAACCAAATTACAAAACCCTGCAAATTAGAATGCTATCTGTCTCTAATTAGAGAATACATATACCAGCACAAAGCTAAATAAAATCTAACATGCATATAAACTCACATTCCAACTGCAGACGGATTAAAAATGGTAGCAGTTGGCCACCAACACACCAAACTGAGTGTGACTTGCTTATAAATAATATTCTTTTGTGTCTATGTGCACAACAATTATTAATCAATCTTTGTTTATCAAGCCAGCTTCTATGAATGTCGAGGACATTTCTTAATTTTTGGAGCAAGTGCTCGGCCACACAAAATGGATGATTAATGACTTCTCTCTGTTCAGTGTTTAAGCACAAGACACTTATGTTCAGAGGAACATTTGTCTTCAACAAATAAGGAGCTAGAGCCATTGAGATGGCCTCACAATGCAGAGGTCCCTTTTCATTCAAGGGCCATGTGTGTTGCAGGAGGCCTGAATTATCTGCTGCACTCCCATAAACCCCCCTTCTCCTCTCCACGCTGTTCCACACAACCACAAACACAAAACACTTCACGCCAGGAGGTTGGCCCGTTACTCCGGGGGTCACAGAGCTTCAGTGGGACCACTGCTGCAGGGTCATTCAACTCTTCCACCCCTCGACTCCCTCTCGTCAACCTCGCCACCACCTCTCGGCAAAAAACGCAAATACAGAGGCGGCCCTCCATTGTAGGCTGCGTCGGGACTGTCTGCTCCTCAAAAGCTTTGTTAACGCTCCCGATTCTACACTGATCCCTTTACTGGGGGTGAAGGGAGTGCTGTCGCGGGATATGTGCCAGTAACATATGGCGAGATGTTAACACATTATTAATGCAGAGTTAACAAAATTAAGAGTCATAAATGGATATAAAGTGGCCCCAAAACGTATTTAAGACACTTCAGACACACTTAAAAATTTATTAGGACGTTTTTGTTGAACCCATACACTTTAAAAACACTTTTTTTATGATAATGTGATGAACTACACTTGTGTTTGGACAATTTTGTGATTTTTTAGTGGAACTTATGTCATGCTATACTTTGAGAACAATTGATGTTGAAGTGAACAGTTAAGAAAAGTGAATTATAATTAAATACGGTATCACTTTATTTTACAGTGTCTTTGTTACATTGTAATAACTATAAATTATGCATAATTACATGCAATTAACCCTAAACCAAACCTTCATACTAACTCTTTAGTAAGTATTACAGTAATTAAATGTACTAATACTGACATGTACTAATACTGAGACTAATACTGTAATACTGACACCTTGAAATAAAGTGCAACCTTAAATACTTTTAATAAGCAAGGATACATTAATCAAGGATAAAAACGCGCATCATGGCTTCCACATAAATATTACATTCATAATAATACATTTTTATCAGCCTATTAGAAAGATTTCTGAAGGATCATGTTACGCTGAAGACTAGAATAATAATGCTGAAAATCCAGCTTTTCAATAAAAGGAATACATTACACTGCAAAATATATATTTAAATAGAAAATCTATTTTAAAACGTAATAATATTTCACAATATTACTGTATTTTTAATTAAATGCAAACTTTGAGCATGACAGACTTCCTTGAAAAATATCAAAACAGCTTTTTCACACAAAACAGTATCTGAACACAAGTTAATTTATACAAACTATAAATATATAGTAGCTTCATAAAACACAAATGAAATATTGTTTTGAACTTAAATTATTTTATTATGTCAAATGAAACCAAAGAGTGTTCGAATGACAGACATGCTAGGAAATCAATTGCATGCAACATTGGTCAACAGCTTAGCGCTCATAACATCAAGGATTCCTGAACACATTATGCTGAAATGAAATTGTGAAATATATACTGAGGATGTTTATAATAAATGAGTAAACATCCTCAGCATATATGACACAATTTCTCTTCTAGACAAATGCCTTTTCTTTGATCCACCACCTAGCTAACAGCATTCATTCACTTCCTTAATCTGGCATTATTGAGCTTAAGTAGCAGGCAGAGCTTCAAATTAGTCAGTCCTTAGACAGAAGGATGATAAATGTAATGTGTGTCAGGGAAGAGGCCCAATAAAGAGGATGGCACACATTCATATACATGTGTTTGTGTGCTCAGCTTGATTGGAATGTTGTGCCGGAGGAAGAACAAAGGACTTAAGGAGGAACAAAGCACTTGAATTTAAAGGAAGGAAGGCAAGTGGCAGGGTGGCAGTGGGAAGGGGGTGATGGGATGAACATGGATGGTTGTAAGAAGTGTGGGAGATCTTACACACAATAAGCCCCCTGGTGCCATAGCCATTCCTACTAGCTCCCTTTTAACACACACAAATCACACGTAGCCCTATTGGTTGCACGTTAAAACGGCAACAGCCAAGCTCCCTGTTTTTTTCTCCATGACACACACTCGCAAATTTGCAACACCAGAAACACTTGTCACACAAACAGGAACTTCTGTCACCTTGTTTACAGTTTACATCTCACTTTGACCTCAACTGGTGATCTAGCTGGGAGGCCCAGACTATAGTGTGTTCCCAGTGTGTCTCATGCAAATCTCTCATGCACCTGGCAAATTCCATCCTTTTTATGCACTCAATTGAGGTGGATAATTTTTTTTTATGAAGACAAGCGAATATGGAAGAACATCTACTGTATATATTTTTCTAGTGTGTAACAAACCTAATGTAACCTCGGTTGTCTCTTGAGAGGGAACGAGTATTGCCTAAGTTTAGGGTTAAGTTTAGGCTCAGTGGTAGGCGGCTGCAGTTTCCACAGAGCATCCAATGAGCATGCTAGACAGCCCACTTTAGGTCTGCTATCTGCTCCACTGCGTTGACAAAGAATGCAAAATTTTAATTTTAGTTAAAGTTTACATTAACAGGAACATGCATTATAGGGTCATGTCATATGACAAAATGTAGTATTCTACTGTTAAAAAATGTGAAAATGTGTATAATTGAACAGACTCTATCGATCTTATTCACAGGTGTACAATCTTTCTTTGTGTTTTTAGATTGTTCTGCTGATGAAACGCTGCAAAAATCTTTCCAGGGAATTTCAGTAGATAAAAACTGCAGACAACATGATCAACAAGGGATCTAGGAGCTGTGCCTATACAGCTTTTACAGCAGATGCCACTGAAAACATAGTAAATCTATCACTCACAGCCTTGCTTAAATTCATACCTGCCATGGCGCTGCTCTGAATAAGGTCTATTCACAATCACTTCCGCATTAGGTGGTTAGAAACAAAAAAAATTGAGCACAAAATTAAATATTTTGTGACAGAAACAGAAAGCGTTTTCTCCTACGTCCACATCTTGATGCGGGAGAATATACCAGAATCTCATCACGCACAGCACTGAGAGACTTAAATGCAAATACGAAGGCAGTCAGTATTCCTTTTAACTTTTCACTTACGTTTTTGTTTTTTTAAAAAGCAAGTATTATATATGCTGCACACAGTAATCAGCTTATTCCCAACAATACTGTTTTTAAACAGCTTTTCTAAACACTCCCCCCATCTGTCATTGGTTGAATACCCCTACCCTAAACTCATGTGCTGTGTCGAGCTGGTAGGGATCAAGGGGTCAAGGTTTGACTGGTTAACATAGCCTCATTAGCCTCTGCTAGTAGGCCTAGATGTGGACTCTACACCATCTGGCTTCAAAGAACAGCTTTCTCCTTGGCCGGGCATCCACAAATATCGGTCTATTCTCACAAAATACGTGTTTTTTACACGACTATATAAATAGCAAGTCATTCGAATGATACGTTTGACTGATTTATTTATGTCATTCAAAAAGGAAAAAAAAGGGTTTAGAAAGTTTCACAAGCTGAATCAGGGGATGACTTTACATGTTTCCTGAGGTGAATGGTTCTTGTTTGAATACTCTTTGCCTAAGACTCTTTCTCTCAGAAAGGGAATGTGCAAAAGCGGAAAACACACACATGTACACAAAGATAAGAATACCATCTTTAAGATCATACTGAAACTCATTACTCAATACATTGTGAAGCAAGTGTGAGTTATATTCAGGTTTGAGATGGTTTTGGAAAACCTTTGATATATCTTTTGATTACCAGTAGCATTTTTTAATAGCAGCATAAAAAATATTTTATTTATAATAATTTGACAACGGCTATCTGCCTATCATACAGCATCCACGCACCTATATCGCCCTCCTATGGGCAACTCACCGACCTGCATTTACACTAACAGTGGATAGATTTTCGATGCTAAATATCGGATAATTAATAATAATAATAAACAATAATATTTAAAACAATTATTCAGCCTCAACACGGATGTGTTTTCAATGTGCTAACATGAAATTTAGCCTACAGTCAAATTAGCTGATAACCGGTGCTGTCAAAGAATGCCATTGATTTAATCGTTTGTTTCACAGTGATAGCACACGCTCATTTTTAACTCTACCCTCTCCGAACATACGTTATTATATTTACACTTATAGTTTAGAAACCTTTTTGTGATCAAACAACCAATCAAAGGTTAACAAGTCCGAAGTCCCCATGTTATCGGCGAGCGAATAATTATTTTCTTTTTGTGAAAGCTCGAATGTTGTGTACTCAAACCCCAGGATTACCCAACGTAGCGATCACGTGATCATCTACTGGAAACGCGAGTTGTTTGTAGTATGTCACTATCCGTCTGTCCACGCTGCGCAGTGTCACCATTTGTCCAGTGGTGAACCAGGTATGTCCATGTCTCTCCCTGTCAAATCCATCTTTGTCCTAATGCATGTGCCACTATGGCTGGAGATATCATATGTAGACTGAAATTTACGATATTGTCCTTTTATTTATGTCTTAAGCCTGTGTTAGTTAGTTAGCTAGTATAGCAGGTGCCGCCAGGACCTGTTCGTGTAACTAAATTTGTGATGATAGTTAGTATACTCACGTCCGCCTCTAGAAGTACACTAATTTATTCTCATATTTAAAAACATAATAAGCGTACTTGTCATCAGAAACATAAAATAATATATCGATGTATAATCACGTTTATTTTGTGTTTAAAACGTAACATACTATGAATAATACATTAAAATCGTTTTGATGTCCAAATCATATGGTATATCTTATTATACTTATTTAGTGTCAATATCACTTTCTATCCGCTTAGTCTTTAGTAATATCCTTAATTAGGGCATCTTCCAGAACATTACATTGTTTTAATGGGAAAACCATGTTCTTGTCACTGTGTAAATAATGAGTTATAATTAATAAAATGTAAGAGTGTAATGTGCTTGAATTGACCTAAGCATATGACAGGTTTATTTTCAACTGAATTACAACATTTCTATGTAGCAGCTGTTCATTGAACTTCTGCTTCCTGTTATGCTAATTTGATAGTTTAGAGATTGTTCCAATGAATTTTTTGTATATATTAAAAGGATAGATGCCTCTATGTTTGACAATTTGCAACACCCAAATGCGCAAACAGAGCTTGCTCTGTCTGAACATTAGGGCTGTGTGTACTCGGTCGTCTTTGGCCTTCACACAAGCTCATCATGAGTTATCATGAAATCAGACTAATCCTGGTTGACTTGTTTTCTGTTAGATATGTCAAGATGAGTCCAGCAATATCATTTTCAACTTTTCAATTTATTGTTACCATTTATATCAGTTCCTCTCTGTTTGGCCAAATTTTGTGACCTTTCCTTTCATTCAGGTTCTTTACCGTAAATGTTGTCTGTTCTGTTGGCTTAACCTTGATTTTGTGGGTGAAAACTCACTACATTTGCTCTCATGGATTATTCCCATTCAGTTCAGTAATGATTATACAATCCTCCAACACACGTGGGCTTTATCATAGACCATTGGCCCTCACACTGTATGTTTCATCACTATTACGGAAGAAGATCCACACACCTAATGAGCTTCCATTAACACTATTTTGAGTGATTTTAAAATAAGAAAGATGAGTACATAAAGTTCATGTACTGTGGTGCATTCAGAGGCACAATGACTTGCAGATATGACTCGTTATAACTGATCTTAACGGTTTGTGTTGAGACATCAGTGATTATGTAATGTGATGCTTGATATGTTGGGCCTGATATATATTATATATTAGCTGATATTATTTTAACCCCCATTGTAACTATCTAGTTACAATGTTAACAGCTTCTTATGTTTTATGTGAGGATTGAAGCTAGTTTGTATCAGCTAAATGTTTGCATAAGGTGTTCACTTTATGCTGATAACGAAGCAAACTTTAGAATCCAGCTTCTAAATGCAGTCAATTCGGTGCTTGTAATCACCGTTAAAAGGGATAGTTCACCCAAATAATAACTTTTTTATCATCACTTACTCACCCCCAAGTTGCTCCAAACCTGTAAAAGTTTATTTCTTATGTTGAAGTAGACATTTTCAAGCATGTTGGTAATCAAACAGGTGAGTAAATTATTATTATTTTTTTTTTTTGGAAATTAAGTAATTAATTACTCACCCCCATGCTGGACCAACCCCGTAAGATCCTGTAAGAAAACAAAAATGAAAAAAAAAAAAAAAAAAAAAAAAGACTTTATTCGACTATCCCTTTTCTTCCTTCTGGGCCTGAGACGAGAATTCAAGAGATTTCCACGCCACATGCGTGAGAATTGCTTTATTTTTCTACTACTTCTTGCGCAATTCTTGCGAATGCGTCGTGGAAATCGGAAATAAAAGGAATAGTCGAATAAATTCGTTATTTTTGTTTTATTTCCGCACAAAAAGTATTCTCGTCCCTTGATAAACTTATAGTTGAGCCACTGTTGTCACATGGAATATTTAAACATTTCCTTCAATGACTATCAGGGCCGTCAAGTTTCAATCCATAAGGAGCCTATGTAGCAGTGATCCACCTCTCAAATTTAATCAAAAATATCTTCATTTGTGTTCCGAAGACGAACAAAGGTCTTACGGGGTTGGTACAACGTGGGGGTAATTGATTTTTGGGTGAACTAACCCTTTAAAGATTTTACCAATGACAATTTTACATGGTTTGGTTATCTTTTTTTCTCGTTATACCTTATACCTTGTCTTTATAAATTATTATTTTTTTATTAAAAATTATTAAGTTTAATCAAATTTTCAGAATTTGTATCATTGGATTTCCTAAACATCCTGAAATCTTTTTATTATTATTATTATTATTTTTTTAAAGGTGGGCACTTGACATCACAATGCTGAGGATAAGATGGGAGCTGTTGCTAATGGCCATCATATGCTGGCACAGAGGCCACACAGATAATCATGAGGCTAAGCAGAGTCTTGGGCATGTGACTGTGGTGGTTGTGGGTGGGACAGGTGACTTGGCCAGGAAGTACCTGTGGCAAGGGTTTTTCCAGCTCTATGCTGACCAGGTAGGCAAAGGACACACCTTCTCATTTTATGGTGGAGGCCTTTCGCCGACTGAGAAGGGAACTCCGATGCTGTTTGGGATCTTGAAGGAGCTGGCTTGCCCTCCGGAGCTCTCTGCTGAGCGCTGTGCTTTGGTCAAAGAGCAGTTTTTGCATCTGTCCCAGTATCACCAACTGAAGACATCTGAGGACTATGTAAAACTCAGCCAGCTGATCAAACAGCATTTAGGACAGGAGGGTATTGTCGAAGCAGGGAGGCTCTTTTACCTGTCTGTTCCAGCTTTTGCATATGCAGACATTGCAGAGAAGATCAACAACACCTGCCGCCCCCTTCCTGACGCATGGCTGAGGGTGGTACTGGAAAAGCCATTTGGTCACGACTTTTTTAGTGCTCAGTCCCTTGACAAAATACTGTCAGGCCAGCTGAAAGAAGAGGAGATGTATAGGATTGACCACTATTTAGGGAAGCAGGTACCATATCATTTCATTAACATACATTAAGTTTGGGGTTGATAAGATTTCTTTGTGTTTTTGAAAGAAGTCTCTTATGATCACCAAGCCTGCATTGGTGATAAAACATAAATATTGTTTAAAATGGCAATGTATTTTTTCAGGATTTTTTGATGAATAGAAAGTACAAAAGAAAAACATTTCACATGAGTCACTGGATCTTTATGAGCTTTAAAAAGAACACGTATGTTTTTCTTTGTTGCAAAGGTTGTCTCTAAAATATTGCCATTTAGGAAAGAGAATAAGAAACTTCTGGACCCTATCTGGAACAGGCACCATATTGAAAGAATAGAAATTGTATTGAAGGAAACCCTCGATGCCAAAGGTACTGGTTTTGAGTTGTTTGTTAATGGTTCATGATTTCGATGAAACCTCTCTCCTTCTTTAGCATTGATTGTTGATCTGTCATTCATTTACAGGGCGTATTCAGTTTTATGATCAATATGGGGTCATCAGAGATGTGCTCCAGAACCACCTCACAGAGGTCATGACCCTTTTGCTGATGACTCTTCCTGCAAACCCCTCCAACAGCGAGGAGATACTACAAAACAAGCTACATTTCTTGGCTTCCCTACAGCATATAGATAACAGTAATGCGGTCGTAGGTCAGTACCAAGCTTACAATGGAGAGGTTCAGGAAGAGCTCAATAAAACAAAGGACTACTTCAGCCTAACCCCCACATTCGCTGGTGAGTGGAAGAGCTTTTTAGTTTCCGCATGTTAAGCCAAGTTCACACTGCAGGATTTTAAGCCGATTTGCGAATCGTTGAGCTCGCCGACAGGTCAGGTTGTTATCGCATGCAAATCGTGGGGGATTAGCGGACGATGAACGCTTGCCAATCTCTTAGTGTGAAAGAGGCAACAACGCATCAAAGACGCTCGCAGATGCCTCACAGACGCATCGCTGAGCCCAGAAAAATATCTAGCATGCTAGATATCCAGAGCTGTCGCGCGACTCAACCTCAGTGATGTCATGAGCTCCAGCCAATCAGAGCAAGCCATGGGTTGAGGTCACGTGATAAATCTTATTTTTTCTTTTTTGCATTTTTTTTCAGAACAAATCATCGCGGAAACAGTTTGAAACACCAGTTTCTGTCTGACATCCATATTCGCGTGTTGCGTTGTGTTCTTCTCTTCTTCGCTGGTTATTGTTTTGCGTCATTTCCGGTTTGTCTTATCGCGTAATTTTTCATGACAAAACATGGTTTGTAGACAAGATAGAATCGTTGGGTTACAGAGTTGTTGTCAGCTCGTGTAGTGAGTTACCTCCTGTTGTGGATCAATCACGTTGTGTTGTGTGAACAGCTCAACAACTTCTCCTGATTTCACTGAGAGCAAGTCGTGTCGTGTGAACCGCACAGTTCAGCCCGACTTTTTAAAATCATGTAGTGTGAACAAGGCATAATGTGCAAATATACCCATGTTTATCCACACATTTCCGTTACTTTAGTTATCTCACACACATGCACACTCTTCTAAAACCTTTCAGAATGCTGCTTGTGTGTTTACTTGACCACATAAAAAAAAAGTTTGAAAAAATAGTGTTCATGTTTACATGACCTTTTAGAAAGGCCTGGACTGTAAACGTTGCCATTGATTGTGGAAAATCAATCGGGCCATGCTTACGTTTACTGTGATTGTCTTTACAGGTGTGGTCATTCATGTCGACAATACGCAATACGAGGGCATCCCCATATTTATGACCTCAGGCAAGGCACTTGATAAACGGGTTGCTTATGCACGTGTAGTATTCAAAAATGATGTATTTTGCGTCCAGGATTCCAACAATGTTCAGTGCAACACCAAACAGATCATATTTTATCTGGGTCACGGAGACCTCCAGTACCCTGCGATTCTCGTGAGCAAAAACCTGTTCAAGCCCGAGCTGGTGAACACCGGTGAATGGAAAGAGGTCACCGAACAGAGAGACGTAAATGTGCTGGGGTTACCCCTCAGTGATTATTACATCCAGACGCCAGTTGTACCTAGAGAGGCTTATTGCGAGCTGATCTCACACGTCTTCTTTGGACGCAAGGACAGCTTTATCAGTGCTGAAGGACTCCTTGCTTCCTGGGCGTTTTGGACGCCTCTCCTTGAAAGCTTGACTCGGGTCTTTCCACGGGTGTATCCTGGTGGCGTAGCCAATGGTAACCTGCTGAATTTTCATCTGCTTGGCAATAAGGTCGCCTTTAGCCATGAAGCTGTGGTCAACGTGATCAACCCTGGTGCCGAAGACAACTTCCAGGTGATGCAAGGGAAGTACCGAAGTTCTGAAATGGTATCTGCTTGGTCACAGGAACTGGTGGAGCGCTTGGCTTCTGATCTTCTTCTGGCTGCTGAGGAGGCCATTCGTGAAGGAGGTCAGTTTCACATGGCATTGTCTGGTGGCTCCAGCCCGGTGGCGCTGCTCCGTGCGCTTGCCTTGAACCTCTACACCTTTCCGTGGCGCAACACTCACATATGGCAAGTGGACGAGCGATGTGTGCCACATACAGAATCTGGCTCCAACTTCCGGTCCATTCACGATCTGCTACTTCAGCATATCCGCATACCCTACTTCAACATCCACCCCATGCCAGTGCATCTCACCCAACGGTTATGCGTGGAAGAGGATGGTGGTCCTGCATTATATGAGAAGGAAATAAAGAAACATGTCAATGCCTCCAGCTTCCACTACATCCTGCTCGGCGTTGGCCAGGACGGCCACACTGCCTCGTTGTTCCAGGACACCAAGTTGGAAAGCGACGAAGAACGGTTGGTAACTCTGTCAGAGAGCCCCAATAAACCTCATCAGAGGATGAGTCTCACATTCACAGCTATCAATAGAGCTCGAAGGGTAGGTGTTTTAGTTATGGGGAAGAGCAAGCATGAACTAGTCAGTCAACTCAGCCGAATTAAGGGGGAATCATCTAAGTATCCCATCACCAAAGTACAGCCAAAGAGCGGGACTCTTATATGGTACATTGACTATGATGCACTGTTAGGATAGACCAGGACATATGGGTCAATGAATGGGCTTATAGCTCAAATTGAATGCTGTATTGTGGATGATTGCAAAATATCATTTGAAGTTTAATTTTCACACTGAAGTGTGAATTGTGTGAGAGTTATTTTAATGCTTTGACTTTGCATTTTGATTTGTGTTATGAAATTATTGAATTATAAACAACTAATAATTTTAAATCTCAGGACCTATTTTAGCTTACAGTAATTAAAGTAATAATTAATCTTATAATATTGCTACAAATCCTTGTCACAAGATAAGACTGTGAGAAAGCAATTAAGAAGATGCGTATGAAAAATGTAATTCCAGATCAAAAACTTTTTCCACATTTGTGACCAATCAGTGATCAGATAAAACACATTTAAATGCTCTGTTATTTGACTTTTCTTTTTACTTTGCTTACTACATAATTGCATTAGCTCAAATAATTATTCATCAGACCACCAGATAAAATTTTAGATGAAGACACGATTTGAGCATGAGTAAACGAGCAGATGAATTTGGAATCTTTTTCTTCCTCAATTCAAAGGTGAAATTCATCTCAGACCTCAGGTTAAGAAATCCTAACATGTCTACAATAGATTGCACATCCAGTGTAATCATGATGGAACAAATGTCAATGTTTCATCTTTAGACTGAATTGAGTTTCCATTGTTGGCTTGCTTTATAAAAGCATCCCAGAACCACATTTTTGACAGTGTATTAGTGTCAAAGATTTTTGTCATACCTCAGAAAACAATGGTTTATTTTGTGTAGAGCAGTCCAAATGTCATAACGCCTTAAAAACTGTTTGTATATACACATGAATGCCTTTGTTAAGTGCGGTTTGAAATCTAAGAATAGTTAGAATCGCATGCTTTAGGAAACACTTTTGTTTATGAATCAGCATTGTCTGATTCATAGGTGTTGATTTTGGCTAAAAGTTTGTAGTGAAGCAGAACATTACATTCCACAGGGATCTAATGTGAAAATGTTAATAAAACATTTAAATAAATGCACTGGGTTTTGAAATCATACATTGAAGCCCTTATGTGTATTTACACAATTTTAAATAGATTCATTGGTTTTCAAAACAAAATGTTTAACATTGTAGAAGAGATCCTGCAATGAACCACTCTGTGTATTTCAACAAAGTATGTGTCTCGCTGACAGGTTTGAATTGACATTTTTGAGTAAAGTCCTACTTTTCCATTGTGTTTTAAGGAAATTTTGTATCTGTATTACATGGCATCACAAAAATCATTTAATATTTGGTGCTGGTTTTGATGCATACAATAAAATATATTTTTGAAATCATCTGTGTTTTATTTTTTATTTTTTAAAATGTCTTTCTAACACATCTGGATTAAGATATAACCCACAAATGTGGACTGTAAACAGTTTAAGTTTTTATATAAAAATAAAAAACAATTTGTATATATGCATTTTTCTCCTCCCCTGCATGCTAATATTAGTGTTGTTATATAGAATACATCCTAACCTGCACCTCTCAACTGTCTGAAATCAATTGACACTATGTAAATAATAGATGCACCTGTATTGAGTGTCATTGGAGGGCTGAACAGCAGCAGTAGATCATTTTCAAGTCCAGAGGGACGTATCTCTTAACCAATGAGGAAACAGTCTGTGGATCAGGCAAAGACCTCCTCTGACCAGAAAGAAAACTGGGTAGAAAAACAATGGTTATTTTTTTTCTTTATGTATATATATATATATATATATATATGTGTATAACCCTGTATATGATCTCACCTGTAGAGAGTATGCAGGCCCAAGACACTACCAAAGAAAATATATACAATTCTGTGGTGGTGTTCGCCTGGGAAAAAATAAACTCTGACTATATTAAGGTAAAAATATTTTTGCACATAAAATCATATTACTATATTTCACACTTACACACTGAGGGGCAGTCATGGTAAGAATGAATGTACAGAGTCCCTGCATAAATGTGAACAGCCCAAAAGAGTGAAAAGCTACCCTGATGCTCTTGGGAACTGGGTCTGTGAGTGTAAGCGCTACAGTCAAACCTTAAATGAGAAGAGATTCAAAATTAGAGAGCAGAACAAATATGCTAAATAAACCATTTACAGTATAAGTATAAAAATCTGATTACCTGTTGCTAAAAAAGAAAACACAATGAAGACTATAAGATTGTTCAACAGTGGCTTTTCACAGTAGCGAGAAGATTTTGGCCTGTGAATACACATTTATTAGACATTTCACATGATAAACTTTGTGCGCGTATATGAATATGTTTATTTTACATGCTAAGTGTCAACAGGAGATCATTTTTTTATCTGTGAAACTTAATAAGGGGGCTTACCTTGACAAAATATAAAACTGTGGTGCCAGGAAAAGAACCACAAAGACGAAAAGAACAATCTGACTGCCAGAGGAAAACAAGTCATTATAGATAATGTCATTATAGATAGATAGATAGATAGATAGATAGATAGATAGATAGATAGATAGATAGATAGATAGATAGATAGATAGATAGATAGATAGATAGATAGATAGATAGATAGATAGATATGTTAACTTACAATTTTAACCTTTGTTCTCTTGGAAGCCACCTGCTGGTCTGAAAAGCTGCATGGACTAAGAAGTGGTGAAGCATTTTGCCGTTTATATCCCCTCAGATGATTAGCCTACACTTTCTTTAGTAAGACGTACAACAAATGAGAGAAAATTATTTAAGACTCTTCAAGGGCATTTTACTGAAAAATTCTTAGAATAAATACTAAAGTCAGGAAAGAAAATTGATAAAAGAATTACAGGATTTACCAGAAAGGTTAGTCAGCACATCGCAGGTTAGCTCTAAAAGAAGAGAAATCCTCTGTCGGGTTATATAAAATGGCGCCGCCCAGTGCTGAGTCTTGGTATAGTAATTTAGAGATGTCAAATTACGGATTAGAATATCTTTTCTGTGACTTTCAGTCACGAAGAGGTTGTTTAGATCTGAATATTATATAAAACGTATTGGCTTATAATAAAATATTGTTCCACAGTAAATGGTTCAACATCGCAAAGACGTTAAAATAATCATGAAAGAGAAATAATAATAGCATGATGCTTTTATGTTTTAAACACTGTTTCATTAATTAACATATACATTATTACCATATTTTTCCAGAAAATAATAATTAAATAATTATTTAATATTAATCATTTTGGTCTGTTCATCACAGAAGACTTTAAAAGTTGTTTACATTTTTTTAAGCCTTCACCGCCCACACTCACATTGAGGATGGCTGAAATTTCAATGTTAACTCTAAAAACAGATGAATTACAAGTCCCAAATGAGAATTAAATCCACCTCAATGACTTCTGAAGTAGAGCGATGAGATGAGGTCATTTCCAACTTTCTGTTGCTTTTTAGAAAATACACTCTTAAAAAATATATAGAGTATATATATATATATATATAATACAATATAGAGTCCGATGGGTTTCTTGGTTCAATATTAAAGAACTCTTTATGCAGAAAAAGTTCAACAGTATAAGGAGAAATGTCTTACATGATTGCATAATACTTTCATGTTTAATGGGTTATTGCAATTTTTATTTTTAAAGTATGTTTACAAGCTGTTTAATTCATAAAATCTTAAAATAAAAAAATAAATGAAAAACCTAAATCCATAGAATGATCCCGTGACCGAAAAGTTGAAGCAGCAGCAGAAATCTTAAGGTTTAGAATATTTTCTTCGAAGACAATAGAGTAGAAAAACAGATGGGAAAAAATATAAATATATAAATCAGTATACCACAGAAGTTATTTAAAGCCATTGTCACATTGTTAATGCAAATCTGGCACAGATAATGAAACAAAACGAATCATCTCAAACCATATGGGACTTCTATCTATGACATTGCTAAATTTTTGCCAAACTGTTTACTCCCTGTACCAGATCAGTCCACTGCCAAAGCAACATGTGTCTTTTGAATTACATTGTTCTCTTTGAATTCCCACGGGACGCAAGCAGTGTGTAAAAGTTAAGTTCCGCCTCAGAGAACAGCAATATTGACCAGGCCTCTAAAATAGCCTTTGTGTCACATAACCCCTGCCCCATATTACACAGACCTGCTGAAATACGACACAGCACATCTGCTTCTCTCATTTCCACAGATGTACACTTAAATTCCACTTTCTAGGTTCATACAGTAGCCAGAACTCCCAGAAACGCTTCAGGATCGACATCAAGCATGCCTGCAAACTATAGTGGAACCTGGGACATAGTGGACAATGACAACTTTGAAGGTTACATGGTTGCTCTCGGTGAGTAATGTCATTAATTTATCAGGGTTTTAATATATATATATAAGTAAACGAGTTATTTCAATATTTTAGATTTATTAAGAGGAACTGGTACTGTGAGTATATTTACAAAGAATATGCTCTATGTAATACAGGAATTGATTTTGCCACCCGAAAGATAGCAGGGATGCTAAAGCCACAGAAGATTTTTGAGCAAGATGGAGATTCTTTTACCGTTAAAACTTTAACAAGTTTCCGTAACTACTCTACTTCATTCAAAATTGGAGAAGAGTTTGAGGAAATCACCAAAGGACTGGACAACCGAAAATGCCAGGTAAGAACACACACACACAATTTGTCCTGATAATGTGGTTTACCAGGACACACACACACACACACACACACACACTAGATAGGTATAGAGTTTTCTGTGTCAGAATTGAGTAATACTGCTTGTTTTTTTTCTACAGACAACAGTCAACTGGGACAACGACAAACTTGTGTGTGTCCAGAAAGGAGAGAAAAAGAACAGAGGATGGACACACTGGATGGAGGGAGACACTCTTTACCTTGTGAGTCAAATAAAACATTCAATAGCATGTGATTTTCAGATCAAATGAATACAAATACCAAATAAATAAAAATGAAAATAATTTTTATTCTCTTCCTTTAAGGAACTTACATGTGAAGACCAGATCTGCAAGCAAACCTACAAAAGAACAGCGTGAATTATTGTGTTGAACTGAAATTGTTGTCATGTGTATTGAAGAATAATAACATACAAACTGCATCAATCCATTCTCAATCGAGTCAACATAGATTTTCAAAAAGAAATGAAAAAGTAAACCACAGTAAAAACCTAAGTGCATTGAGAGGAATGGACACACAGGAAGGAGGGAGACCATGAGGGAGACACTCTTCTTGTAAGTGAAAAAAAATAAAAATAAATATATATATATATATATATATAGGTCAAGAACATGTCATTTTCAGATAAAATAAATAAAAAAAACAATAAAAGTATATTAAGGAGTGTTTGCAAAGGCTGAGTGTATGTAGTCTTCTTTTGATGTTCACATTGATTTAAAGTTCTGAGCAAATATTTGACGTTGGCACAGTTTCCCTATTTTGTTATTCATGACTTAAAATGGTGTGCAATTGGGTCAACCAACCCCAACACAGTATTAAAACGCTTTAGTTGTATAGGGAAGCAACAAACTTCCCCTTGTGACATTGTCAGATATCATAGAGCTATTCATAAAATGAACACGTTTCTTTTTTGGTCGGTTTCACAAACAAAGGCCTAGTCCCAGACTAAAATGGAAATTGAGCAGTTTTTTTAACTGAAAGCAACTTGTGCCCTATACTGACTTAAATTATGTCTGTGCCATGCCATTGTTTTATCTCAAGAGATTTAGCCAATATTGCACACCAGTAGCCTGTAATGTTTTTTGGTAAGTAAGCCCTGTGAAACCGGGCCTGAAGTAGTTCACTTTTTTAAAAAAAAAAAACTTTTCTGATAATTTACTCACCCCCATGTCATCCAAGATGTCCATGTCTTTCTTTCTTCATTCGAAAAGAAATTAAGGTTTTTGATGAAAACATTCCAGGATTTTTCTCCATATAATGCACTTTACAGGTAAACAAACGGTTCAAGGTCCAAAATACAGTTTCAGTGCAAACTGCAAACTGTTCAAAGGACCTTAACGATTCCAGACGATGAATAAGGGTCTTACCAAGCGAAACGATCACTCATTTTAAAAAAAAATAACAAAGTTTGAGTTTTATTAGCTCATTTGCTCATTTATTAGCTCATTAGCTCATTTATTAGCTCAAATGGTCGCCTTGCTCTGTTCTGTGCTTCGCGTTAGTGACTCTCCTGTTCGAACTCGTTCATCAAAATGAACAAATCTTTTCCCGAGTCAATTTCATTTCGTTCGTTGAATGAACCAAATGCCACGAAAAAGATTCGTTCGTTTTGATAAACGAGTTCGAACAGGAGAGTAACGAACGATTTTTTTTTAATGAGCGATCGTTTCACTCGATAAGACCTTTATTCGTCGTCTGGAATCGTTTGAACATTTGAAACTGTCTTTTGGACCTTGAACCGTTTGGTTTCCAGTTAAGTGCATTATATGCAGAAAAATCCTGGAATATTTTCATCAAAACCTTAATTTCTTTTCGACTGAAGAAAGAAAGACGTGAATATCTTGGATGACATGGGGGTGAGTAAATTATCAGCAAAAGTTTTTTTTTTTTTTTTTTTTTTTTTTTTTAAGTGAACTGCTTTAAAGTTATAGTTCACCGGAAAATGAAAATCTGTCATCATTTTACTCACCCTCAACTTTTCAAAGCTGTATGAATTTCTCTGTATTGCTGAACACCAAATAAGATATTTAGAAGAATGTTGGTATTGGTAACCAAACAGTTCTGGAAATAAATGCATATGGATTTATTTTACTTGAGGGTGAGTAAATGATGACAGAATTTTCTTGTTTAAGTGAAGTAATAATCTTGTTTGAAATCAGAAACAATAAAATGGACTTTGATGACATTCACTCCACGTCAGCAGGAGGCGCTGTTAGAGCGATAATGAACTCGTCATACAACGTGAAGAAGAACTCATATTTCGCGCAATTTTTAATTGTAAATGTCTAAAAGCATAAAGTTGAGGTTCAACTTAGTTATCCAATGAAAATGGACGAGGACGAGGCTCAAAAACAGGTTATAAACTTATTATACACATTGTAAACAAGTGGTCGGGTTTTATCTCGTCATGTTGACGGTATTTTTTATGTTATTTAGAGGCTTAAAGCTGCCATTCACTACACTGTCGGCTCTCTCTGTCAACACATCGCTGCAGACTGCGAGAAACTAATCACCAAACAGACAATAGCAGCGATTGCAGAGACTGCGTTCAGACAATGTGGTAAGATGGGGCCTTGTGACATTCATATTTCGGAAGGATTAAACATGGTATTTTTTCAAGCTCGACCTGTTTCTTACCTCTCCAGATATATTTGCCAAGGACTTGGAAGCGTTTGCAAGGTAAACTTAGTGCAAAAGTTGGTTTTCCTCTATATTTACCACAAAAATATTTTTTTTTTGCGCTGAGACGTATATAATGTTTGCAGACATGCTAAAAGACACACAGTTACAATGGATGATGTGAAGCTGACAGCGAGAAGAACCACAGCACTGGTAGGATGATTACAGATATGAAACGTATCACTTTTTTTGCAAACAATCTGCAAGGTCCCACCCAACAACGAAAAATGACATTGTAAAATAGGAAGTTAAAACTTGTAAACTCAAAGGTCTTGTAAGCATTTATTCACTCTCTCGTTCTGTTGCTTACCTCTAGATATATTATGCCAAGCTTCGAAGTCAATAATGCCAACTACATCATGTATCCCTGGTTTCACAGACAAGTCTAAGGCCTAAATTTTGATATTTAAAATAATGTATAATGCTTGGGTATATAATTGGGTATGTCGTGACTGTTAAGGAAAATCTAATTTAACATTGCAAAGGGTAACACTTTATTTTAAGGCGTCATAGTTACACGTAATTACTACAGGTATACCATAAAGGTATCCATAATTACAACTAACCCTAAACCAAACTATACGTACATGTAGTTAATATTACTCAGTAACCGTCTAAGTACAACCTAATTAACGTTATACATGATTAAATTAAACTAAAATATTTATTTTAAGATACCTCTAAATAACTACGAACATTCTGCCAAGTGCTCATGTAATACAAAATATTTACTAGTAATGAGAAAAATACTGTGCCCTTGCTTTATCCTTACAGTACAACTACATTACGAAGAAAAGTGAAGAGCTGGCTTTGAACAACCAAGAATTGAAGGAGAAACGAAAGAAGAACGCTGCCAAGAGGAAGAGTAAAGACATGGAAGCTGAGGAGGAGAACGAGGTTGAAGACTGATAAAAAAAAAATGTACGAAATTAACATTTTTATATGTTGCACAAAAGTACTTGGTTTTTGCATGTAATAAAACAGCTGTGCAAATATTTGTACATAAATCACATTAAATACTTAACACCAATCATTTTTTTATACTCATGAGTTCATTTGTGTTTTATTGTAATAAAGATTCCTATAAACACGACTTTCTTGGGAATATGAAGCTTTGTGAAACAATACAGATGCTCTAAAATATTTTAATTCAAACATTTAAAACCTATGCCTGCATTAGAATACAACAAACTGCTTTCTCAAAACCAAACACAATCAAGCCTAATACCATCTCAACTTTTCAGAAAGAAATGTATTATGCTTGAAGTGTTTCGAGTTAACACCTCATCTGGAAGCACCTATCAAATTCTGCTACGGTCTACCGTGTCCATTGCCGTAACCAGAGATGCAGAACCACAGCATCCTCCATCATCTTCCTCCATCCCCAAACGGACTTCCCGCCTAGGGTTGCGACCAGCCATATTCCAGGCCCCTAAATGTGTGAATTCAATTAGTTGTGTGGTACTTGCTTTCAAACATCACGTGACAAACCAGTATGAGAAAATGCAATCTATTCAAATTAGTTTTATTGAATCACTCCCTTCATTTGACAAGTCATATAAAATGCCTTTGAAAACACTGAGCAACGTTATCTAGAGGAAAACTCCACAAACATCCACAGCACTCAACATACAGGTCGCACTTACACCATCACTCATGTTTTCCCCCCTCAGTGTCCACTGAAGATGTCATCCATATCAAAGCTCACACTTACAGGTCAAGTTACAAGGAAAAAAAAGCACACACACCATACAGCATTCAGATGGGATTATAGAAGCAAGACAAAGTATGCATCGTCATCATCATCATCACAACATTCCACTAACTATATAAGCACATGTCAGTATACTAAAGGAGAAAAGCAAAAGGGAACCTAGGGAGACCAAAAAAAATTTAAATAAAAAAAAAAAATATTTGATGTACACGAACAAAATGTCTGTCAATTTGGGCTCAATTAAGGGGAAAGCTGGGAAGTGTCAGCAGCTCTCATTCACTCGCTCACCAAACCCACCCACTGCAGTCACATTTCGGCTCGTTCATCGCACTCGCAAGTCTTTTCGTTCGTGCGCTCCACACTTTCTTCGCTCACTCGCAGCCTTCTCACTCTTCGCCATATCACCAATCGCACTCAAGGGTTGTTTAAAAACGTCACTTTCTGCGCACTTCTTGTCTTAAAAAGTGGATTAAGAAAAAGGAGACACCCACCGTGTCATCGAGCCGTGCGATGAGAGCATATAGACATGGGGAGGAAGGTGACATAATGACCTCAGCCACACTGTGCTGCCATAGAGGGCGCTCTTCCCTGGCAAAGCCCACAGATGTCAACTGCAGAAGAGATTTTGATGAAGGCTTGTTTTAAAGGGTTTCCATAAAACTGGACTGAATCATAAAGCTCAATTTACAATATGTTCAGGTTTCAACCAGATTCTTTCCAATGCAAAATGTCTTTAAATAATGATAAATGTACTTTAAGGATTATGCAATTCTCATGCATTTTCAGACATCCACAGACTGAACAACATGCATTACAAGAATCCAGTTGAAATGCTTAGTTTGCATCGACCAAGACAATACAACATTGGGGGGGAAGAAAAAAAACATAATTCCAAAGACGGTACATTAATGTAGCTCCTTGGTTAACATCTCACTCTAAACTAACTTCAGTTCCATTCAGTGTAAAAAACATTCGTCTTTTTTGCCCCCCTGTCTCCCTTTTCACCCATCCCCGCTCCCAAACACACGTGACAAGATAAGTCTCTCGGAAAATACTTACCAAACGCGCTAGAAATACAACACTTCAAACACAAACCAATTTACATACCCCACCCTGACGACTTAGACTCCATACCAGAGCCAAAGCTGGAGTTAAACCCACTACCGCCTGTGGTGGAGTTAGAGCCCGAGCCCCAGCCGAGAGCAGCCGAGCTGCTGTAGTTGCTGTTCCCTGAGCTGTATGCTTGGGGCTGGTCCCGAGGGGCGCTAGTGCCGCTCGTGCTAGTGCCAGACGCACCTGACTGATTCTGCTGTGCTAACATTCCCATCATGCCCCAACTGCTCTGCAGGGCGGCCTGGGCGGCAGCCATCATGGCTGGGTTGAGATTGAAATTGTTGAAATTTCCCAAGCTGCTGGAGCTACTACCACCCATGCCACTGCGGTTGGCTGCAAAACCCTGACCTCCGAACCCATTCCCAAAGCGCCCTGCCCGCTCCATCATCTGCCTAGTGTTGTTGTGTTTTGGCTCAGCATTGGAGATGTGCACGCTGATGCCCTTGATTATCAGATCTTCTCCACACAGGGAAGCGGCAACCTGGAGGAAAGATGAAAAATATTCTAAACAACAGGTGATTCATCCATCCAGAATAAAATATTAAACAAATTCCTGAATGCTGAAGAAGTAGACGTGAATTCTCATACTAATAGGAAAATCTCCACAAACAAGACCTTGAATTGAAACGCATTCCTGTGAACGTATTCACACAAAGAGCTAATTAATCTAGCCACGAGGCCTGTATCTTGCTTTATTTTTATTTATTATGAACAGGTCTTTATCCTATATCTGGGTATCATCACCTAAAAGTGCCCCTATTGTGCTTTTTCAAGGCCTGGCGTTTGGTTCGAGTAGTAGTCATGTTGAGAAGACACTGTTTTCTACACTGCGAAAGCAAATCCACTTTGCATTTGCACTTCCAAAGGATGAGGACTAGGGTTCGAATTGATCCGGTAAAAACGACTGCATCATTACTGTTTGTGTCAATGTGTATACAAGTGCTAAGACAGATCCAGAGCTGAAATTCAGATATGGTAATGACAGTTTTGTTTCTACACCAATCAGACTGGGTTGTATGACCATTTCAGACACTGTGAGAAAAGAGGTGATCCTGCAAATGTACATTATGAGAACATGAAAGTCTTTTCTGACATTGGATTTATATACACCTATTGCAGGACACCTCCAAAACTAGCATAACAGGGCACTTTAAAATCAATGCGAAAAAAAATAATAGCTTACCTGGTCATCTGCAAAGGTGACGAAAGCGAACGCTCTGAATGGTTTAGGTATGAAGACATCTGTGACCTCCCCATATTGCATGAAGAACTGACGGAGCTCATCAGCGCTCATGTCCTCTGTGCAACGGCCCACAAATACTTTCCTGCTCCTCATCGGTTCATCTGGACCTTGCTGTTAAATGTTCAGACACAAATTTGTTTAGCACCCTAAAAGGTGAATACCTGACACTTCATTTATAAATGGCTAATTGATGAAAAGTAGCAATTTATCATATACAATAGAGCTGCACAATTCTGAATAAATATTTTTTTTTGTTTGTTTAAAATAGAGATCACGATTCTGAATAGACAACAAAACATGTAATTCTTGAGCAGCAAATCAGCAAATTAAACTGATTTTATGTGACACTGAAGACTAGAGTAATGATGCTGAAAATTCAGCTTTGCCATCACAGGAAAACATTACAATTTTTGAACATTTAATTTCACAGTATTACTTTTTTTTACAGTATTTTTTATCAAATAAATGCAGCCTTGGTGAGCATAAAAAACTTCTTTCAAAAACATAAAAACAAATTTTTTTAACCCCAAACTTTTCAAAACACTAACCTTAGAGTTGGGTAGTTTGCAGTCACACCACCTGCCGTCAATCATGTGCCGCTGCGACATCACCTTACCCTGAGACTCCCAGTCACCAAACCTTACAAACCCAAACCCCTTTGAATTTCCTGTCTTTACGTCCCGCTTGACCTAGTGTAACAGAATCAAGAACTGAATTCAAACCAGATCTACAAACTTCAAGAATGACAGTCGAGTACAGTTCTATTTTTAATAGCTGGATAGCTTTTACCAAAATATGACAGTACAAAGAAGACCACATCATATATTTATATCAGTATGTTTTACCTGCACCATGATGACTTCTCCAAACGTACTGAAGTAGTCTTTTAAGTCTTGTTCTGTAGTTTTCCATGGCAGACCCAACACAATCAGATCTGAAGTCTTCTGATCTCCTCTCTTGATCTTTGTTGCAGAAGAAGCATCAATCTCATCCATCTTCCTCTTATTATCTGGCAGAGCCGTTTCTAGAATAAAAAAGTTCACTTGTTACATGTTTACATATCCAAACTATTCGTTCGACTAAAATAACCCTATTAAATCAAAATGCATTGCATTTTTAATAAACAATAGAAATACTGAAGAACATGTTTGCAACACCCAAATGTGCTCAAATATGGTTATTATGACATAACCTCAGTGTTAAAGAGATAGTTCACCCAAAAAGGAAACTTCAGTCAGTATTTATTCTGACAGTACCCTCATGTTGTTCCAACCCCGTAAGACCTTCGTTCATCTTCGGAATGCGAATTAAGATATTTTTGATGCAATCTGAGAGCTGGATCCCTCCTCCTACTAGTACTAGTCCAGATTTTGACCATTATTAGAATGTTTCTCAAAACCCCTCTCATATTTATATTAAGTACCTCCGAGGCCTCTTGTAAGTGAACATAAACGTACCCTTGGGGTAATTGACCACATAGACCAGGTTTCCCCAGCCGTTCTCGGGGGCGTGCAGGATTCCTTCCACCAAGCGAACCCCCCTCATACACTGAGACACCGGGCTCCGGAAACGCAGGCCACAAGCCCCTGGAAACTGAGCGGCCACCGTGGACAGCAGCACCGTACCGTCGTCCTCCGACGGGATCTCCATCGGCTCCTCGTTCTCCTCCTCCGCGACGCGAATGTACATCTCGGCCATCTCTCCTGAGTCGAGCTGTTGGTAAGTAAATGTAATTTGTGGCGATTCTTCCATCGTGAAAGAATTGTTTTGATCGAATTGTTCTGTTGGGTATCTTCGACTGTTATCCTGTCTTCAAAGACTGACTGTCTATAGCGAACCAATAGGAATCAAGTCCGGGCTGTGAAGGATCAATATCATTGGTTGGACACGCGGAACGACCACGCCCCTTTACCGTGAGAGTCAGTGTTTTGATTGTGAACAGTCAAAACGGAACTGAACGAGACAACGTTTGTGAAGGAAATATGTTATTGAAAATCGAAATATAGTTTATTATTGTTAAATCGACAGATCTGTATTAAGCATTTACTTGGTGATTTGTTACTTGTAATTAAGTAGTATTTCCACTTGTAAGCCGCAGAGAGGACATTTGTCATTACGATGTAAATAGCAAAGCGTCACTGAATGAATCTTTATAGTGAACTGGTTCAAAAGAATCGAGTCGTCAGGGAGAATCGAAATCTTACCGCTAGTTGTAATGTGAGCTGACGGCCGTCAACAGTACCTGCTTAACGAACAACTCGCGAATCATTATTGCTAAGCAACAGTAAAATACTGCCCCACTCAACCGACAACTAATAGGTCGATATGCGGTGTAAATACATAGTCGTGTGCGTATTATAATGAAAAGAATACAATTAACCCTACCAATGAACAACTGCTCGGATCCAGATATTCCTTTGTTAGCGCCACCACGCTCCTCGTTCAGAAAAAGAAACGTGACTGTTACGATCAATGAATGAACCAGTAAACACAACGCTCACGGAGAACGATACTCTGAACAGTGTCCGTTTCTACTCTAATTAGAATAAAGCAAAACAACGCCGTATTTGTATATAAAAGTGAGACAATAATATTCCGTATCGTACAACTCATGCGACACTATTTTCGTATCAAGATGGCATCACATAGTCATGAAGGAAATACGTCACACGTGGGCGAGCTCACTTTTACATGAGGACGGGTAGAGAGAAGGGGAAAATAAACATTGTTGGTATGCCATCATGTTTGCTTTAGTTGAAGATATATGCATACAATGTAATAACAACAAGAGTTATTTCTAAACAATGTAGGTGCCACAGAGATGGCGGTTATTTGTGCAACAAAAACATATTACCGATTAAAGCAAAAGCGCCCGTTCCCTATGTATTAGTGGACTGTTCCCAGAGATATAGTGCTCCTAGTGGTAGAAATGAGCATAATATCCATGTTATTTACTTGACGCACAATGATGTGTGAATAGAAGTTACAGTGGTGTTTGGTCTAGATCTGTCTTATATTTTTGTATTCCCTAAAGTTTTTCAATTTTCTACTTAAAGGAATAGTTCACACTAAAATGAAAATGCTGTCATAATTTAACCAGACGGTTAACGATAACTATTAACTTACATAGGCTAGTAGGGGGAAAAAAAAAAAAACATACTATGGAAGTCAATGGGGAGCCATCAACTATAACCAAAAGCAAATTGTCATGTTAAGGCGAGTTATTATTATCAGCTTGATTTTTTTTAAAAGACTGTGTTTGGCTTAAAACTGGAAAAGTTCCTAATAAGTTGCATGTGTTTCCATTTTTTTTAATGGGGACGTGAATATGTACTGCATAGTAGGAATAATCCTTATATAACGTTATTTTTGTGATTGTTAAAAACTTTAAAGAGTTGTAATATGTGTTAAATTATACTGGTTAATGGCCAAAGCAACACTAACTTACATCTGTGTATGAGGTGATTATCTTCATCCGAGTTGTTCCATTGACTATACATGAGAATTTTAATGGGAATAAAAAAAAATCTCACAATGTTGATCCTCTATTGTTCAACGATAAGATCCATCTGTGCATCAGGTGAGTATTTATTGGTGTCATTTCATTGACTATACACAAGCAATTAATATTTAAAAACTTATCAAGTATTTTAAGAGTACTTTTACTTCAATATTTTACCCCTTCCTCAAACAAATTCTCAGTGTCATAAACTTTTATGGAATCATTTAATCAGAATTTTTATTTATTGAAAATAGCAGAGGGCCTAACACAGTAATCCTTGTGGCACTCTATAATTTACTAACATTATCTAGATTTTTCTCTGCTCAAAAAGACAAAATAGTAATGGTCTGATTGGTACGATCTAAACCATCTGTCCCTGAATACAAGTGTAAACAGAAAAATCAGTCATTTTTTTTCAGGAAAATACCTGTTGGAGGAAGTATTGAGCATGCCCATTGAAAACATGACTGAATTGAAGGAAACGAGATGAGTTTTTTTTGATCAATATCTTTATATATTACAAAACCATAGAAATGCTACTGATAACAATATATGTTCACAGTTGCTGTTATGATACCACACTGAAATAATGTATATAAGTTAGACATAAAATGGCATATCTTAATAAATAAAAAAAGAACATAGTAATCTAACAAGTCACAATGCTTGACGGTTAAAAGTCGCATCATGATGAGCATTAAGTTGGAGCTTTTCTGTGTACAGTTTTCATGGGTGTGAGGCTGATGTGTGTGTTAAGTTGCTGTCGCTGATCACCCTCACGTCTGAAGACTTTATCGTCAAGAATAAAGTGATACTCGGAAACGGTTTCAACACAATTATCAATAATCAGCTAGGCATCAAGTTGTAACACTGACAGTGTAGTGCAAAGTAGACGGTGTGTGTGTGTCTGTGTGCACGTGTTTTGGAGAGCAGTTTGTGGCGCTCAGCAGGATAACAAAAAGCAGCAAAAATAAATATCAAAAGAATTTATTTTTATCAGTATATAAAAGCTATTTTTTGTTGTTGTTTTTTTTTCTTTTCATTTCACCAAGAGTCTGGGGAAAAAGGCCTCATGGAAAGTTCAAGGAACTACTTTGTTCCAATTCATTTTCTGGAAACATCACACCAAGGACTCCATGCTCTCAGCCGGGTTGGATTCATCCGTTACCACTGTCCCAGCATCCATGTAGCTGAAGCCAAGTCTGAAGTCTTTACTGCTAACCAGGCTGAGCATAGCCTTGTAAAGGTAGTGATAGTGCTCCTAAAAGAATTAAAAGAAATAGAGAAAAAAGAGGAACATATCATTTTTAAATGGTTTTGGAACTCGATCAGACACGAGACCCCAAAGACCTCTCTAAATTGAATTTATCATCAGGTAGACTTTTGTGATGAGGTTACATTTTGTTAACTTACAATTTCAGTGAAGACACCAGGCCTCATTAGGTTAATCATTTTGGCCACTTGATAGACATCCACAGCACTCTCGTTCTCCAGCTGCTGGGAGAGTGTGGTCAGAGCACAGAACATCCCGGCAGAAACTGCCCCGAACCTGTAAAACACAATCCATGAGGCTTTGCTTTTGGTTATATAAGCTGCTCTTCCACCGTCAGGCCGAACGGTAAGGAATGGATTAGGACTTGAGCTTGGTTTGGTAGTCACGGTTACAAACTGGTATCAGCCGGAATTCTAACCATGCTGTTAGAATGCGTGGCGATGTCTCGGGATTGGTCACTTGCCTGGCTACCAGTTTCTGTTCAGTTTCTGTCCGCGCTATTGGAGTGAAGTAAACAGTTACTTCGTATTACAAAGATCTGATCATGTTTCATAACGTGGTCGGTATTTACATCTCATACCATCTGTAAACTCTTGTGTTACCCCAGAGGTGGACAGTAACAAAGTAAATTTGCCTGAGTACTGTAGCCTACTTGGGTACACTTTTTGAGTAACCAACTGTCCTGTACTTGAGTATTATATTTTCTGGAAACTTATGACTTTAAAGCAGCACTATGCAGTTTTTTTTTTACTTTAAAGGCTAACTAAACCCCTGGTCAGAGCCTGACTCCACCCACTGGCAATATTTGAAAAATGCTGAAAAAGTGGGCAGACGCCAGCGGAGATAGAGGGGACAAAATAGATGCTAAAACAATCTATCATGATCGTTTACAATACTCCTTACTCGCTACAGTGGTTTTGACGAATAAAGCTGGTTTTTATATTGCTACTCATACCAAGAGCATGGTGAGCTGAAACCTGCGTACGTCACGAAGTGCGGAACATCCAATAGGAAAATTCAACTGCAGTAGCCACCGTTCAACCTGAAGAGGGCAGCACTAAGACGTTTATACACCATATGTTGTAGAAATAGAACACTTTATACACAAATGTCAAAAAAGTTACTCGAATCAATGACTGGTATCAATAAAGAACCATTCTTACAGATCTTTAACTAAAAAAAGTTGGTTTAGGGTTTAGTTACTCTTTAAAGGAGTTATTGCAATGGTTATATGACTATTTTCAGGTTGAATGTTTACTTTGATACTTAAAGGGATACTCCACTTTTTTTTGGAAATAGTCTCATTTTACCACTCCCCCAGAGTTAAACAGTTGAGTTTTACCATTTTCGAATTTATTCAGTCGATTTTTGGATATTTAGAAGAATATCAGTAACCAGACAGTTTCTGGTCTCATTGACTTCCATAGTATATTTTTTTCCTACTATGGAAGTCAATGGGACCAGAAACTGTCTGGTTACTGATATTCTACTAAATATCAGAAAATCGGCTGAATGGATTTGAAAACGGTAAAACTCAACTGTTTAACTCTGGGGGAGTTGTAAAATGAGCCTATTTCCCAAAAAAGTGGAGTATCCCTTTAAGTACTTTTTAAAGCAAGTAAAAATCTGTCTTTACAACTTTCACTTGTAACAGTAATATTTGACCAGAAGTCTCTACACTTAAGTAATGTAAGTATGTACTTTGTCCACCTCTGGCAACGACTGAGGCATTTGTATTACATTCCAGCTCGTTTTTCAGCCCCACAGTGGAAAATGAAACCGTATCTGTGCCGGCTGGGCCGGATGGCCACGGAATTAAAAGGTTAAGTGTTGAGAATGGTTTGGCCTGACGGTGGAAAAGCGCCACTACTCATGTTCTATGCACACACAGGGCACTCACTCATCATGCACAATGGTGGGACCGTCCCTCGTCATGGCCTCTTCTTTGATGATGTTTATAAGCTCAAATGTGCTGTTGATGGATGCATCAGGATCTGGCCAATTCGGACATTGGAAATGTCGGACTTCTAGCACATAGTCGTCCTGCACAGCAAAGATAAACCTGTTATATAAGCATGTTATACTTATGCAGGAATGAATGTGTCCACGTTAAAGGAGTAGTTCACTTAAAAAAAACTTTTGCTGATAATTTACTCACCCCCATGTCATCCGATATATCCATGTCATTCTTTTTTCAGTCGAAATGAAATTAAGGTTTTTGATGAAAACATTCCAGGATTTTTCTTAATATAAAGGACTCCAATGGGAACCAAATGGTTCAAGGTCCAAAAAGGTCCAAAAACTGTTCAAAGGGCTTTTTTACGATTTCAGACGATGAATAAGGGTCTTATCAAGCGAAACGTTCGCTCATTAAAAAAAAAAAAAGTTTAAGTTTTATAAGCTCAAATGGTCGCCTTGCTCTGTTCTGTGATGCGCATTCGTGAGTCTTTTCCTGAGTCAACTCGTTCATTTCGTTCGTTGAATGAACCAAATGATACGAAAAAAGATCATTTTGATAAACGAGTTCAAACAGGAGAGTCACAAACGTGCGTCACAGAACAGAGCTAGACAACCATTTAAGCTTATAAAACTTAAACGTTGTTTTTTTTTTTTTAAATGAGCGATCGTTTCGCTTGATAAGACCCTTATTCATCGTCTGGAATCGTTTAAAGCCCTTTGAACATTTTACAGTTTGCACTGAAACTGTCTTTTGGACCTTGAACCGTTTGGTTCCCATTGAAGTCCATTATATGGAGAAAAATCCTGAAATCTTTTAATCAAAAACCTTAATTTCTCTTCGACTGGAGAAAGAATGACATGGACATCTTGGATGACATGGGGGTGAGTAAATTATCAGCAAAAGTTTTTTTTAAAAGTGAACTACTCCTTTAAGTTAATCAAGCAAACTAACTTCATGCAAATTTCCTTTTTAAGAGCTTGTGTAGTGCGTGAGACACCTGTGTGGCTTCCAGGATGAAGTCGTGGATGACGAGTTGTTCCTCATTAGATAAACAGAGTCTGTCAGTGTTAATGAGGGTGACAGTAAAGGCTACGCAGTTCATGGGCTCCTCTCTGCTGGGCCAGTACACGAATTCATCCTCAGTCTATAAAAAGAAGAGCAGGGCGTATCATATCATATCATATCATATCATATATAGATTTTTATAAGGCTAACAGATTCAGGTCATTCATAAATGAACTTGTTTAAAAATTAAATATTTATAAATTGACCACATATTAATTTATAAATAAATATTTTATAAAGCAAATGCAAATGATTTTATAACTAGATTGAGGGTGCTCTTTAGAAATAGTTTCTTGAAAAAGTTAACAGTATTATAGAAGTTAATAATTAAATTGGAACTGAAGTGTAAGTGCTACGATAACCCGCTGGTATGAAATGTTTTAGAGTGCATTAAAAGAACTCACTGAATATGTGTAAAAAGAACATAAGTTACTTAACACAGCAAGCATCCACTTAAAAACTCATGTTCATCAGTAGCTCTTTAAAGCTGAACTCACGAGGCCGAGGTTGTCTGGCAACATCACAATAACTTGAGCGTTATGATCCCAGATCATCCTCCAGAAGTCTGTGGTCGTGTGGGGAAGAGGATGCTGGGTAATGACAAACTCATTGCTCCTGTAATAGCCCTGTGAGAGGATAAACATTGATTTCATTCTACAAGAAAAGCACAGCAAATGATGAGACAAGCAAGATGAAGAGATAAAACACTGGTACCCAAATTATTCATGTTCCATGCATTATTAAATATGATTCAAAACAATGTATAATGTTCCAGTAAAGTCTTATTGTTTTACCATAATGTAGGAGGCGTTGATGTAGTCTGTTCCCTTTACTCCTGGGAGGGGAGCTAGTGCCACCCGTGCCCGCTCCGCTGTGGGGAAAAACAACTCACTATAATCTTCACAACAAACCAAACCTTGTATTGTATCATTCATCCAATGTGTTTTAAAATACTATTGTTTGCAATCCTTAATGACTTAATGACTTATTCTTAATATATATATATATATATATATATATATATATATATATATATATATATATATATGAAATTCAAAATAAATTAAAAGCAAGCAAAAAGTTATAAAAATGACAAACACATAACAAATATCCCTAAAACAAATGCAAATGATAACTGAAAATATATCTAAGATAGTTTATTAAAAATTCGTATTAAAAATTCACATTCGTAGTCATTCGTTACTATAGTTAAAAATCTTTGGAGCATATATTTAATAAATTAAATTAAATACTAAAGTTAAATGAACATTAAATACAACTTAGAAATTCACTGTAAAAATATAGAGATACACAACATATTTTACTGTACATTTATAAGTATAATATATATACACACACATTTTTGGGGGGCATTTTAATTGGTATTTATTGTTAAAGTAAATTGTGCTACTACACTGTATATTGAGAATCCAGCAAAGTCTTTATTGCCAAGAAGCTGGACTGTTGATTTTGATATATGGGTTTAGAGGGTTTAGCGACTCACTTGGCAAGACCGTCGAGGTGCGGTTCTTCTCTTTGTTGCAGTCCTTCTGGCCACTGAAACACTCCGTGAGGTGAGAATTGCATTGCGTCAACAACTGGAGGAACATTAACAAGAGCGTCCACAAGGAGGTGCAGGTTAGTCGTATAACAGTTCTGAGAAAAACATCTTTATACAATTGCATCGAGACACAACAGAGTCATGTAGCCCAGACCTTAAACTGTTTGTCCATGCGTGTTTGTCCCATCGGGTTCGGGGAGAGAATGCTGTTAACATAATTATGGAGTTGCCAAGCAGGAACCTCAGTCTCTTTACTAAGCACAGCTTCCATTATGGCATCGTGGATGAAGATGAACTGCTCCTGTAGGTCACACATTAAAACAAACCATTTTGCATTAGGAATGACATCTGTACACTATGTTTATGAATAAATATGGGTTTATGTTCAGAATGCATCCTTTTTGTATGTATGCAACATCCAGACAGCGTACTACAGTACATGCCAGAATGTGCAGTATGCAATCAGAAAACACAGCAAACTATATCCCACAATGCAATGCACTTGACATGACCTTACAATTCTAGTCCGACAAATTCAAAGTAATTTGACTGGACAAACACAAAACGGAATTTAAAAATGCAAAATAGCCTTTTTTATTCTTAATATGCAGTGTTGCAAATATGCAAGTATTAATACTTATTTAATACTATATTTTTTTTAAATCAATATTATGAATTTGCTTTTATTTCTACATTTTCATTATTAATTTTAATTCTAGTTTAATTTAAAGTAATTTTGTTACATGCTTTTTTAAAATATTACTATTACAGAAATGATTTATGTGTATTCCAGTTTTAATTGTGTTTTTTTAATCAATATTTTTATATTTTTTAATTGGTTAAATATTTTATTTAATTTTAGTTTTAATTGAATTATTTACAGTAAGTTATTTAAGTGCTACAACCTAAATCAGCAGCTATAAATGAACAATTTATACAGCTTTATAAAACAGGAAAACAGTTTTAATTAACAGTAATCACACTGATATGCAACATGTAAAAATAATGTCATGTGATGAACTTCTGTTTGTAATTGCACACTACAGTAGTTCTGCATTCAATTTGTAACAATGAGCCTGCAGTGAACAGTATATACTGCACATTTTGCAGTATGTGTAAAAAACGACACTAATATTCCCTTCTAAAAGTGATTTAAGTGTGCATTTTGAGTCTGTGTAAATATAGTGTATTAAATCAATCAGGTAATAACCTCGGTCTGGACCAAGTAGTTGCGCTGAGCTCGAATGTGCTTGAGGTATCCCAGGACGTTGACTGTGCCTTTGTCCTTTATCTGCTGCAGCATGCTGTCTATGACTATGTATGTGCCTGTTCTGCCCACTCCAGCACTGCAGGACACACAGAGAGATGGTTTGATAAAAATGAACATTTTGATATAAAGCAAAGAGTCTCTCATTTCCAAACATTCTGCTGAAAATGATGTAGGAATGGGAAACCCTGCACAGCTAGAAAGTACATCACTGGCAATTCACACGCTAGGGAGCAGAGCTTATATTTCCATAGAAAAGTACCTGCAGTGTACTAGAACGGGGCCTGTGCCCGGTGTGCGTGCCACTGTAGATCGAGAGATGAATTTGAGGACTGGAAGTGTATACTCAGGTACGCCCATGTCTGGCCACTGCGTGTAATGGTACTGGACCACCAGCCGCTCATTCTGCCTCCCCTTCTGACCCTGAGAGAGAGAGACAATTCAGAGGTCAAAATACAGGATCTAATACAATGCTCTGTAAATGCTCTGAATGCTCAAATGTACCTTTTTCAGTTTAGTGTTACGTATGATGAAATGCCGGAGTGTGTAGTAAGCATGTACTTTAGTACTCTTCAGAGTCACCATTATGCTCCCATAAACTTCGCAGTTCTCTGACGGCCAATACTGATCACATTTCCTCTGTAAAAACAACAAACACATCTTCTGTTTTGCATTTCAAAACACCAAAGTCTACATTAACAGAATAGTTCACCAAAAACGCGATGTGGAAAACGTGGACAGAATCATAAAAATGGAATTTAAAGTATAACATGAAATATCATGGGATTTGGCAAATTTTGGATGGATAAATCCGAAGTAGAATGAGTTAATCAAAATGTGATATGGAGTAGTGTCTGTGAATAAAGGACAAAAAAAATGCTTGTCTAAAAAAAAATCGGAATCTAAACATTTAAAGCTACACTGTGTAACTCTTAGCTAAAATTCTTAGCTAAAAACACTTTGTTCTTTTAAAAATATATGTGCTCATTAATGTACATTTACTTCGTTCAAGTAATAAAGTATTCTTGTGAGTGTAAAATATGCCATTGAAAATACATACAGGTAAGGGGTTCTAATGTTGCCCCTCCATCTTGAAAGTACATTAGCCAAAGAGGGACATACCCGTTAATTCAAGCTTCGCCTTTCGCGTTTACGTTTGAATTAACACTCATGAACGAGGTCGAACTGGAAGCCATGTTAATCTTGGACTACATTGGCCACCGTAGGAGTTAAAACGAAATCAGAATTGAGAGGAACAGAAACTAATATTCACTGGATGGTCATATATGGTCATATCAAAAAACAGAATCTAGAAAAATTTAAATGAGAAAAACTATATTAAAAAAATGGAATTTGAAAAAAGGGCACTATTCTTGCCCTCCAGCATAGCTCTCAAACAGTGTTTGCACTTATGTATATTAAAGTGCCACTATTATGCTTTTCCAGATATGTTGTGTGTGATAAAGCTGTTTGTGAATGTAAAAAGTCTGCAAAAGCTTCAAAGTGCTGGATAATGGAGTTATTGCCTCAGAAAAGAAAAACAAACTGATTTCCTAGACAACCTATAGTCTTCATTGTCTGCCAGTGCACAATGCCTACTTTGACTCGCCCTCAAACTTAGTTGCAGCTGAGACTGGAAAAATTCGGTTTTCTTTAAATCCACTTTGCATGCACTTCAAAAGGATGAGGACTCCTGCTGGAATTGATACAATAAAACCGACACCATCATTACTGTTATTATCACTGTGTATCAAGCACTGAGGAAGCCTCCATATCTAAAATTCAGATATGGTAATGAGCGTTTCATATTCAAATCGCACTGTAAGCACCAGACCAATCACAACAGACTGGGCCGTCTGACCAATCAAAGCAGAGTAGGCTCTCGGAAAGGAGGCGTGTAGAGAGACTCGAACCGTTTCAGACACTGTGAGAAAAGAGGTGATGCTGCAATGTGTATTATGAGAAAATTAAAGTGTTTTTTTGATGCATGTAAACCTATTGTAGCAGACCTCCAAAACCAAATTAGCATAATAGGGGCACTTTAAGGCCGGGTATTTAAAGAAACAAATATTTTTCCACTCTCTGTTTTCAATAATAAGACCCGTGCACACACCCGCATAAATACGCCATCGAGCGCAATCATATCTATGCCAAACCTATGGGCGGCAGTGTAGGGAGAAGGATAAAGCCATGCAAGCCAATCAGAATCCTCAGAATCAAGAGAGAACCTAAAACGCCGTTTCTCCCAGTGGACACGACAACACATAACCGGCGTTTTCAGAAATTTTTCCACTTTGGCCGAAGTTTTTTTTTTCTTCGGTTTTTTCGGGTTTTTCGGTTTTTCGTGTAAATGAGAGGCCAAACCGCAGGGATATATCTGTTTTCCCTTTGTGTAAATGGGGCATAAATAAACTGGAATAAGTTACTCACCCTGCCTTTCTCCACCAAGTTAGTGATCATGACAATCACAGTGGTGTTCTGTTCCCAAATCATTCTCCAAAAGTCCTCAAATGTGGACTTCAGAGGGCCCTGAGCGGCTATATAAGCCCTGGATCTGTTATAACCCTGAGAGGGAGAATATTTCATTAGAAAACACACATTAAAGCAACAAGCACACACATGCACTTAGTAATAAAATGCGTACGTCCACATAGTTGGCATTGATGTAGTCGCTGTGCTTCGAGTCTTTCCCAGACAGTTGCTGCAACTTCACTCTGCTGTGATCATCTGGGAATTAAAAAGCAATAAATGATGTATCATTCACTGTTTGAGATATGTAATCTATTTAGAAATCCTAGCAATGCGTGCAAGATTGAGAGATGGATATTAATATCTTTTAGCATGCACCGCTAGCACTTCACAGAAGAATTCACAGTTTGTTGAAGGACATGCTTGCCACATAATAATCGACAACTCACAGGCGACAATGTTGATGTATCTGTTTTTGTGCTTGTTGTCTGGGTGATTTGAATGCTCTGCTGTAATCTTCATTTCAGACGTGCAGTGTTGAACCTCCTGCGGGGAAGGTATGATTTCAAATTAGTTATAACTTACTTACAGACTCTGCTAGGTCCACAATAGCGTTTCTCTGTGCATTGAATACCCGGATCTAAAGAGTAGTAAACAACTCGGCAACTCGCACGTTTTCATCTTCCATTTCCCATGTGACAAATTAAAATGGAAATAAGAGCAGCCATTTAAAAAAAAAATCTCCCTGGCTCGATGTTTAATTCGACTGTCAAAAGGTTTTACTTTTACGCCAACTTGGATTCAAATTAAAATATGTATCTCTTCTATGATTAACTGGATGCCTCTTGATGGTTTAAACAAGGGAACAATTGTTGCATTTCAGAATTTTTTTTCTGTTGACCATATTACTGGACTCATTTACAAAAATAATTAGTTAATTATTCCAGTAATTAGCCACACTTTGATTAGAATTTACATAAATTGGCCCATTTGTCCAAATCAATTAATTATTGTCACATCAATGCAATTTGAAATAAATTTTATACTGCAGCATAATAATTAGCTCCCTAGTGAGCCATAATGAAGCAGATATTAATCTACCGTGCAGATTTCGTTTTCCAATATCTGTAAAACAAAGCACCTCTGTAACGAATCGATACCGCAGATACTGGTAACTGTCAAAGTTTCTAAGAGACGCCCAGTTCTTGTTTTGCGAATGTGTCCACGCCGGATTGTGATCTTGTAAATGTTTGCTGTGGGCATGAACCAGACTCAAGCCATCGTGCATTCCTGCATAGATTCCTCCAGCAAGAGGAGTGATTTTAATGAGGCTCTCCTCTTTAATTAGTCCTTTTCCCACAGCCATCTGTGCCTCTGTGCTACTGGGAACACCGGTACATGTACAGAGCATATACGCACATTCTCACATGCTCCAACTACAAAGGCCATACTCACATCGAACTCCTGAGAAAAGCCATGCTGGTTGTTGGAGTACAGCTCCATGATGTGTTTGATGAACTGCCGGACTGGCACAGCCTCCAGGTCGTCTGAAACACAAACCATACATACTATCATACCACAAACATTTTCATATAAATTGATGACAACTGCATTCAAAATATTTATTTTATAAATATTCATGATTAAAGGGGTGATGAATTGAGAAATCAAATTTTCCTTGAGCTTTTGACATCTAAGAGGTCATCATATTATAAGAATATCCTGTAAGTTTCAGAACTGAAAACATCCTTTTTAGTCCAATGAAAGCTTTTATTGACACCAGGCTCAGCAAACGACTCGTTTTTCATAGTTCGTGGGGAACTATGACATCAAAGAGGATAAAACACCACCCCCGCAGATTAAGATCAATGCCTACTTCAACACGGCCGGTTTAGCCCCACCCACCGATTAGCGCATTACACGCATAGCTAAATAACATAACGTCATAAGTTGACCTCAGACAACAAAATAATACAATTTAAAAAGCCAGTTCATGACCCCTTTAAAAGGGGTATTATTAAAATGTTACTAAAATATTAGTTTATTATTTTGGGTTTTACAATAAATAAATTAAAAAATGGTATTAAATTATAATATTTAAGTAAATTATACCCAAATATACAATTGCATTATGTAAAATCTTTGAAAATATAACTGAAATATCAGATTAATAGAATTTACATACACCGCAGTTCAAAAGTTTGGGGTCAGTAATGTATTACTCCACATGTCACATGATCCTTCAGAAATCATTCTAATATGCTGATTACGGATGAAAAATAGCCTCTGGCTAAATCCGGTACAATACATGAAATGGTAATTTTATGTTAAAAATTGTGCATGGTCCCTTCATAAATAAATAAAGAAAGGAAGAAAAATTTCTACTTAAGAAATTGAGTTAAAAAGAGCACCGATTCATATTTTTGTGGAAACATTTTTAGGACACTGATGAATATAAAGTTCTAAAGAACAGCATGAATTTGTAATATAAATCTTTTGTAACATTATAAATGTCTTAACTGTCACTTTTGATCAATTGAATGTGTCCTTGCTGAGATAAATCTTAGTGAGCCCAAACTTTTGAACAGTAGTACATATTTTCAATAAATACACTGAAATACCATATTTCACAAAATATTTTATAATATACCTAAAAACATCAGATTAAAGGAACTGACACACACTTCGCAACACATACAATAATATATTAATGTATGCTGGTTTTTTTCATTAATAAGTTCAATTATTAATTCAAGACCTCAAGATTTGTCATTTAAAAATTATTATAAAATGTCTAAATATGTCACTTTTAAGGAACAAACCTCTCTGAAAAATAAAGAAATAAAGACAAAAACATCCTTGCTCCAAATGACAAAATACTTTGCGACAAAATCCATACGCCCTATTTTTGTGGCCTCACTTCCTGAGTGCTGATATTTGGTCACATCTGTGTCATATAAAGCTCATCAGTTATCTATCAAAGAAATGGTCTGGACTGATGGTCTATTGTCACGTAGATGGCCATACAGAGGTATGGCTCATTACTGCCCATGGAAGCTCACAGCTGGGACCGTATTTAAAACAGACCAGAATCCCCTGAAGCATTTACTGCTTCACCATTGTGAAGGATGATCAAACACACATCAACTCAACCCCCACTCTGTATTCAGTGCCTATACCATTAACAGAAGAGACTCTATCGGTCTTATTAAATCACTGAGACGTGCACACACAGACTTCTATTTAACGGGGATTGTTGATGAATTCTCTATTACGACAGAGACATTAAACCATCACCTCAAACGGAGTTCTCGTAAACATTAATGGCTACGTTTTACTTCTTTTGGCTTACAGTTATATAGACCTGTCAGTCAAGAGCTGGACTGCGTCATACGAGGAGAAGGGAAGACAGGAAAGTAACTGAGAAAGAGCAAGAGAGAAAAGAATGGCAATACTGAAAGCAGTTCATGCAATTTTAGAAAATCATGCACTACCCAAATTGAGCAATCAGACTTTCCATTCGTTCACTGAGAAACAGTAACACACAGAACAGAAAATATGCATCCGAGAAAACGGCAAGATAGGAATTCTGATCATTAAAAGCAATAGTGCTTTTAATCTCTTTGAATCAACACTGACTTGACCTCAACTGAAAAAATTACTGGTTACAATTGTCTTTTTAGAGCTTTTTTACAGCCTGTTTATTACTGTAAATCTGCTTTGAAAAAATCTTTATTGTATTAAGCGATATATAAATTAGAGCCACACCGATATATCAGAAGACCGATATTATCTGCCGATATTAGGCATTTTCCAAACTACCGGTATCGGCAGTTATAATGGCTGATAAATGAATATTTCAAAAATAAAATAAAAACGGACGAAACACGCTTGAACCGTGTTTCGCTTGAACCGTGTTTTGAATGTCATGATTGTTGGAGTTGTATAGTTTATCCACCAGAGGGCACTCTACACCATTCCTGTTGGCAACACTCCTTGAGTTGGGCACGATAAATACATTGCTTGAATAACAATTAAAAGAACATTCCCATCAGTTCTCTTAAGTCAAATAAGCATGACAAAATTTGTGACTATCATGTCCAGTTTTAAATAAATAAATAAAATATCGGCTGATATATCGGGTTTTAAAACCCAAAAGTATTTGTATCGGCCTTCAAAATCCTTTATCGGTCGGGCTCTAATATGTATATAATATAAATATATGACTGACTTGACCAGGGCAGCCAAAATGGTTATTCTGTCCTATAAACACACAACAAAAATATATTTTTCATAACAAACATCACAAATCTGTCCTCTTTTATTACATGGTAAAGAGCATTGTGAACATTTAGCAAAACACATCCTTTTTTGTTCCAGGGAAGAAATTATTTTTTGCCTGTGTTTTAATCTGGAGATTCAGTAGTCTTTCAGAAGATATCAGAAGATGCGCCCATTACCGTATAACAGTGAAAACACAGAAAGCTGGAAATTTCCCTCAATGGTGGGAAGCGTTGTCTCATAAAATTACAGAAGTGTGAGACAAAATTAAATAAATCAATTAATAAAGTTAAACAACCTCCTGTAATAACCATTTGTCAGCTAGTCAGGTATATTCATAAAGCGTCGTTTCACTCTGCTGCTATGTTTGCTGATGTCTTATTGATCTATTCCAGAATATAGCCGTTACCTAGTGAGGTGCTTTGCTCCCAAAATAGACAACCAACTCCCATTCTGGGACTACGTTCTCCACAAAGGGTACATGTGATGAAATCCAAACTAAAGAACTCTGTATTCTGACTATGCAACGCATTCTGAAGCCACTTTTTTTGCTGGATAATGATTAACTTCTATGAATGACATAAATTAAAAGTATTCGCATTATGAAACCTCATTTTTGGTGACTCACCCGTTGTAGATATAATGGCAAAACTGTCATCGCGGATCACTCTGGGCGAGTTCCTGTCGTCAATATAGAAATGTGCAGTCTGGAAGAATCTCCTATGAACAGAAACCGTCCCGGTTAGTAGAAAGCAGGTAATCGGGATGATTATTTTTAAAGTCTCCTGCTTACTTAATATCTAAGTACAATTTACACGCAGTACAATCTTGTTAGCAAAGGGTGTTTTGACTTGTGTTTCAGTTCAATGAAATTTGAGTCACAACTCTGATATCAGTCCATTACTAAAAAAAGAATGAGTATACAGAGCATTCCGTCTAAATATACTGTACATTTGACATAATACAACTTAATCCAAATATTCTTACACAAAAACATTTGAATATTTACATTGTTATTATTATTCATTAAGTATTTATTTTCACAAAATAACTTAAAATTCACTCTAAAACAGAAAATCCTTGAATAAGTCTGTAGATTTTAATATATTGTTTAAACAAAATTGACTATTTATAATATTTTTATTAAAATTAATACATTAAGTACTTATTTTCACAAAATCACATTAATATAAATTTACTATTTGAATTTGAAAACAGAAGTGGAAAAAAACACTGTTTATCTGTTAAATTTCCGAGTGGTTATAGTTATATGCTGATGTAGGAGTCACAATATAGGCCAAATATCAGATGAATAAATCAGCTCGACCGATTTGTATTGACTTAGACCAACTCATAATGCGTAATAAAGATTATCATTGGCACATTTCCATAATTAAAATGCCACTACACACACACAAACGTCTAGTTCTCATATAATACACATTATGATCAAAGCGATGATACCAAATATCCAGTCAAACTCTGCACATGCAAAAATCTTTCTTACTTTCAGTGCACAAAGACAAGGTATAACCCCTCCCCCCCCAAAACTTGCTTCATGTAAATCCCAGTAAAGCATTTGTATAAGCATGCCCCTACCTGTACTTTATGCAGAGCAATGAGCAGATGCTAGTCATCCTTGAGAGGTGAGATAAAAAGAAAGAAAAGAGGGGTTGAACGCTCGTAGAGCTCCGATGAGGGAGGGGGATTGAGGAGAGACGATGACTGGGGGGACAGGAACCTCACACTAATGACCTTTTTATGGCCGAGTGTTTTGAGGCGTTAGTCTAATGGTGTAGAAGGGTCCTTCAGTGAAGTTTTGGACCCTGCGGTCTAATCCTTGAGAATGCAAAATAGGCAAATGGTAAAAAGATAAATATAACCTCTTATCATTCCCCATCTGCGTTTTTGCGGCGAGTCTGGAACTGCTCTAACTCATAGGCGATTGCATGCGTGCAGTACGTGAAGAAATGAGTGGAGCATCTTTGGTCTTTAATGGGCATCTGTGAGTCTGAGCAGACTGAAAGCCTCTGAGCCATCCAGATGGAACCCTGCCTACATAAACCTCTCATTAGCCTATCGCCTTGGCAACATCATAACTTCATTTTAAGCAAATAACATCCTACTTTCTGGTAAACTTTCATGAACTCCAGTTATAAAAAAAAACGAGAATGGAATATCTTTTGAATGGCTTTTGTTCACTCGGTAGCTTTGTTCTTGACGTTCTTGAAATTTGACAATAATGTCTTGACAAAGACGTTTGCCGTCCCATTCTCGGGGGAGCAGTTGCGTCTTGTCACTTGTCTTTGGTCCCGCTCTCTTAACAGATTATCTTGCAAACTCAGTCTTTCATTCACTGTCACTGATCAACCTCTTATAAACCCTTCAAATGATCAAATCAAACTGCTATTATCTTTTCCTCTCAATCTTTTCCTGACTTGGTACAATAACTTGCAGGCAGAAATTCTTGACATTTAAGGTGCTTGTTAAGGCCATGTGACGCCAGTGTTGTTATAGTTAACGGAAACTAAAACCATTCAAAGTTTTCGCTAAACGAAATAAAGCTGAAATACAATAAAATATGAAAAGTGGATGGAAAAACTTTCAAATCTTGCCTTGGAAAATAACTGAAATCAATATGACTAGTACTAAAAAGGCTAAAACCTTTTTTTACAGAAATAAATAGGATTAAATCGAGGTATCAAGACTACAATTTTTTTGTCAGAAGCTGAAATAAAATAAAATAGGAATATAACATGAAAAACAAACTTTAAAAACTTAATTATTATATTGCCTTGGCAAATAACAGAAATAGGTTGAATTGGAAGTACTAAAATGACAAACTAAAATGAAAACTGAACAAAAATAATATATGTGGGTGCACTGTGTATAATTATATAATTATATATATATATATATAAATACAAACACATGCTTGTATAAATTTAAGAAATATTTTCATGTATATACTGTATATAGATTTACATATAATTTATATTATATATAAATTTAAATATTTATATATAATTAATATTTTTTTCTTAAATATACATGCATGTGTGTGTATTAATATATATACAAAATAATTATACATAGTACATGCACATATATTCTGTAAACACAACCTTTTATTTTGGATGCGATTAATCATAATTATATAAAATTCATGATTTCATACATTTAAAATATAAAACGTTTTAATATGTATCTTTTAATGTAATGTTACTGTTGTGTGCTCACATTTTAAATGATATGCTCAAACCAGTCAGCATCACAGATTGGAGCACAGCTGGGTCCCTCCGCACAAGACTCATGGTCCCCAGGGGGCCTGCAACCTCTTAGCTCACATACAGATACAAGACCGAACAGGAGGATGGTGGTATTTTTTTTGAAAAATTCGGTTACCATGGGGCTGAGACTTGTCCGGGAGAGGGCAGGCAGATGGGGCACGGACTCTCCAGGGAGCTGAGCCAGGGTTATAAAGGCCAGTAGATTAGATGAGAAGAGTTAGATGAAGTGTGGATTCAGGGGACAGAGCGACCTTACACTGTTTACAAACCAGGTACAACCGTAACCAGACAAATCTACTCTACATAAAACATGTTGTCATGAATATTAATTAGGTGATGCATTCGTACAGAAGAAACCATAGCTCAAAAAAAAAAAAAATGAGGTAGACAAATGTAGAGGTTAAGGAACGCATATGAAGAGAACTGATCTTTTCCCATGCAGTAAAGGCCCAAGATGATCTAAGGGTGCTTTCACACCTGGATCGATTTGTTTTGTTCCGGAACAGATCCGAAACAGAATGTTTTGTTCCGAATCAATTTAATATGTCACTCTGTTCACACCACACTGTTGTAAACCGGTCCAAATCGCGCACCCTTCCAGGGCTTGCCTTATACCATTACATCACCACCTCATGCGGACATTACCATGACAACAGTTGCCTAACACAAAATGAATCGCGGGTTGACTTGGTACCACCTCTTCTAGGCGGTCTCGGCTAGGTTGTTTTGTTCCGATTCAGAGTGCGATTGTTGTTTTCACATATGACCAAACGAACCGGGCCAAAAGGGAAACGCCTCTTTGTTTCAGAACAATGTCTCAAATCGATCCAGGTGTGAAAGCACCCTAAGACCGATGTGCTGGACAATGGCTAATTCAATCTTACCTCCAGTAGACCAGGACAGCCAGCAGCATGATCAGACAGAGCAGAGTGAGGGCAGAGACCACCATCAGGGGGATGATCCACTCCACCCGGCTGGAGGATGACCCCGGGTCTCGGGTGACAGTGGAGATGCTGTTCCTCTCTGCATGGTGGTCAAAGGGGACAAATATAGAAATATATATTTTGAAAACCGTTCAATAATAGATGGAAAGTGTCAATTCTAGTATAAATGCTTGAAAAATTAAATTCATGCATATTTAACACATATCGTCTTTGTTAAGTTTATTACAAATATCAATTAGCATTTGTTATATATATCAACAATCCATTTATAGTCTTTAGTTTTTATTTCATTTATTTTTTATGTATATTTAATAAATAATATTTATATATTTTATAATAATGTTTACATTGACAGCTGTTCCATAGTTTGGAGTCAGCAATCATTTAAAAAAAGTCTTATGATTAAAAAGGCTGCATTTATTTGATCAAAAACACAGTAAATAGAGTAAAATTGTGAAACATTATTACAATTTAAAATAAATGTTCTATTTTAATATATTTTAAAGCAAAATTTTAAAGTAATTTATGTGTTGGCAAAGCTGAAGTTTCAGCATGATTACTCCAGTCTTCAATGTCACACGATCCTTCAGAAATAATTTGAATATGCTAATTTGGAGCACAAGGAATCATTTATTATGATTATTTATGTTAGAAAAAAGTGTGGCTCTTAATGTTTTTGTGGAAACCACAGTACATCTCTTCAGGATTCCTTTTGATTTATTTGAAATATATTTTTTGTAACAACTTTTGGTCAGTTTAATGTGTCTTTACAGAATAAAACTTTTGTTTTTAAACTTGTATGCCGGAAGTGTATCTAATATATTTTAATAAAAAATATAGATTTATATATGCTATTTTTATTTTGAGTACACATTTTAATAATGTATAATAATACATACATATTATACAGACACATAAGATAATATATCATGCAAATAATACATACTTAAAATGTTTATATTTATAAATATTTTACTCGTTAAATATTAGTGCTGTCAAATCGAATAATCATGATTAATCGCATCAAACATAAAAGTTTTTGCTTACATAATATGTGTGTAAATGTATTATTATTTTATATATGTCTGTTTATATACTGTATATACACATATATTTAAAATCATATATATATTATACAGTATATGTATATATTTACACAGACACACACACACACAGACATATATATAAATATAATAATATACACACACACATATTATATAAACAAAAACGTTCCCGTTAGATGTGATTACTCGATTTGACAGCACTATTAAATATATTTATACATATTCATATACTCTTAATAACATATATTAAGGTAATATACTTTTCAGTTTTTGGAAAAAATTTGCCACTACTTACTAATTTTAAAGGTAATGTATTTTTGACCATGTGACCATACTTTTTTGCCGTTTTATCTTTTGCACAGAGCTGCAGCTCACCTACCAGTGTGAATGTAGTATGGCCAATGCGCCTTCTCCTCATTGGTGAGTTTGGTGTCCTCTGTCGAGCCAGAGGGAAGCTGCATGTCTGCAGTGTCATTATCCTCCAGCCATGTTGGTTTTGATGATGAACCCTCTCCAGAAGGCCTCTCAGTGGAACGGGGTCCCTGCTCTTCCACTAATCCAGGGGCCGACGTAGAGTTCTCACTGTTAGCATCCACCCTCTCTCCTTCCCGCTCCCTGTGTTTTGAAGTTGGGATGGAGGCAGTTGGTTTTTGGGACACTGTCTTGGCCTGCTTTTTGTCCTTGACTGTCGCATCCTTCCCCCTTTTTTTCTTCTCATCTTCTTCCTGTTCCTCTTCCTCCTCCTCTTCCTCTTTTTCCTCCTTCTCCTCTCTTTCACTGTCTTCTTCCTGTTTGTTGTTAGCTTCAGTGGTGTCCTCCGAGGTGAGGACGTTGCTCTCAGACGGGGTGCTTTCGGCAGTTGGAGTGGATGTGTGCTGAGTGGGCGTGGGGCCTGAGTTTGTAGAGTGGGTTGGCCAAAATGATCCTGGGAGGGAAGAAATCACACTGCCACTGAAGCCCAGTCCAGCCAACAGAGTGCTGGTCACCACAGATGCAACAGTGGCTTGTCCTCCGCTGGATGGAGGCCCCATTCCCGTTGCCATGGAGACAAATGAAAAGGGCAGGCCGGCGGACGTCCAGGTAGAGGAGCCTGAGCTTATAGGGGCCATGTCTGCCGAAGAGGCGGGGGACAACGTGGGCTACAAACAGGGCAGAAGATGAAACGAAAAATTACAATGCGTGTAGGCAAGCAAATACACAGATTTGGAAATGATTAAACCAGTTACCCACCATTCCGGTTTTCACAATCCTTGTCCCCTCAAATATCCTTGTGGTGTTTGCTTGAAGAATAAATCACACAGTGTGACAATCAATATTAGAGTTGCCATGAAATCAAAATGGACAATTCTTGTTTGCTTGTTTGCAGTATGTATTATAAATTATTTCTCTGTGCACATCATCAGGCCTTTTCCACATAAATACATTTTCATTTAAAAAACAACAACATCTATTTCTGTTTTGGCCTTCCGTCCACACTGTGAAAACTGAGCTTTTTGAAAACGCTTTCCCAAGTGGATAAATTTGAAAATGATCCTGCCACAACAATAGCATGAGAACTTCATTATGTCTGTTCCATCTGTATCATCTCAGTCCGCTTTTATGAGGATTTACATATGCGGAGTAAGTTGAATTTCTAGAAACTTTTGAAAAACGCTTGAAAACGCTAGTGTGGACGGAAAGCGTTTTGAAACGAAAATGCCTTTTTCAAAAGTATTCGGATTAATGTAGACGTAGCCTTACTCTTTTAAAATCCACATGCTTTCATAATCTTTAAATCAGATAAATAACGCCCCCTCCTCTTGTAACGACAACTCTTTTTTACTCTGACGACAAGTTTACTGGCCAGAGGGCGGGGCAACCTGTCACTCACATGATATTGACCAATAGCAAACCATAACTCTCTCATCTATTCTCGATGGTTGGACAAAAGTAAGTCCTTCCCTATATTTTTGTCAAGTTCGAGAAGCCGTTTAACTCGGATTTATGTGACAAAACGTTTCTTGCCGACTTCAAGGCTCGGTCAGCAGCAGTAATTGATCATTTTTATTTTTAAGAACAGAAAGCCAAATAAAATCAGACAAACCTTTGAATAAAAGTGTTTGGCTGAAATCACTGCGCTGATCTCTTTGACATACAGCTTGCACTCTGAAGAGATACAGGACATCTGGAGACACAAGTGCGATGACTGCCCTCTGCAGGAGACATACGACACACCATACATTTAAATAACAGCACAACTCATAGATTATTGGATAGAAATTGGATCGCTCAGAATCTCCTTCTACTCATACAACCTTTGCAGTATGTATAATGTGTGCATTGTATTTCAAATAAATACTTTTAAACTTTCTATTCATCAAAAAAGTATCATGTATCTAATATATTAATCAGATTTTGAGAGCATTTAATTGAACAAAAATTACATAGCTGCAAAAACAAAATTCTATATGTGTATATCCGCTAAAAGTCAACTTAGTTTTACAATCTTATTTAGATGGCCTCAAAACTAACAGACATAGATTAAAACTCACAAAACTTCAATATTGATTTCAAGCTGTCTTCAACTGACCAAAATGAAATCTAATTTAAGCATGAATGTTGGACACAACCAGAGTGTCCCTTCAACGACTACACACAAATCCAAAAACCTCATTACACAACACACAGTAAATACGACAGGATGTTATTTTCCGAAACCGAAATGTCAAAGTAAATTAAACATTTGCCATTATTATTTGTATAAATTGACACTTCCAATGTCCTGCTCCATCTTTCAGACATCCACAGTCTCCCGGAAATAGATAGATATTCATTTGAATTTCATATACCCACAGTTGGTCTAGATTTGCTGGCACAACCTGTGCTGTGCTGGGCTCAAAATTGAAATAAAAATGTAAATGTTGAGGCAAAAAGATGAGGGAGTCATCATGGTATGTAGAGTGAAAGAAAGTAATTGGACTTTAAGCGTGGCAGTTATATCCCTTACCCAAATCCAAATCTTATTTGACCAAGGCTAAAAATGACTGACAGGCCTCATCATAAAAAAATCCTTCAACTGGCTTGACACTGTCTTGTTGTCATGCAAACTGTGTATGTGTGAGGCTGCTCCAATAAGGTGACTGACAGACATGGGTGCAAGTCATTCATTAGACTTGAGGGAAAAAAGACAAAATACTGTCCAAGTCCATCAAATCGATGAGAGCAGCCCATCCATCAGAATTATGCTGGGAACCAGAAGGCAAGACCTTACAGGCAGTGACATCATGCTTCAATTTTCGTATCAAGGGTGAAATTACACAAATATACATATACATTTTTTCCAACTAACTGAACTGGCCCATCACACCAATCGGGCCCCCTGCCCAGGAGACACTGTCTGCGATAGTGTCTTAATCGGGTGCAATTGTAGGATTTTGATTTTCAGTGAGAATGTGTAGCAAGAGACCATTGCCTAAATGGTACCTCTTTGTATATTGGCAACACTATATTACTATATAGTGACTCAAAAAGTACCCTACCAACCAGTACTGAATTGGTAACAAGCCAATACTAAAACCAGTTTTTCTACAGTACGGTTCAAATTGGTACATGTTTAGGCTACACTTTGACAAAAAAAAAAATTGTCATCATATCACTATTATTAACAAGCATTGCTGTTAACTCACTAAAAAACAAAAATATGGACCCGGGGCTCAACACTAAGGATTTTTTCTTCTGGCCTGGTCAGATCACAGATCACAAAAACTAATACTACCCTAACTAATATAGTTAAAATAGCTAACCAAGTTAAAACATTAAAGGGATAATTCACCCAAAAAAAGAAAATTCTCATCCTCATGTTGTTCCAAGACTTTTGTTCATCTTTGGAACACAAATGAAGATTTTTTTGATGAAATCAGAGCTTTCTGTCCCTCCCAAAATTCATTAAGAGATTGTAAAACGAATCCATATGAATTAAGCCGTTTAGTCCAAATTTTCTGAAGAGACATGCTCGCTTTATATGATGAACAGACTGAATTTAGGCTTTTATTCACATATAAACTTTGATTTAACTGCAATAACCCTGGTCTTAACTCTTATTCATTTTTTTCGTTGTAGATAACTGCCGACAAGTCTGGGCACTACAACCCATCTCGAGATCCTGGGGATGTAGTGACAGAGGTGTTCCATTACATTGCTTTCTGTCTAGCTCATGAATCTTCAGCAGGGGGTCTATGATCCCCAAAGGGGTCCATAATGGTACTGCAATTATTATTTTTAACTTATTTGGGAAGCCAATACATATATGCATGATATGCATGAAACAAACAAAATATGATGCTAATTTCAACTAAAAAGTAAGACTTTAGTCAAAGAACTCATTGTTAATCCCACATTAAAGGGATACTCCACTTTTTTTGGAAATAAGCTCATTTTACCACTCCACCAGAGTTAAACAGTTGGGTTTTACCGTTTCCGAATGTATTCAGCCGATTTTCTGATTTTTAGAAGAATATCAGTAACTAGACAGTTTCTGGTCTCATTGACTTACATAGTATTTGTTTTCCTACTATGGAAGTCAATGAGACCAGAAACTGTCTGGTTACTGATATTCTTCTAAATATCAGAAAATCGGCTGAATGGATTCGAAAACGGTAAAACCGAACTGTTTAACTCTGGGGGAGTGGTAAAATGGGCCTATTTCCAAAAAAGTGGAGTATCCCTTTAAAAAATAGTAAATAAAATGCATAATATACTTCACTAATAATGATCATATCATGATTTTTTAAATGTTTTTGGAAAAAAAAAATCTATGCTCACAAAGGCTGTATATAATTTGATACAAATATTATTTAAAGATAAAATAAAATATTATCTTTAAAATAATTGCTTCCTATTTTAATATATTTTCAAATGTAATTTAATTCCAGTGATGGCAAAATTTTCAGTTTGTCTTCAGTGTCACATGATTCTTCAGAAATCATTCTAATAAACAGATTTGGTGCTCAAGAAGCATTTCTTCTTCTTATTATTATTATTATAAACATCAATGTGCAAAACAGTTAAAAAAAATGTTCTGGAAACTATGATACAATTTTTTTACCTGATTATCTGATGTATAGAAAGTTCAAAAGAACAGCATTTATTTGAAATAGAAATATTTTGTAACATAATAAAAGTCTTTACTGTCACCACTGATCAATTGATCAATGAAAAAAAATATATCTTACTGACCCCCAACTTTTGAACAGTAGTGCATAACATTAATATGGACTTTATGCATTTTATTTAACAGGGGCTTCTTCTCTCTATCGACCAAAAGGAGAAAAAGGTTGAAGGTCGAGTTGTGTGTGCGTTTCACTTACATCTTTAGTCAAATGTAACCTCAACACAGTGATTGGATAACCGGTTGAGCTAAAGGCTTGCGGTGGTTGCCACAATGAATGTGATCTTCTGTAATGATCAAACTGCTTGCCCTTTCATTGTTGGGAAGCTTACCGTGCTGTGTTCACTGCTCTGCGTGAAGGTCTTCTCAAAAGGCATTTCATCCTTAACCCAGCTGTAGGAGACAAGGAAGTCCAGTATAGGCGGGTGGTAGACAGCTGACGGTCTGTCCCAGGTCAACACAAGTGCAGTTCTGTTCAGTGGATGAACCTTCATGTTGTCAGGGATGCTGCTGCAAACTGGATAGAGAGAGGAGAAGCAGAGCGATGAGATAAGACTGATAAAAACAAGGAGGAAGAAGGTACAGTTGTTCTCATTTGATTAGGGATGTGTGATTGGAGATAAACAGGTGGAATTACGGGAGCGGAGCCAGATCTCTGGCGTGCAGGTCCAAGACTGCAGCCCCCAGGTGAAAATAAATCTTTTATTGCTGTCTGAGTCACCAAAGCGTTCTCACTAGAAACTGCTTCAAAGTGGAAAATAATACATGAGTTCATCTCAATCTGCCTCCAGGCTTTTCAAACAGCCTTGCGTGGCTGTGGCCGCGTGCACTGCTATACCCAGTGGTGGATGAAGTACATGCTAGTTAAAATGCGGATGAAATATTACTGCGGTAAAAATACACTACCTTTTAAAAGTTTGGGGTTGGAAAAATCGGTCATGGTTTTATTTGATGAAAAATGCAGTAATATTGTGAAATATTATTACGATTTAAAATAATTGTTATCTATTTTAATGTAATGTAATTTATACCTGTGATGGCAAAGCTGATTTTTCAGCAACAAGTCTTCAATGTCACATTATCCTTCTGGTGCGCAAGAAACATTTCTTCTTATTATTATTATATATGTTTTCAAACTTTCAAACGGTACTAAATACACAAAAGCGTTTACTTTTACATGTACTCATATCGTAAATATATCACGATTAACCGCATACAGTGAAAATATTTGCAAAGAAAAGCCTTCAAATTAATATAATATACATATTGTGGGAGAGAAGCCGAATGTGTGTTTAAATATCATTTCAACATATCAGTACTGAAAGCAACAATGGATAACTCACCTCAGATCTTGAAAATAAAGGAAACAAGAACATTCTTACTGTCAACACTGTGTTTTTAATAACGTAAAAATTGTGTAATATTTTATTATTTATTTAGCGATGTAATCGTATATTGTGCCAGGTTAGGAAGTGTTATTAAAAGGATACTCCACTTTTTTTTTGGAAACAGGCTCATTTTACCACTCCCCCAGAGATAAACAGATGGGTTTTACTGTTTTCAAATCTCATTGACTTCCATAGTAGGAAAAATTATACTATGGAAGTCAATGAGACCAGAAACCGTCTGGTTACTGATATTCTTCTAAATATCAGAAAATCAGCTGAATGGATTCGAAAACGGTAAAATTTCCAAAAAAAAAGTGGAGTATCCCTTTAAGAGCATTATCATGCACACTAAAACATGTCTCACCATTTTTCTGACAAAAAAAAAAAAAATCCAAATACAGAGAACTCATTGTTGGTGCTTTTTTGATGTCAGAGCCATTACAAACATGAACTCTAAGATTGTTTTGCAGCAAAAAAGAAAATCCTAATCAAATCTACCCTAACCAGGCTTTCTAGCAGGTATTTAGCCATTCATCCTCACAAAATCTGAATCCGCTGTGTGATGTGACAATCACGACCAATATTACAAAATATTAGAAATTTTGCAGATCAGATCTAGAATGGGAAAACCTAGACAACATACGGCAAATTTAGATTTGCTCTGCAAGTTAAGTCTGGCAAAGAGCTCATTCAAGCCCATTTCTAATCTGTTGAAATCTTGGGACCAATCAGAAACATTGGAGTGGGCTTTACACGATGACGACAGCACAGCAACAGTGAAGCAGATTTTGTACATTTACAAAGATGGATGCCGCCAAGAAAACAACCACACCACACCATTTTTGACCCACATATGCATCTTTGGGTTAATGTGGTAACGTATTTTAGCTTTTTAGCTAGCACCATTTGATTCCCTGACCCTGAAAACGTGGGTTTATCAGTTAAAATCAACATTCCAGCTTATTCAGAAGCCGAGATAATACAAATTTTAGATTTACGGCGGCCATTTTAGAAAAAAATCAATATGGCCGCCACATAGACATCTTGGCAAATGCAAACATTGATTTTCTGACTCCTTATACAACAACCTTTCCAAAAATGTATAGTTTAGCAAATCCCCCAAAAATTCCCACAAAAATATATAGGGAACCTGACCACCAAGAGTGCATGCATTAACTGCTGCATGGATTTAACTAAGTTTTTCCTATTAAATTTATACCTTTTTAAAATCTCACTAGCAGCCACACTTCAACTTCAACTCACGGTGGTAACTTTCATTAGTTTTGAGCACATTACATATTGTACAAAATAAATAACTGGACACATACACATACTTTACAGTTTTATTAGTTATTTGACTTGGTTTTCTGTTTGGGTGCACACATTTAGTTAACTTTGTCAATTTAGCTAATATCAGGTTCATTATCTTTAAGTTACATTCTGTAAAGTTAATACCATTTCTTTTTGTGTTACCAGTTCCTGGGGAGTTGCTGTTGGGAGTCTCCGGCTGGGTGACAGACAGGCAAAAGGATTTGCAATTGACTCTCAGCTGTTTAAGTAGGGGAGTGGCTAATTGGACTGTACCATGTATTCCCATTTCATGGGGGTGGCAGAATATTACATTTTTGAGCTTTTTGTTCTTTTTCTTTGCTATTTATACTTTCTTATGATTTATTTGATTGATTTGTCCTTAGTTCATATATGGTAGCGTTGGTTTGACATGTGTTGTAATTATTGTGGTTTGTTTATATACTACGTGTTTGTCTACCACTTTTGTGTCAGAATGGCCTGATCAGCCACTTTCCCCATGTTTCAGTTTAGGGAGGTCTGTTTTTGTTTTGTTCATCCTATGTTAAGGGTATGCTACCTGAGCTAAGTTTTGTTTAGTTGACCTCTTTTTTGGGCCCAGAACTTTCAGTTTTTTTGGAAATAAAAATTTATATTTTTGAAAATGACTCCTCATGCATGCCAGCTTGGTCCCTCACACTGAGTAAAAGTAAAACTAAAAAGTACAAATTATGGCTACAGAGCCACTGAAAAGACGAACAGATGTAATTTGCACGATTGACGTCTCTTATCACACAAATCATTCGGTGGGATGTGTTCTTGTCAAGTTGGGCGGACCGCATAAGTGGCGCTTGATAAGGTCATTATGCCAAAAGCCTCTACTCTTAATGTGTATATATCAGCATTAGCGACCTGTCAACAAGCCTGTGATAAACATGTCTGTGAAACGAGAGGCAGATCGCAAGAACACAAGAAGTGAAACGAGGACGAGGGGGTGATTAGTGAAAGGGCATCTGCTGTGGAAGTCGGCCTCGAGAGCTCTGTTAGCACGGGTGACTCAGCGAGAGCCCATTATTTTCATCAGTTCAATCATCTGCATGCTAATGACTGCCGCCATTACTGTCCGGCAGAGATAACGCTGAGTTTGATGATTCAAATTGACTCTATTCCCATGGCGGTTTTTTGGGTTATGTAGTAAACAAGTTAAGATGTCAGCACTGGATGTGCTGAGGGACAATAATGCTGTGTGCTTCACAGGTATGTATAGTACATAGCACTTTCCACAATTAGGGTACATAATAGGACTTGAAATAGTTTAAGAATGAATTAATCATTTATTCATTATTAACAACTTTTGTAAAAATCTTTATGATCTGCATCTTATTATTTTCAAGATCTGAGGTGAGTTATCCATTGTCGCTTTCATACAATTTTTTACTATTTTTTATACTCATATATGTATGCATATATATATATATATATATATATATATATATATATAATCATTGACTCAACAAGGTGCTAATGCATTTTTTTTCATGCATTTAAACAATGCCCAATTGGCACTAAGGGGCCTAAAGTGTGCCAAGAAAACATTCCCCACACCATTACACCACCACCACCAGCCTGCACAGTGGTAACAAGGCATGATGGATCCATGTTCTCATTGTGTTTACGCCAAATTCTGACTCTACCATCTGAATGTCTCAACAGAAATCGAGACTCATCAGACCAGGCAACATTTTTCCAGTCTTCAACTGTCCAATTTTGGTGAGATCTTCCAAATTGTAGCCTCTTTTTCCTATTTGCAGTAGAGATGAGTGGTACCCGGTGGGGTCTTCTGCTTTTGTAGCCCATTCGCCTCAAGTTTGTGCATGTTGTGGCTTCACAAATGCTTTGCTGCATACCTCGGTTGTAACAAGTGGTTATTTCAGTCAAAGTTGTTGATCTATCAGCTTGAATCAGTCGGCCCATTCTCCTCTGACCTCTAGCATCAACAAGAAATTTTCGCCCACAGGACAGCCGCATACTGGATGTTTGTCCCTTTTCACACCATTCTTTGTAAACCCTAGAAATGGTTGTGCGTGAAAATCACAGTAATTGAGCAGATTGTGAAATACTCAGACTGGCCCGTCTGGCACCAACAACAATGCCACGTTCAAAATTGCTTAAATCACCTTCCTTCCCTATTCTGACATTCAGGCCCCGTTTACACGAGAACGCTCGCGGGTGAAAACGTAAAAATATTTTATCGGATGTGCCTTTCGTTTACACGGCGACGGCGTTTTTGAGGCTTAAAAACGCAAAAAAGTGAAACCACCCTCCAGAGTGGAATTCTTAAAAACGCTCCACCGCCTCGTTCCCGTGTAAACGGTAAAAACGCAAAAGTCTGCTTGACAGTGAAGTTTGTACGCAGGCGCGTGCACTTGGTGTTGCTGTAGTATGCACTCCTAGCTGCCTGAAGTGCATACTACATTGAATTTCACACACTTTTGCGTCACCGTTTGCACGCGGAATTCCCACACAAAACGCTCGTCTAAACGCAGAATAAAAAAAGATGCCGCAACGCCACTTTTGCGTTTTCTCTTCAGAATCGTTTCCGTGTAAACATAGCCTCAGTTTTAAGTTCAGGACCACATCCATAAATGCATTGAAGCAACTGCCATGTGATTGGTTGATTAGATAACTGCATTAATGAGAAATTGAACAGGTGTTCCTAATAATCCTTTATGTGAGTGTATATGATTTAAGTGTAAGGAAAGTGCCACAAAAAAAAAAACAATGATAAAAAGATGAATTATTGCAAAGGTTTTTCAAATGTGTTTGCTTCGAAAACACCAGAATTGCTTTTTGGCCGCACAGTGTTCATTTGTACGGGTTTATTTTTAGAGGGAATATTAATGACGATTATTCCGCCTTTCGGCTGTGTTGCATCACTCCAGACTTCATCACAACCAATAGCAATCAATTCCCTCAGCCGGAGAGGAAAACAACGCTATCATTAACGCACACAGTACACCGTCCCCCAGTTACTGGGCTTGGCTCAGAGCGCTGCACTGCTGTAGTCACTGCATTAATAAATCCTATTTATTCAGTCTGTCTCAAGAGCAATGGATATCTTAAAAAACAACTAGCTTTGCACTTTTATGCATGAGATGAATGAGAAGGAACCCAAACATGACGTCTATGAAGAAAAAACTGAACCGAATAATCTCAGTCCCCGTTGGAAATGTACTGATGTTACATTTATAAAGACTTTGCTGAAATGATCATGGACATTGTTATAAATAAAGCGAATTCACTACTGTATTTTCTAATGATAGGATTCTCTTACCATATAATGGTTGGAATTAACATAGAAAAAACTTAATACAAGAATCTTCCTCCTTGATTGGGCCGACTGACAGGCCGATTTTGGGAGGAAAGGCATCATACCTCGTGAAGATTCTGTGTCTGCAGCGCTGGCCATGCTGTCTGTCATGACGTCGGGCATCCAAGCATCCATCAGAGCTGATTTGAATATTTGACGGCTGTCGAGATCTTGAGTGGGCCGATGGTTATTCCTCAGGTAATCCACGGACTTCACATGATCCTGCTGCTCTGTAGTGAAGATGGAGTAGAAAGCCTCTAGCTACATCAAGAGAAAGGCAGAAAGAGAAAGAAAAAAAAATCCAAAAGTCATCTTCACTTTTTATTTTGCTTCGCTACAGCTATGATACAGAGACATCCACTATCGAATTGCTTGCTTGTGTATTTTGTGGATGGAGTAATGATGAGAGGGGTGCTGCATTTTAACAGTCATATTATCATTCAACCAAGTAAAAAAAAAAAAAACCCTTAAAAATAAAAATAAATAAATAAATAATATTATAATTATTATTAAGACTAATAAAATTACTATTTTTATATTATTACAAACAAATAACACAATAATATTTGCAAATGTAAATACAGGTATGGTCACAGATATACTTTGCGATAGAATAGAAATCCATTTTGAAAAAGCACTATTACTGGTGAAGATTTCCATTTCTACACTGTAATGTGTGTTATATCGACAACACGTACATACATAGATGAATGCATACATTTGTTTAGTACATCTTCTGCACCGTCTCATTTCCAGAAACATTTGAACGAATAGCAGATGAGACACATTACTAGTGTAATATTGTATATTTGTGTTTGTGCGCATGCTTGCAGATGGTACAAATATGACACAGGAGAAAAAACACGAGCCAATTTCAAGCATAGTGCACACAGCTGGATGTGATACATGATCAAATGAATGTGATGTGCATGTAAGCATGATTATGTGTGTGTGTGTTCGCCAACCTGGTGGTAGGACAGGTGAACAGGCCGACTGAAGATGATCCACTCCACGACCTTACTGCAGGGAGGTGTAGTGAGCGAGCCAGTGTAGCGGTAATAACTTCCCAAGGATGATGGCAATAGATCCTTCAGTATGAACGAACCAAGGTTTGTTTCCTTCTCTGTTTAATAAAAGACACAGAATACTCACTCAAAGACTGAACGAGATCTCATGAAACCTACATTGAAGTACGATGAGGCAAAAAGATGATGTGGCACGTACACACGTTTTAGTGGACATTTTGTTAATTCCTCTGGTATTTCGAAATAATAACGTCTGTTCAGCTTTCTCTTTATTTCCATCGTAACTGTGTGGGCCAAGTTTCTGACAAATAGGACCTGGGAGGGAGTTTTTATAATATTTTCAGGTACACTACCATTCAAAAGGTTGGCGTCAGTAAGATTTTTTTTATTATTTCTTTACATTTTTTCATACTTTTCTTTAGTTAAGACACCGACGACAAGGGTAATGATGCTGAAAATTCAGTTTTGCCATCACAGGAATAAATTAAATTTTTAAATAGACAAGAGCTGTTTTAAATTGTAATAAAATTTCACAATAGTACTGTTTTACTGTATTTTTGAGCAAATAAATGAGCATAAGACACTTCTTTTTACAAACCGACTCCAAAGTTTTGAACGGTAGCACATTTCTCTTGAACTGTCTCCTTGATCCTAAAAAGATCATTCTAAATTCCTCATGATATGAACATCAAGATCAAATAACCTTAAATGGATACTCCACTTTTTTGGAAATAGGCTCATTTTACCACTCCCCCAGAGTTAAACAGTTGAATTTTACCGTTTTCGAATCCATTCAGCCGATTTTCTGATATTTAGAAGACTATCAGTAACCAGACAGTTTCTGGTCTCATTGACTTCCATAGTAGGAAAAAATATATACTATGGTAGTCAATGAGACCAGAAACTGTCTGGTTACTGATATTCTTCTAAATATCAGAAAATCGTCTGAATGGATTCGAAAATGGTAAAACTCAACTGTTTAACTCTGGGGGAGTTGTAATATGAGCCTATTTCCAAAACAAGTGGAGTATCCCTTTAAAAAAATAAATTTTCCTCTATTAGAACCAATATGTTGCTCTGAAGAAGCTATAATGCAACAATATGGCAATTTTTAATCTCCAAAAAGCCATACAACCAACACAAGCACTGTATATACAGTGAAAAAAGGTTATAGAAAAAAAAAACTTTACAAACATAACTTTACAAAACTTTAAAAACACTTTACGCTGAAGCTAAAGTGATTGATTATTTTATTATAGGTGTGCACTCTGCAAGCTGTTCATATGGTTACATTTACCGTGATGGACCACTCGTTTAAGACCCGAGATGATGGGCTCAGCTGCAATGTTGTCTTTCTTCGACACCTGTGAGAAACAGACAAACGCAACACGAAATTAGCAATTATTCCGTTTCCCTCTCTGTGCAAGAAACACAACTATTATCGAACTCAAGTTTTCTGTGTTCTCCGCTTATGCAACATTAAAAACTAGAGCATGCTGACATAAGCACCTTTTATTCAGGTTGATGGAGAAGCTCATTCAGGTCAGAGATGAAATATACTCACTTGTGCTCTCTGAGGATTCATTTGGTTGAACTAGGTGGGAATAAAAAATCCCAAGGGAACCACCAATACGGGAGCTCCACATCGATTAACTATATAAAACCCCCAGGAACGGACATGACACACTCCACATGACACCATCCGTCTAAGCGCTAATAGCGGTAAGCCATAACGCTGTCACATGTGGGCGAAGATGTTTAAGTCCATCGACGTAGGTTATTCTTTCACCGTTTGGCAACGGATAAACATAGGACACACCTGCGTTCTACTTTCAGCCTGAAGAATAGGTCTGTCACATTAGTTAAGGTGTGTGAAAACATACTGTATGAGAGTGTGCGAAGCATGTTAGTGAATGAAGGGGGAATGAATGTGGCGCTGTGTGGCAAAAAAGCTTATGTTCTTTTCACGGATCCTCACGCTGACCTGCTAAGCCTGTTTTTCTCTATATATTCATATGACATCCCTGAATACTAAGGCTATGGCACCACAAATCTTCTTCTTTCTTGGCTTGACTCATTAGGAAAACCGTGAAATTTGTGCCATTTTCACCCTCGATAAGACCATTCGTCACAGTTGAAAGAGAAGAAAAAGTACAAATAAACCAATATAGGAGACACGGTGCTGGTAAGAGCTCTATTGTATGTGTTTTTGAATTGTGATGTCACTTCCTTCAACTCGTCCCTCGGTTTGTAAAAGCAAACAAACAAATTGTAAGCTTGCATTTGTATTAAAGCACTATAATTCTTCTACACTATCGTTCAATAGTAAGACTTTTCTTTGACAGAAATTTATATTTTTTATTTCAGTTGATCAAAAGTGACTGTTAAGACATTTAGATTGTTACAAAAGATTTCTATTTCAAATAAATGCTGTTATTTTCAACAATCAATTTATCAAATAAACATGAAAAAAAAAAATGTATCATGGTTTCCATTAAAAAAACAAACCTTACAAACCCCAAAATCTTGAATCTCATCCTTTTAGCAATCGGACTACTTTTCTACATGGATACTATATGTCTCATCATTATGCAGGTCCAGATGGAATCAGTGCGGAAACAACAAAGTATGAAGATTTTTCTGGAAAATCTGCAGAATAAACCACAATAATTTCACTAATATACTCATAAATAAAAAAAAAATGAAATCCCCCTGTAGTCAATAATTTTATCCAACAAAACTCATCTTTGATTATCAAAATAACATATTTGTTTTTTCTTTAAATTTTGCTTTCTTGATTTAAACAAGCCTTTAAATAGCTGTAATGCAACTCTGCACCCTTGGCTCATTTAGTATACGCGGTTCTATAAATATGCAAATGAGCCCCGCCTCCACGCACTCACACCAGCTCAGAGATCCATGACGTGATTGGTTAAAACGTTGTTTGTGACATCAGAAACGCCAGTGATTTCAAACAGTCGCATTGTTTTAGACTGTCTTTGGTTCACTGCAATTTTAAGGAGAGAACACTCAGCAATGCTGTTGACTTATGAATTTGCACATGGTTTGTCTTAAACCATATTAAAAACACCACATATACATAAACAAAATTAAAAGCTTGATTTTCACCACATGGGGTCTTTAATAAAATACTTCTCATCCGATTACATGGCCAACCAGAGCCTAATATTGATCTCTTGGTTGCCATACAATGGTTTATGAGAATTGGAAAGAGCTTTATTGCAAAGTATGTTAACATACTACATGCTAACCTGCAAAATATTGACCTCTTGGTTGCCATATAATGGTTTATGAGAATTAGATAGAGCTTTATTGCAAAGTATGTTAACACACTTGACTTGTAGTCAAGACCGCCTAAAACGAGACCAAGACACTACCAAGACCAGAGGGTATCGTAGCTCAAATGGCGGTGCGCTCACCGTCATCTGTCAGTTGTACCCTAAATCTCCTGAATGAAGTTAAAACCCATCATGTCACTGATATGTGTTTTTCTAAATATTAATACATTTTTTTAAAGCTACACTGTGTGATTTTTACCCCCATCTAGAGGTGAAAACATATATGACCATCCAGTGAACATTAGTTTCTGTTCCTCCCAATTCCGATTTCGTTTTAACTCCTACGGTGGCCAATGTAGTCCAAGATTAACATGGCTTCCAGTTCGACCTCGTCCATGAGTGTTAACTCAAACGTAAACGCAAAAGGCGAAGCTTGAATTAACGGGTATGTCCCTCTTTGGCTAATGTACTTTCAAGATGGAGGGGCAACATTAGAACCCCTTATCCGTATGTATTTTCAATGGCATATTATACACTCACGAGAATACTTTATTACTTGAACGAAGTAAATGTACATTAATGAGCACATATATTTTTGAAAGAACTAAGTGTTTTTAGCTAAGAATAAACTAAAAGAAATACACAGTGTAGCTTTAAATCAAGTGGTCAAAGAGCTCGTTGCCGCTGCGATCAGTGGCGCGAATACGGTTTTCTTGCGTGTCTTCACTCGGACGCGTGTTTCAACCCTCGACCTCTATGTCAGTCTGAGACAGCGAGACATAGACAAGACCGAGAGATCCGAGACCAAGACAAGACTGAGACCACGTAAAACCGGTCTCGAGACATACATCACTATAACACACATAAGGAATTTGTCTTGGTGACAGGAGCTTCCAGCGCAGAAGAAAGTACAGACAGTACTGACATTATGGATGAAAGACCGCATAGACCTTTGTAAAGACAAGGTTTCTAGGCCACTGTTGTGCTAGTCTCACAGAAACACTTCTGAAGAAGCTTAGTCCTATTATTTGATGTATGTCCTATTGCAAAGCCTTGCCCCTTAGACTGTCATTATTCTTTTAGAAGCTAAAGCAAGGAGCAAGTTTATTCTATCATGAAGCTAGACTTTACTGTGAGAAAAGAGAGAGAGAAAGATGGCTAGAGGGCAGCAGAGAATGTCTGTGCTTGCTTTTACCTGTTGCTAACGGTGGAAATAGGTCCTGAGGCTATTTAGGCCCGAACCAATTTTAGCCTCTTTCTCTCTTTGAGAAGGTATCATGAGCTATAAAGCTCCATATAGCCTGGTAAACATTGGAAAATTGCAAAAAAAAAAAAAAAAAAATCAAAGAAGATCTTCACCTGAAAGAAGACAGCCATGGCGGCGATGATTCGTCTCTCCTTTATCGCAGTGCTCAGACTGTCAAAGTCATCCGAATTGTAGAAATAAATCTGCATCTATGAGGCAAAAAGAATGGAACAGGGTTTTATAACAGCATTCATATTCGACAAGGTATGAAACGGCTCATTCTAATGTTCTGCTTTGACTTTCCTGTTTAGTAAACACAATGCACTGTGGTATCAAAATTGGTACAGTACGCTGTCAAATCCTAGCGAATTGATATTCCTCTCATCATCTTCACACACACACACAATAATGGAATATCTGTCATATCCTACTTCTCTCATCACTCCACATTTTGACATCGGAGACAACGAAGGATTATACGCTCTCTCTCTCCGAGGACGGATTTAGGAAGAAAGCGAACCTCAGAACCAAATCCCCTCAGCGCGTCGCAATAAACAACATGTCTTTGTTGCCTTAAACATTGTCTCTGAACAAACGCACAAAGTGCCGCGTGTCAAATAAATGCTAAATCTACTATTACAGAAAAAAACAGGGACGATTGTACAAAGAGAGAGGGAGAGAGAGGGAAGCGGGATGAATGGCATGTCAAAGCTTGCAGCAGCTGAGCAATCGTGAAAGAGATCGTTGAAAGGCAGGGAATAAGATTAAGCCTCGCTATGACAATCACGTTCCAATTGAGCTTATTTCCTGGCAGCCTCTCTATTTGCCTGTCGATGTTGTTCTCTCTACATTTTGTATTGTAGACTTTGCTTTAGCACATTTCCCTGGTCATTTAATGGTGCATGTGAGAAAAACAGCAAGCTTTCAACTAATGGGGTGGCAGCCTCTTTTGATAAGGTTGCGGACGGGAGAGGAGAAAACAACGCTAAATGCAAATAACAAAACGCAGCTAGCCATTTAATAGTAGCCTTGATTGGCGTTGTGTCCAGTCAATCTTAGAAACTAGTCAAATTAGCTATGGTAAAAAAATTAAGTGTAAAAAATATGACCTAAACTACATTAAGAACAGGTTACAGGTTTAGTATTGGCCCCTGTAAAAGACATTGTTATGTGGAAACAAAGTTTTTAGTACAAAGTTTAAGTTTTATAAGCTCAAATGGTCGCCTTGCTCTGTTCTGTGATGCGCGTTCGTGACTTTCCTATTCGAACTCGTTCATCAAAATGTCAACAAATCTTTTCCCGAGTCAACTCGTTCATTTCGTTCGTTGAATGAACCAAATGACATGAAAAAAGATTCGTTCGTTTTGATAAAGGAGTTCGAAAAGGCGAGTCACGAACGCTCATCACAGAACAGAGCAAGGCGACCATTTGAGCTTATAAAACTTAAACTTTGTTATTTTTTTTAAATGAGCGATCGTTTCACTTGATAAGACCCTTATTCATTGTCTGAAATCGTTTAAAGCCCTTTGAACAGTTTGTAGTTAGCACTAAAACTGTCTTTTGGACCTTGAACCGTTGCCATTGGCCATTCAATTGGTTCCCATTGAAGTCCATTATATGGAGAAAAATCCTGGAATGTTTTCATCAAAAACCTTAATTTCTTTTCGACTGAAGAAAGAAAGACATGGACATCTTGGATGACATGGGGGTGAGTAAATTACCAGCAAAAGTGAACTACTCCTTTAACTGACTCTGATTTGGGTGGTTTCTCCCAGCCCCATACAACGTCACTTCCCTGTCTTTAACTTTAGCTCTGACTGGTTTATTTCACGTTAAACCACACCTATGAATAATGAAGCTATTTCAGACCAACCCCTTTTAAACTTGCGTCGGGCGCAAGAGCCATTTATCCCGCTGGCAAAAGACCCGCCCACAAAGATACTTGCACTTTGCGCTTGATACTTGCATTTCAGATCGTTAAAATAGGGCCCTTTATAGTGTCAAGATTAACACTTTCTGGACTGAAGCAACTTAGGTTTACTTAAGTATTCATAGATTCAAAAATCATTTTAAAATGTGAATCTGACTTTTGAGGAACATTTATTTGTACATCTGTCAATCATCACTGTATTGCATTGTACCCCACAATTAAAACTACAGAGCTTTGATGAAGCATTTCAATATAATCTTAAGACATATTTTGGGAGATATAGAGTGACAACTGATATATATATATGCATTATTTCTCTTTAACAACATCTGCACCAAATTGCATGTTTTTCTCACTTTGGGCCTCTGAATAAAAACGAGTTGTTTTTTCCCTCTATTGCATTGTCTTGATTGCTGATCATTCACTCTGCACACATGCATCATATGAATAAAACTAAATCGCATGTGCAAGTAAAAACTTGAACTGTTACATGATTTATGCACAATTGATTTATTACAGGAAGGAGGTACAGTAATTGAAGTTTTCGGTGTACACGTGAGTAACAGTATGTTGGATACATTCAGCTCTTAAAGCGACAGCAGCCGAATAAACCTATTGCTGTCTCTGTCCTCGATCTTTAATCTAACAACAAAAGACAGAGAAAATCATTCACTGCCCTTGACGGGTTGATATATGTATTGACATATATACACACACATACGCATACATATTTTTCTGATCTTTTCATGCAGGCTTTACCGGGTAAACATCTGTAATGAAAGCAGTGTGTGCTAAAGTGTAATTCTTGGGGTTAAAAGTTCATTCAAATACTAATGGTGATGCTTGCTTTGGCAAGCAACACTAATATAAGTGGCAAAAAGGGCAAAAAATAAAATTAACACTATTGCTGTCGTAGTTTAATTTACTGCGCAAGATAGAGCCCAGAGGTCAACAGAAGAAGTCGAGAGATAATTGGATGCACCTCCAGTCTCTGGCTTCAGTGTGTTTGAGTTTTAAATCACTAGATAATGCTTAGAGGCTATCCAGCGGCGTACAGATACACATCAATTGTATTTCTGTGTAAAAATGGGATGTATGGAGGGAAGTCGATTCGTCTAATGAGAAAGTGCTGCCAGAGAGGTGGATCCAGCCCAGGTCGTCTGACCTCTGTGCCAGCTAATTTCGAACAAACTTAGACTGATGAATACAAATGATTTCGCCTTCCCATCCACCAAATTGTTGTTGTGTAGACACTATAATGATAGATAAGAAATACTGCTAGATCTTGGATAAAAGCCAGCAGAGTTTGGCTCAAAATTTAGTACTCGTTTCTACTTTGAACACATTCTGACCTTGTTCGAACACTGAAATAAAAATTAAATAAAGGGCTATTTCTGTGGCGGAGAGAGATATGTCCTTGGCGAAGCAACATACATGTTGAAAGAATTGCAGGCAAAAGTAAGGCAACAGAAAACGAACCCCCAAACAAAGTAATTAAGGCCAGACAATGTCAGAAGGGGTGGACAATGAATTAATTCGCTAATAAAGAGAAGAAAGAACAAAGTTAAAGTCTTTAATGAAAACCAATCAGTCTCCTTCAGGCCTATTTTAAATCACAGACTTTAATGGTGTCCATTTATTGTGTCTTCACAGGGGGAAATATATTACTCATTAATCACTAAACCTCATTAGCCAATTAGCTTCCTCCAAGAGCCAATACAGGGTTTATGGTGACCGAGAGTAAAGCACAGCACAAACACGTTTAGTTAATGAATCAAAATGGGACAGAAAACATGTGCGGGGGAAAAAGGCCAGCAAACAGCATACACTCGACTTAACACGTTCCAGTGTATAATGTGCGATTGCATAACGGTATTAAACTTGAATGCAGTGGTGCATCCAGTTCTCAGGCTATGCACCATTTTCACTGAAAAAAAGAGAGAAAGAAGTGTTGCTTCTTCTTCATTGTGAAGAGTTCAATGTGATTGAACTTAAACAGTGTTTAAGGCCAAATGGACAAGGTTCACAATCAAGAGCTAATACTAATCTTGTGCAAAATAATATCTGCCAGGCAAACGAGACAACGTTTCAACAGGAAGGTTGTTTTAAAGCAAGTAGCAGTTCCCTGTAAGGCATGCAAAAGGAATTATACTTCATTAAAGATTTATGGCATTTCAACATTGTTGTTGACTGAGATTAGCACTCGGGTTCTTTTCTCACATCCACGCAATTCATTCATAAAAAAATAATACTACTACTACAATAATACACTGGAGGTTAAAAGTTTGGAATAATTCATGTTTTTGAAAGAAGTCTCTAATGCTCACCAAGGCTGAATTTATTTGAAACAGTTAAACTGTAATATTTTAAAATATTATTATTCATTTTTGTGGAAACTTTGATACCAAATTTTTCAGGATTCTTTCCTGAATAGAAAGTTCAAAAGAATGGCATTTATTAGATTTTTTTTACAAAACATTATAAAATGTCACTAAATGACTCAATCTGATGTCTTCTTGTTGAATAAAAGTATTAATTTCTTTTTCTAAAGATCTTACTTACCCCACACTTTTAAATGGTTAGCGTATCACGGATGCCACAAAAATAGATATAGCGCAACTTTTTTTCAAGATAGGTAATAAGAAATGTTTCTAGAGCAGTAAATCAGTATATTAGAATGATTTCTGAAAAATAATGTGACACTGAAGACTGGAGTAATGATGCTGAAAATTCAGCTTTGCCATCAACAGGAATACATGTATATATTTATTTAAAATTTAAATAATATTTCACAATATTACTGTTTTTACTGTATGATTCATCAAATAAATGCAGCCTTTGTTCAAAAATATAAAAAAACGCATTATTCTAAACTTTTAACCACCGATGTATATGTTCATATATTATGTCTTATAGGGCTGTCAAACGATTAATCGCGATTAATCGCATCCAAAATAAAAGTTTGTGTTTACATAATATATGTGGGTGCACTGTGGATAATTATTTAAATACACATACATGCTTGTATATATTTAAGAAATATTTTCATGTATATACTGTATATAGATTTATATATAATTTATATTATATATAAATATTTTATATATAAATAATATTTTTTTATAAATATACATGCATGTGTGTGTATTTAAATATATATATATACATAATAATTATACACAGTGCACCCACATATATTATGTAAACACAAACTTTTATTTTGGATGCGATTAATCGTTTGACAGCCCTAATTAATACAATAATTGTTACAAAATTAAATAAAACTGAATAGTAACATTCGGTCCATTTATACACCAAGATCAACTGGTCAGTTAGGCCAGTTCCATAAACTTTGTTAGTGTCAGGAATCGCGCTTCTGTGGCTCTCTCCACTCATCCCAGAGCTCCGTCTCCCGAATACTGACTACATTTCCCATAAGCCCCGTACCTCGGTCTAATCACCTGCACAGGTGTTCCCCATCAGCACTTCCTATTTAAGCAGCCAGTTCACTCCTAGTCAGTGCGAAGTCTTGTTTTGCCCCGGCAGCATTTCTGAGCGTTTCTATACTGTATTCCTGGATTTCCCGTGTATTGACCTGAGCCTGTTTCATCGACGATTCCCTGTTTGCTGCCTGCCTCGACCCTTGTTTATCTGCCCTGGACTCTGAACCTCGCCGCCTGCCCTGATCACTGCCTGGTACTGTTTATGCTCTTGGATTACCTGCTCTGTGTTTACTGCCGTGCCCTGACCCTTGCCTGTCTGATTATTCTTAATAAACTTATATTGAACTGCACATGGATCTGAACGTCTCTGACTCCGCGTCACAGAAGACTTCGCCAAAACAAGATCCAGCAGCCATGCAGCGTCTCACCACCGAGGTCTCTTCACAAGCCGCCGTGTTGAACGTTCATCAGCAGCAACTAGTCAAACTGACCGCACTCACGGAGCAGCTGGTGAGGACCGTTCAGTCTCTCACGCCGCAATCGGGAGTCACAGCTACAGTTGCCCCACCGACAGTCCTCGTTCCTCCTACGCCTCCGGTGGGTAGTAGATCCAACGACCCTCGTCTTTCTCTCCCAGATAAATACGACGGTAGTCCTTCCAGATGTAAAGGATTTTTGTTACAATGCTCCCTCTTTATCAATCAACAGCCCCAGTTCTATCCAGATGACGATAGCCGCGTTTCATTCATTTGCTCATTGTTGACTGGCAGAGCTTTGGAGTGGGCTACAGCGCTCTGGGAGGGAGGTAATTTGTCATTTCCCACCTATAACGATTTCCTTCGACAATTTAAGGAGGTATTCGAACACCCCGCTGGAGGAAAAGAACCGGGCGAGTTGCTGCTCTCATTACGTCAGGGCTCCTCTTCAGCGGCTGACTACGCTCTATCTTTCCGCACTCTTGCCGCTCAGACGGGCTGGGATGATGATCCTCTCAAGCTGCTCTACCGTAAGGGTCTGAATGAAAACCTACAGGGCGAACTGGCATGTCGGGACGAGGGGAAATCTCTTCATCAGCTTATCGACCTATCCATTCGGCTGGACAATCTAATACGGGCTCGGCGAGATCCACATTCACACAGAGTTTATGAGCAACCATCTATGAGTCATGAGAGTGAGCCTATGCAGATCGGCTATACCCGTATAACGCCAGAGGAGAGAGAGAGAAGAATTCGCAATCGACTGTGCCTGTATTGTGGAGAACCGGGACATATGAGGGCTACCTGTTCCAAGAGATCCACCCCGCGAAAGCCTACAGCGGTGAGTTATTCCCCTCACTTTCAGAATTTACTTGAACTGGAGGTTACTCTCTACTTCGGTGAGGAGAGGGTTAACGCTACAGCAATGATAGACTCTGGAGCAGCAGGGAATTTCATTGATTTGTCATTTGCCAAGACTCACCAACTGTCTCTCATTCCATGTTCATCTCGGATGGCTGTGGCAGCCCTAGATGGACGTCCTTTGGGTTCCGGCGAGATCCATCACATCACACAAGAATTAACTCTACAAACCAGCACTCTCCACTCAGAACTCATTCAACTGTATACCATCGAGTCTCCTAGACATCCTATTATCCTGGGATTACCCTGGCTGCAGAAGCACAACCCCATCATTTCCTGGTCAGAGAAACAGATTCTCCAATGGTCTCCTGCCTGTCAAGCTAATTGTCTGCGTGCACTTACTAAAGTATCTTCCTCAATTTGTCACAACGAAGAGATCGATCTGAGCAACATTCCCCCACAGTATCACGATCTCTCTCTAGCCTTCAGTGAGCACCAAGCAACCAAACTACCACCTCATCGCCCTTACGACTGTGCCATTGATCTGCTACCCGGTGCTGTTCCCACCAGAGGAAGAATATTCCCCCTCTCTCAACCCGAATCAGAATCAATGAAGGCCTATATTGAGGAACAACTTTCTAAGGGCTTCATAAGACCGTCTACTTCCCCTGCTTCAGCGGGGTTCTTTTTTGTAAAGAAGAAGGATGGAGGGTTGCGTCCGTGCATTGATTATCGCAGTCTGAACGAGGTCACAGTCAAGTTTCGTTATCCTTTGCCTTTAGTTCCTGCTGCCCTGGAACAGCTCCGTACCGCTAAGTACTTCACAAAATTGGATCTGAGAAACGCCTATAATTTAATTCGAATCAGAGAGGGGGACGAGTGGAAGACAGCTTTTTCAACCACTACGGGGCACTATGAATATACCGTGATGCCTTTCGGTCTGGCTAACAGTCCCTCAGTTTTCCAGTCGTTCGTCAACGAGATCTTCCGTGATATGCTCAACCGAAACCTCATTGTGTACATCGATGATATACTGATCTACTCAGAGACCCTTGACGACCATGTGAGAGATGTGAGAGCGGTGCTACAACGTCTCATTGAGAACCAACTGTATGCCAAACTGCCCAAGTGTGAATTCCATCAGACCAAGATTACATTCCTAGGCTATATCATCAGCGCTGAGGGAGTCACCATGGACAGCGGCAAGGTGGATGCAGTGGTGAACTGGCCACAACCCACCAACGTCAAGCAGTTGCAACGTTTCCTGGGATTTGCTAACTTTTATCGTCGATTCATAAGAAATTTCAGCATCATCGCAGCACCACTCACATCATTACTTCAGGGAGGTGGTCAGCGTTTGAGATGGACCGACAAGAGTATCACAGCTTTTCAACAATTGAAGGAGAGATTCACAACAGCTCCTATTCTACACCATCCAGATCCAGAACGGGAATTCATTGTTGAAGTGGACGCCTCAGACACTGGCATTGGGGCAGTATTATCTCAACGACAAGGTCATCCAGCTAAGCTTTTCCCTTGTGCATATTTCTCCCGTAAACTAACTTCAGCCGAGAGAAACTATGACGTAGGAGATCGGGAACTTCTGGCCATGAAAGCAGCTTTGGAGGAGTGGCGTCATTGGTTGGAGGGAGCTCATTTGCCCTTCACAGTTCTCACGGATCATCGAAATCTTGAGTATATAAGAACCGCGAAGAGATTAAATCCCAGACAGGCCAGGTGGTCTCTCTTCTTTAGCCGCTTCGACTTCAAGGTGACGTACAGACCAGGTTCAAAGAATGGCAAGGCTGACTCTCTCTCGCGGCAATTTGACAGCTTCCCTAACGCTCAGGCATCAGAGTCCATCCTTCCTCCCGCACTCATTGTCGCTCCAGTTCAGTGGGACATCATGACGGAGATTTCCGCTGCACAACAGGAGGAACCAACACCCCAGGAATGTCCGCCTGATCGCACCTACGTGCCTACCCTTCTTCGCACTCGAGTTCTACAATGGGTACACAATACTCCCAACGCTGGCCATCCTGGGATCACTGCCACTACTCATCTGGTTACAAATCGATTCTGGTGGCCGAAGCTGCAGTCTGACGTGATTTCCTTCGTACATCAATGCAGTACCTGTAACATCTCCAAGGCGTCTCATCAGAAACCAGCTGGATTGCTACAACCACTACCAGTACCACAACGTCCCTGGTCTCATATTGCTATTGACTTTGTCACGGATCTGCCTCCATCAGAGAACCATACCACCATATTGACAGTGGTTGATCGTTTTTCAAAGGCCTGTAAATTCATTCCTTTGGCTAAGCTTCCCACAGCTTTAGAGACGGCAGAGGCTCTGGTACATCAAGTGTTTCGACTGTACGGACTACCCGAGGATATTGTGTCGGATAGGGGTCCCCAGTTCACTTCTCGAGTTTGGCAAGCCTTTTGCAATCGTCTGAATATCAACGTCAGCCTAACCTCCGGTTACCATCCCCAGTCCAATGGGCAAGTAGAGAGACTGAACCAGGAGTTAACCCGCTTCCTTCGAACTTATTGTCATCAGAATCAACAGGATTGGAGTCGTTTCCTGGTGTGGGCTGAATACGCTCAGAACTCTATACGCAAGCCATCTACAGGGATGACGCCTTTCCAATGTGTTCTGGGATTTCAGCCACCTCTATTTCCCTGGTCCGGGGAGCCCACGGATCTACCGGCCATTGACGCTTGGCTACGGAGAAGTGAGGAGACCTGGAACAACGCTCATGTGCATCTCCAACGTGCTGTGCGACGATTCAGAGAACAAGCAGATCGTCATCGGAGGAGGGGACCCGTCTTCCAGCCAGGACAGTGGGTTTGGCTATCCTCCAGGGATCTCCGTCTTCGTCTGCCCAGCAAGAAGCTGAGTCCGAGGTACGTGGGTCCATTCAAGATTCTCAGACAGATTACACCAGTGTCATACCGTCTTGCATTGCCTGCCACTTACCGCATATCTCCCACTTTCCATGTCTCTTTACTCAAACCCGCCGGAGCTCCGAGTGGAGAGAGGGACCAGGACGAAGCTGCTGAGACGAGCTCCCCTCCCATCATCATCGAGGGCGAGGAGGCTTACCGTGTGAGAGAGATTCTCGACTCCAGACGCCGAGGCAGGGAATTACAGTATCTGATTGACTGGGAGGGGTATGGCCCCGAGGAGAGATCCTGGGTGAAGTCTCAGGACATACTGGATCCTACACTAATCTCCGAGTTCCATCTGAATCATCCCAATAGACCTGCTCCCAGACCCCGCGGAAGACCTCGGCGTCGCACGGTTCCTCGCTTCAGGAGCCGCTCGCAGGAGGGGGGCTCTGTCAGGAATCGCGCTTCTGTGGCTCTCTCCACTCATCCCAGAGCTCCGTCTCCCGAATACTGACTACATTTCCCATAAGCCCCGTACCTCGGTCTAATCACCTGCACAGGTGTTCCCCATCAGCACTTCCTATTTAAGCAGCCAGTTCACTCCTAGTCAGTGCGAAGTCTTGTTTTGCCCCGGCAGCATTTCTGAGCGTTTCTATACTGTATTCCTGGATTTCCCGTGTATTGACCTGAGCCTGTTTCATCGACGATTCCCTGTTTGCTGCCTGCCTCGACCCTTGTTTATCTGCCCTGGACTCTGAACCTCGCCGCCTGCCCTGATCACTGCCTGGTACTGTTTATGCTCTTGGATTACCTGCTCTGTGTTTACTGCCGTGCCCTGACCCTTGCCTGTCTGATTATTCTTAATAAACTTATATTGAACTGCACATGGATCTGAACGTCTCTGACTCCGCGTCACAGATAGGGCTTTGTCTTCAAAACTAGGTTTGCTTACTAGTAGTTAACCAAGAGGTAATCAGTGTTACTATTCTAATTCCAATTAGACCAATCAAGCAAACAAAAATTTAGATGACTAGACTAGTCTAAGCAGTTTATGCAACTGGCCCCAGAACTCAAATCATTTTAAAGAGGAGGTGAGAACGAGAAGGGATCAGATACCCTTGCTCTTTTGTGAAACGCAGCGGTCCCACCATCAAGTCAATAAACCACATCGATCCCAGTTTCATTGAGAGGCTCTTCAATTAGTGCAGATTAGAGCACCACTTTCAACCTACTCAAATCAATGTGAAATCCTTGAGCTTTTTTTAAAAGAAACACATTTGGTAAAGTTATCCAGCTCATCTAAAAATACATTCCTAACGAGATTTTTTAAATGTTTAAGTGAGTGGTTTAAGGACTATTCACAATTATATTTACTTGTTGACCATCACAATCTAAACAGCACTGTGAGATCCAGTGAGAAGTGTACCATTTCATGCAGAGTTTTCCCATGCAAACAACAAATCAAATGGCTTGTGATTTAAACTAGTTTAAAGCCAGACGCAACGGCACTGACATTCTCAACATCACTTACGAAGAAACTTTGAGCCACGCCCACAACGATACAGGCTTTTTCCTTACCATGGATTTACTGTAGTAGCACTAACTTAAACCATTGGATTGTGGCAGAAATGTGGGATCTACATATTGAATTGTTTTATTTTATTACTATAGACATTTCATGTAATAAATAAGTAATTTGAAATTTATTCTCAGATGTAATGAAAACTCACAACTGCGAGAAAAAAAGTCAGAATTGTGAGACAAAAATTCTCAATAACCTTTTTTATTTTTTATTCTGTGGAGGAAACAACCTTCTTACTACAACTTTCCCTCAGGAGAGTAAAATCTGCCAAGATTTGACATTTATTGTGATAATGATCAATATCGACTGATATGAAACATTTCATTGTGATGATTTTTTGGCCCATATCACCCAGCCCTAGTTCATGAACTCTGTATTATAGACATAATGTGACTTACTCACCTCTACTGGAAACTTCTTTCCATTGATACTGTGTTCAGAACCAGCCGACCCATTGGTGCTGCCCCAGTGAAACTCCACCTTCTCTGCTTTGAAGCGTCCAGGTAGGCCGGCCCCTCTCACAAAATAATCATTCCTCAGAACTATAGACACTGTGACGAAGAAAACAAGACCAGATGAGGGAGTTAAATACTCTTATTTATTTCAAATTCAATGAGCCATAGTATGTAAAACTAAGGCTACCAAATATATGTACAGCTTTTTAAGATAAATGTAAATCACCAACAAATAATGCATTCCGATATATCTACACATTTTAGTACCCTGCTTTTCTTCAGACTGTAAAAATGCTCTTGGGAATTTTGTCTTTTTTCTGTTGACAAAGGACCTTTAAAAACAAATAATGATGCGAAAGAAACTGAGTGCGCACTATGCAGGCTAGAGCGGACACATCAAAATGAGCTCCATGGGCTCTCCTGGCACAGACCGTCACATTATACCGCATTAAGAGTCGACCTCTTGACTCTTTAAAGCTTGGATTGGTAAACAAATTGAAATATCTTCCATTGCTTCTGCTGGGTAGACTCTGCAGAAACAGGATAACTACTTCATACACTTGGATTTTCCAATGCCAATTAATAAACTTGGTCAAACTCGGAGACGTATTCTAACATTCTGGACATTTGAATCCATTCAAGTGTAAGTAGAGACAGTAAATTGATGGAATCAAATAGGAGCACTATTTGCAGTAAATAAACCCTATGCATTATTGGACCTATTTGTTGATAAATAAAAACATTAACTAACAATTTTTACCGCCAGATCAGAAAACATTTGGTAACACTGCAGATTAGGGAATACATATTCACTATTAACTAGTTGCTTTTTAGCTCTACTATGTAAGAACGAGCCAAATATTGAGTTTGGTGATAAAGCAAAATAACTGAGAACAATTTGAAATAGTCCTGCATTGTACTATGGTAGTGAAGCAGCGAGTTACGTCGTTGTATGGGAAACGCACCCTAGGCCGATAATCGGTCGACCCCTACATTATTTATCAACCAAACCAGACGTTAATTTGACCGGCTCTAGGTAGATTGCGTTTGTAATTATGAAATTATCCGGCTGCGTCTGTGTTCTTAAATTTGCAAGTCGTCAGTAGATCGCGAGCAGAACTTTCCACCCCCATCAGCACATTTATAGGATTGCGCTCTCACGCTAATTTTGCCCTGTTCGGTAAATCTGCCCCGTAATCCAATCGTACCATGTTAAACTGGACGAAAAGTTTAGCAGCTCTGCCACATACTCCGTTAGAACGAGAAGCGAGATCAAAATAAACTAGGATGAACTTCAAGGATCTACGTGAAGACATCTCAAGTCACAGAAGCTCTCGTGTGGAGATCTGTGTTTGATTCTTAAGTAAACCGAAGTTCTGGTATGTGAGTAAACAAACTGATTCAGTGGAATATGATGAATGTTTGTGGAGAGATAGGATCTTCTGGTGAATACACAAAACATCCCTGTATCCACACACTGGGCTAAAGACTTGTGGTACTCGTGGACATTGCTAGCAGGGCAAAAGATGGTGAAGTTTCTAGGTCCAGCCTTAGGGGGCCCCTATAGAAACAATAAACGTGTTTTCAACCGAGGGGGACCCCACCCCACACCCCAAATGCGTTTTCAATCCTGTGATACTGGGGTTTTAAAGGATTTAATGCTGTGCTCTGTAAACAGTAGATCTATGGTAATTATGCCACAATGAGTTGATGGTCTTGGCGAGCATTCCCCAAAACCTTCTCAAGAGTAAATAGAGCGCTCTTAGAGTGTGCCATTCTCAATATCCCTACTAATTAAAACCAGCGGAATGCATCATTTGAAAAGTATGCTGTTTCATGAACAATCTTTGTTAGTTTTAGATTTGTAGGCCAAAGTGGGTGATTTGATTTCCCTACAAACTAGTGCAAAAATGCAAAATGAAAAATTGAGAACAATTAGAAATAATAATATTTAATATATACTGTATATATATATATATATATATATAATTTAAATAAAGTTTTCCCTTTTTTCCCTTAAATAAAGATTATCCCTTTTTTGGATAATGTTCAGATTAGTGATACACCACCACATTAAACCACTGTTCAAAAGTTTGTGGATTTTTTTATGTTTATTTTAAGAAATTCATTTTATTCAGCAAGGATGCATGATCAACTGATCAAAAGTGAAAGTAAAGACTTTTACATTGGTACAAAATATCTATTTCAAATAAATGCTGTTCTTTCAATGCTTGAATTTGTGAATTCACCAAAGAATTGTTTTCACGATACAAAAAAAAAAGAAATTATAATATTAAGAGATCGGCATCAAATCAACATATTACAATGATTTCTGAAGGATCATGTGACACTAAAAACTGGAGTATAGATGCTGAAAATTCAGCTTTATGTCAAAATATAAAACAGTTATTTATTCATTCAGAAAACTTGTTTTTACTGTATATTTGATCAAATAAATGCAGCCTTGGTGAGCATAAGAGACTTATGCAACCTCAAACTTTCTTCAAAAAATAGCTGTAATTAATACTGCTCAAATTTCCACATCCACATCAGATGTACAAGCATCTTAACACAATCCAGGGTGATCTAACAGAAACTGAGGGTGGTGTTAGACAGTGTACATGTCTAATATTTGCTTGGGCTATGACTTCAAACTCCCTAAAACCTGATGCAACGATGTCATGATGGAAACCTTTCAACATCTATAAAGTGCAAGTGCTTCTTAGAGTGCAATTATTTGGAAACATTTTAAAAATGTAAGTGGGCTTAAGATAAGAGTGCAAAGAGAGCAAATGAGGATTGTTAAAAGTTTAATAAGTTGATGAACCTGTTTTGCCCGTGTTCTTCATGGTAGTCCTGTTCGATGACTTGGTTTCAAAGCCATTCAAAGTGAGCTCCTGGCACTCCTGAGAGACTCGGGTGTCTTGATCTAGTATGTTCACTGGAGACTGATTCCTTTCCCCACATTCTGGATAAAGGGAGGCCCATCTCCGTGGTCCATAGGTGCCTGTGAAAGGATATGGAACAATGAACAAAAAACTTTTCAATACATTTTAATGACATTTATTCATTGGCAGATACTTAAATTGCACACCATCAGTATGCACATTACCCTTGCTTAGTGCCATTCATTTAACCTCAACAATGTATCTAAGCATTCAAAAATATAATTGTATAGTTGACGCATAACATGTCTACAGTCTATGAGATTTTGAATATTTTAAGTGCATTTTCTGACCTTTTTAAAATCACATTTTTCCTCCACTAGTTCATTTTTAAAAGGTCCTGTGGTGTGGCAAATTAGTTTTTAAAAGCACAAATATTTCATGTAGTCTCTCTGCATGAGGCTTTCCAATCAATAAAAATAGCATGAATAATCATTTAAAATAAAATAAAAAAACATTTATTTTTTGTGTAAAAATAAATGTGCAAAATGCTGTTTAAACTAGTTTTAGACAGAATGGATCACGTCATGAATCAGGACAGAATTAAATTCCTCTGTTGACTAAACAAACATTGACTCATATCATATCAGTTGAGGAAAAGTACACATTTGCAATGTAAATCAGAATTAGCAAAACACAAATGCAATGCAAACTTTTTCTGGTAATATTGTTGCACTATCATTTTCTGCTCATCAGCCATCTGTGCTGACCTAAGACAGAGAAATATGAACACGCATGTTCTGCAAACATGCAGTGTTAAACTGATGAATGGTTTCATTACCAGTGGTGGCAGACACATCAGAGTCCATGTCAAAGTGGTGTATTTAAATTGCCTCCTAATGGTTAATGCTTTGCACTTCAAATTAAGTCTCCCACACAGCATATGAATAATAATCTGTGACATTTAGAGGGTTGTGGTAAACAGCTATATGTATGGATGGGATTCTTGAGAGCAGTAAAAACCATGGCTTGCTCTTTAACAAGAGCAAACCATCTTAAGGAAGTAAAGGAAAACTCCTAATTTTAATCACAGTGTTTCAGGTTCCTGCAAGGACAAATGTACACGACAATATGTCATTATAATTTCCGAGGACCAGTGTGGAGCCTGAAGATTCAGATTAAAATGACTTTGCTATGGCAACCTGAATACATAAGGTACAAAATTTAACAAACCACTATAATTTCCTCATCAGGACTGCTGAGATTCTTACCAGCCTAGATAATGGAAAGTGGGAGTAGAGGTGAAAAGCTTTACTAGATTGGTCTAAAAGGTGCACGGTTGCCACCACAACGCTATCTCGTGTACACACCGACCCGTGCCAATCCATGATGATAAATCAGATGCAGTCAAAAAAAATGTCAATAACCAAAGTATTTTATGTCATAGCTTCAAAGACAGCAGCGCATCAGATTTGCCCTCGGGCTTGAGGGGTCTGATCGTGGTGTCACGAATAATGTTCTCTCTAATCTTCTGTTCTAAAAGTCTGCCGATTCCCAACTGAGATCTGTCATGCTTATTTTCCCTGTCTGTATACTGTATGACATCCTGATGATATTCTGAGGCCGCTTTCACACTAGGGTTTTGCTTTGGACATGAGTCAGTTTGACAAAGTTTGACTGGTGTGGGTCGTTGGTGCAAAGTAGAGTACGGAAATCCACTTTCACACCAACCAAAGCTGTGGACAAAGAAAAAGCTCTAGTTGTCTACTTTACTGCTTTTCTACAAAAAGAAACCATAATCAAGAAGTTAATATCGAGAAGTACGAGTACCTTACATTTTAGACTCCAATATGGCAAGTTTATGATAATTTAAAGCTACACTGTGTGATTTTTACCCCCATCTAGCGGTGGAAAGGTATATGACCATCCAGTGAATATTAGTTTCTGTTCCTCTCAATTCCGATTTCGTTTTAACTCCTACGGTGGCCAATGTAGTCCAAGATTAACATGGCTTCCAGTTCGACCTCGTCCATGAGTGTTAACTCAAACGTAAACGCAAAAGGCGAATCTTGAATTAACGGGTGTGTCCCTCTTTGGCTAATGTACTTTCAAGATGGAGGGGCAACATTAGAACCCCTTACCCGTATGTATTTTCAATGGCATATTATACACTCACGAGAATACTTTATTACTTGAACGAAGTAAATATACATTAATGAGCACTTATTTTTGAAAGAACCAAGTGTTTTTAGCTAAGAATAAACTAAAAGAGTTACATAGTGTAGCTTTAAACATAGCCATTGTAAAAATATAAAGCAAATGTTAAATGTGCAAAGTCGACAAGCAGCAGCAGTATCGTTTAATCGACTAGTCGGCTAGTTTCACACATCCCGGTGACTTACTCATTGACAGTCACTTGTTACATTCCTGAATGAATCTGTGCTTTTGAACAAATCGATTGACTGAATTACTCAATGAGTCACTTGTCAACACGTATCGGTGTATAACTGTGACCTGCAGAAAGAGTCACTGAATTATGCCCAAATGTAACTATTGTACAGATTAATTTAATCTTATTCGATCTAATCTAATCTAATCTAATCTAATATAATATAATGAAACACCCAATATTGCTGGATGCTAGTGGATCAAGCAATCGAAGACAGAATGCCCTGAACAATTTCAACCCAAGACCTAGGTCTCTGGAACAGGAACACTGAGACCACGAGAGAATGGCGGAGCTCTCTTTTCCATCTGACAGATTAAGGTCAGATCACTTTCCATTGGGACAGAAGAAGTCACGGTTCTCCTCTTTCAAGGAAAGGTCACTCCTCTTACCCAATTAATGAGGGGACAAGTAGGTCATTCCAAAGTTCTTGGCCCTCCGCTACAGTGAGGAACTCTCCTTGGAGTTCTGCTAATTGACATGAATTTTCAAGTGACGGCAAAGCAACTGGTTTCTCAATTGTGAATATTTTTGCATTCTGAGAACATGGCTGTTCAGGTCCAACAATAAATTGATGCATCAATCTGATGCAGTTTTACCCCTAAATGCATTCTGAGGGTTATCTTACTTCCATTGTATCTCCTCAGGGTTCAGTGTCTATGCTTTTAGGCAGGCAGCTCAGATCACAGTCCGCCACTTGCATTTCCACCTGTTTTCTTGCTTCTAATAGGAATCTTACATGAATGCTGGATTATCCCTTTCCACCTCCCCATTGATTTCTCCTAGGGCCAGACTCCTCTATTCTGATTTGTTAAGTGCTAGCACGGTGTGCCCCAAACCAGCTGTCGGTTTCTGTCCCAGCAGGGGTTGGATATCTACACAAAGACACGTCACCTGGAATACTCATTTTCCTGTCCAGATTCAGCCTTCTTTGACACCTCCCCTCCCTAACCCTCCCCCAAAGCAATGCAGGACACCATCTTCTCTAAAATAGATTTAAAACACCTGTGCAAAGCCGAGACAAATTCCCTCCGCTCTCTGATCTCCTAATTAATTAGTCTTCTGGGTTCCTTTGTGAAAAGACCAAGACGGCCTACGGTATTTCCTGCACGTGCCGTTCCCTTCCATCTAACTGACAGTCCACAAATCTTCATTGAACCATTTAATCTCTCTGTGTCACAGACTAAACAATTGGCTTTCTCTGGATATTCAGTCGTGTCCGTGACACTACATCCACCCTGCCAGGGTGATCGACGGATCACACTCTTTTAAAAGTCACCCAGCGTCTTCGCACTTTGTTCATCCGTAAGGACCATATACATATCTGACGTCCGGTCACCATCAGACAACATGCCTCACGAGTTGCAAGATGCAACAGCTTTCATCACATCGCACTGAGAGATGTGTTGAAGGAAGGTGATAGCTGACAGTTTTGTAGTGTCTTCCTGTGTCTTGCTCTTGCAAACGCAACAAATTTGCACCGCCAAAAAGACGAAAGCTATCAACTCTTCTTCAAAGACTGAGAAAAAATGTCAGAGGAGATAATTAATAGGACTCACAGGAATAGATCACCATAGAAAATGAAAATTCTGTCATCATTTACTCACCCTCATGTCTTTATACTCAATGGACAAATACAGTTGAAAAATTCTTCAAAATATCCACTTTTGTTCTCCACAGATACAAGTTTGGTGAGTGAATAATGACAGAACATTAGAATTTTGGCTCGAACTATTCCTTCTAAGGAAGTATGCCATTATTTACTCTTTTGTTGTTCCAAACCGAGTCTCAGCCTCTGACGTAACGCCCACAAACCGCTGGCTGAACGTCTGAATCATATGGTACACTTAACTGGGAACACATCAGGATTTTCAAAGACATTATCTGATTGGTTGAATTCTACAGGATGCCAGGGAGACATGCGTGTTACATTGTATAATGTTCCGAAACAAAGATGTGGTGCCAAACCCCCTCATGGAAGAAGAAAGCTGTCGTGTTTACTATGGATGGTGAGATTCACCGAGTCGCATCGGTGCATCGGCATGAAAGCTAACGATGCGATGCATCGATTTAAATAAGTGTGCATTGGATACAAGTTGGCATTTGAATCGCGTAGATGCGCAATACTTTTACTAATTATAAAGTTACCAATCATTTGTGACCAATATTTTATTATGAAACTGCTGCGTTCACACCGAATGCAAATAGAGAGTCTGGAGCGAGTGATTTCCATGTTAACAGACGCGTTGACGTGGGTCTGGAGATCCTGCGGCGCGAGATGCGTTTAACGCTGTGCGATTTCACCTCATTCGCGTATCCAGTTCGACTAGATTGATGTCTCCTTTCTGAAGTGTTGCTCTAGAGCTTTCTCTCATCGCGACTGGTGACGAAAAAAAGTTTTTTTAATGTTTTTGTTTATGTTAAAACAGCACCTGCTTTTATTACATTTTTTGGTTTTGTGAAAAATATAAAAGAACCAAGCAATAAAAGTCAGATGGCACTTAAGCTACTTTATGATTTGCTGTATGTCTGAATTAATGAAATAAAAGTTTACTATCTATACCATATTGAATTGCATAGCATCATATTTTTATCCATTGCATCGTATATTAAACTGAATCGCATCGTCTCGAATCGGATCGCACCGCATCGTAAGAGTAGTGAATCGTATTGCATCGGATCGGTAGCTGCTTATATGTATCTTTAATGTATCGTATCGTTGGCTATGCATTGAGATGCGTATTGCATCGGCCTGAACTAGAAGATGCACATCCCTCTGGGTTTTTACAGCTGTGACAAAGAGCGCTTATCAGGAACTAAACACTGGATATTCAAAAGTATGTGAAGGATGTTAAGTTTGCGGCATAGACTCTTTAAAATAAACTCTTTAGATTAAAGAGTAGACTCTTTAAATTAAAGAGTTTTACAAACAGGTTTGTTATTGTAGGGACATTGATGTTACATTCCCACGCCCCTAAGCATGATATGAAACAAAATGAACTGTGATTGGTTGCTTTCCATGTCAGTCAGACGGCCTCTGGGAAGTCCTTGGCCAATGAAACCTGCAACGGAGTCCAGACCTTCTGCCGTCAGTCTGTTCCAAACCCATATAATTCCAAAGCGTGAATTACATTTGAGAGCTACAGAAGAGGCTTTATGATGCTTTTTTACTCACTCATAGAGTAAATGAATGCCATTCACCAATTGGTGAATTTCATTGCCATTCACCAATTGCTGGGAATTTCTGTTGGAATATATTTCAAAGCATTTAAGGGCATCAGTATGGACCATAAGATGATATTATATGCCTCAAAGCCCTTTTGAATTTTTTATTGATACTCCAACATCAAGGCCGTGTGAGGCGCCATGCACTACATATATGCTGTATTTGCAAACAGATCCCTCAGAGATGCAGTACTTTCGCTCTTATTGGTGCTCCACCAGCTTATTTGACTGAATTTAAATGTGATTTTGCATCAAATAAGCACTGATGTATACAGGTGTGGCTAGTCCATACAATACACCTCATGTAGAAAGTCTTTGTTGGCGTCTTTTACTCTTTCAAATGCATGGATTTCCTTTAAAATACTATTTTATGCAGCAATATATAAATATAATAGCAGAATGAATTGACTTGGATAATTACATCTAGTAAGACTCATCATCCTTTCCAGATATATTACCATTTATCAGCCATTACACTCTTCATGGCCTTACTGTATATAACAGAAATATCAATAATCCTATAACAGCCTCATCTACACAAAAGATTGCTGCAGATTCAATGGGCAACTTGAACTACTTGCAATCATGTAGCTGTGTGCTAAATCTGACTGCTTTCCTAACTTCCTTCTTTCTTGCCGCCAAGAAATAACTCGTCTTTTATGTCCTGCCAATTCATATAATTCACACTGCATTTTAATTAGTGTTCAGAACAATCTCACCAAACAATTTGAAAGCTCTAATTTATATCTCAGTCTTGGAATAGCAGGCTAATTAACAGAGACACTAATTGGATTAATTCTGCGTGATCTGATTTCCAGAAAGAGACAGGAGGAGCGAGATAATGATAATGAGAACGATACAGCATTTTAGACTCCCTTCCATCTCAAGCCTGGCAATGCAGAGATACAACTATATAATCATATGACTTTTTTTTTGTTTCAATTAAACTTTAACTGTAAACAACTAGCGATTCAAACATGAAGAGGCAATGTGGAACTTATTTTATTGATGACCGAATCTGGCATAAAAACACATCTATGATTATTACGCTTTTTGTGTTGCCCTAAGGCCTAAATTTATGAATGAATGCAGGGCATGTGGGATTACATAGTGTAAAAATAGTACTGATGCAATGCAAGGCCCTAAGTTGCAAATTCAATTGTCATCAATCATCATCTATTTAACAGCCGTATGCAAGATTGTGGCCAAAACTGGTACTGCAATCACTTGCATTACTTTAGAGTGGTGAATACCCCCAGCCAAAATGTATGATTAATTGATTTGAAATAAATTTCTTGCCTACAGTTCCTTTAACAAGCAACACATTAAATAAATGACATAGCTAGATTAGAAGAAAAATGCTTGAACCTGCAACTCACCACCGCAAAGTTGTTTGCCATAAGATTGCTAATGTATTCTAAGCAGTTGTTAGCATGTTACCATGCGGTTGCTAGGGTGGTATATAATAGGGCTCTATAATAATCTGTTTTGAGCGTGTTCAGCTATGGGTTGTTATGGCTGCATCAGGCAACCAGCTGTTCACCTCCTGCCTATATGCAGACTTGTCATCATTGTGTATGAGGCCATTGGTAGTAGTGTTGTCCGCAAACTTCAGAAGGGTCTTTGGGAGTGCAGTCGTTCGTATACAGGGGGAAGAGCTGATGGTGCAGGTGTTGGCTTTAAAAGTCTCATTATCACTAGCTGTTGCCTATCTGTCAGAAAGCTGGTGATCCACTGACAAATAGAGGTAGGAACAGAGCCGAGTTAACTTAGTCTGGAGGAGTGCTTACATAAGTTTCAGCCCACGACAAAGTCAAACTGTGAAAGATATTAAGAATTATTTTCAAAAAATATATCATTGGTAAACTTTTGTTAATAATAAACCTAGCTAAATGTAAATACATACCTATAACCTAAAAAAACTATCCCAAAATATATTAAAAATACATTTATTTCAATTTCATACTTAGTACAGATCCATAAAAATAGACATATCACTAATATATATATATATATATATATATATATATATATATGTGTGTGTGTGTGTGTGTGTGTGTGTGTGTGTGTGTTAGTATGTTAATTTAGTATACCAAAAGGTGCAGGGTATTTATATGAAGTACATAAATAGTGTATTTAAACGTATCTGTAGTACTGTATAATTAGCAAAAAATAAATGTATTTCAAAATATATGTTGGTACTAAATTTTTGTATGTTTTTATGTTGGTACTGATTTTTTACTAAAGTCAAGTGTAAAATTGCGGATGCCTTAATGTCTTTTGTCAAGTAATCTTTTTATATTTTATAAATTATTTACTGGAAGAGTCTCAAGTTTGCTAATAAATACCCAGATGTACTAAACAATATTTTATGTATAAATCAGACAAAAATGGATGTATAAAGTATAAAATGGAAGTATAAAAATGGATGTATAAAGACAAAAATGGAAATTTCTGGCAAAAAAAACATTACGTAACAGAAGTAGAGCAACGAATCCAAAATCGAAATTGAGTAAAACATGCACAGGCAAGAGGATGCAAATGCTTCCAAATATGCGGTGCCACATTCAGATCTCTTTTGGAGGGAAAAACCAGGAACGCCAGCCATAAAACTGTTTTATGACTCGTGTATGTATTGAGCGCCATCTGTTTGGGCTAGCTGAGTCATTTAGCTCAACAGCTACCACTCTGTCACATTCCCTTCAGTCCAACGGGCACATGTTTGTCTCAATCCACTATCTTTGTTACCAGCCGTAATCCCATTAACCTTGCAGATAAATAACCCAACCGCTGTTGCCACGGGAACGCTGACTGTGTGGAGATTGCCTTGTCATGTCTGTTTTGTCCCCCCTGAGAAAATGGGACACGTAGCGCAGACTTTGGCAGCCGTCACACTTTTTGGCACGGCTCCGCTCACCAGTCGTGTTCAATCTAACCCTCGGTGGTCCGTGGACCGCGCATGGTCGACAGGAAACAAACATGCGACGCTGATGCGATTGATAGTGACAGTGGAGCTGGTTGGGGTTTGGGCGGGAGGCCTGCGGTTATTGCCACTTTTCCAGGGTCATTGACAGCTTCAAGTGATGCGAAAAACAGCCTAGATCCGATCTAAATCTGGACAAATATGCCTTTAACTTAGTTACAAATCAATGAGATGCTAATCATGCAGATTATGATTCGTTCACCAGAACTACTGCATTATTTGTCGAAAGAGGCTTGTTGTTACTATGAGCTTCACTGCAGGAGTGACTCGTAAATGAACGAGCAAATGATCGTTACGCTTCAAAAAGAATTAAACATGTTAGTCAAAGGAAAAAAGGAATTCGGAAAGTGTTCTTGTGAGCAGATTATAGATATGAATATTCAAATGAATGACTAGATCTTGTATAAATATTCATGGAAACATATGCTAAATGTCCCTAATTCAAAGAGAAATGAGAAGCAGTAAACAATCGGTCTTAAATGATTAGTTCACACACACACACACACACACACACACACACACACACAAAATAAAAAGCTATGGTACCATTATTTAGACACCCTCAGTTCAAGCATGTATAACACAAAAAGAAAATTTTATTATTAAAATGATCAATAAAGCAGGCAATATGACTCAAAAGCTATGTCTTTTGAAGCCATATATGATTCCTTCATGAATTGGACTGATTCAATTCAGCGACTCAGCAGCTTAGCCTATTTACACAAGCCTACTTGTCATAAAATGCTTTGGAAGTCTTGAAATATAACTCAAAAATGGTAATTTATGATATTTTGCTGCTTTTTGCATCCTTTTTTTTGCATATTTATGCTGCTTTTTGCATCCTTTTTGAGACTAAACTGGCTGGAAAATAGCAACTAACTCAATTCTTCAAAACCTCTCTGTTTGTGCTCCATGCAAGCGAGAGTAAAGGGAGTAAAGTATCCCATTGATGATTCAATGTAAATGTACTGATCAGTTTGATCGACTCAAAAAGAAAGAGTTTAGTTATTCTAAACACAATTTGGGCTGTTTTAATGTGTCAGTATTACAGTGTAATTATACATTATATGTAATTAATATAATACTATAATATTAAAATTACTATAGTAATTAACTAGTACTTACCATAGGGTTAGGAGCGGTTTGGTTTAGGGTTTATTGCATGTGTATTACGCAAAATGTACTTATTACTACATGTAACGTGTATCAATGACACTGTAAAATAAAGTGTTACGCATGATACATACAGATATCATTTATCTTGCATCTTTGAGGATAATTATACTGTTAAGAATTAATAATGCATTTTGCAACCAAGTCAATTTTCTTTCATTTTCTCACATTTATCTCAAAACGTTTTCAACAATACCAAACAAATACCAGAAAATGCACAATAATTCCTCTTTTCTTGCCATAATTGTTTGAAAAAGGATTGTAGTTTTAACTACTCTGAGCTGTTCAGTCACAAAATTGTTAAAGCTTTGAATCTGTTTGGAATGAAAAACACTTTCAAGAGTATCACCCGCATTGAATGCAAGCAGCCAAATTACATTTTACATTTGAGGCTTATAATTAATTCAATCTTAGGGCAATAGAATGAACGAATGAATGAATGAAAGTGGCTTGTTAAGGAAAATTACTTTCCTAAGTAATCAGATTTACGATTTTCACCTAGTAAACACTGAAAGAGGGACCTGAGCCAGATCTAGAGACCAGAATATCACACTTATGACTTGGATGAGAAAGCATTCACCTAGCAACCATTCAAAACACCCTACTAACTGCATAGAAACATCAAACATTATCCTGGACTAGTCACATCATCGGCATCCAATATTAACTTGAAGCTTGGAAAGGTTTCTTCATTCAAAGCCGTTTTTTTATGACTGGATCATTTTTTTGGACATTATGTAACCTTCATTAGAGTAAAAAAAATGTGTAACAGGAAAATGGGCTTTGCTACTGCTGGGTGAGATAAAACTGAACTTATTAATTGATACCACCTTTCAGACTGAATTACACCCTCTCACTGTCTCCGCCCACTTCCTTTGGAATGTGTACAAGGATTAACCATATTTTGAAGACGATAATAAGTCTAGAACACATACGCACAACCCAAACTAGTCTCTTGATAGCTGTTAGATAAAATAAAACAGCATGAATGGTATGAATTTAATACCATTCAATTCCAAGAATCCTGAAAAAATGTGTCACCGTTTCCCCCAAAATATTTTTTCAACATTGACGATAATAAGAAATGTTTCTTTGATCACCAAATCAGCATACTAGAATGATTTCTGAAGGATCAGACTGAAGACTGCAGTAATGATGCTGATAAGCTTTGCCTTCACAGGAATAAATCCTGTCTTAAAATAATATTTATTGTATTTTTGAATGTATATATACAGCCTCGGTGAGCATAAAAGACCGACCCCAAACTTAGGCGTACTGTATCTTTAAACATAATGGGTCTAAAATCTTCCTTTGTATCAAGAATGGCATGTTCTAGAACACTAATCTTTGACCCATTCTTCTAAAGCAACTCGGCTGCGTTCCACTTACGTGGTGAAACGGATCAAGGAAATGATAAATCAAAAGTCTATTTGTGTCTAATTAGCTGGCGAGTGGCGTTCCAGACTAAACAAGGTTCGCCTCCGGTATTATCAACTTCCATCTTAAGATACTTTGCCGCGTAAAAAAATTCTTTCCTGTTCTGAGTAGTTTTACGAAGAGTTCAAGTGAACTGGATGTTGTTCCACACCCTGTGAAACGTTATATAGGAAACTAAAAAAAAAAAGACACTTTGGGTTTTTGGGCCAAGACGTTTAATGTTTTGGAACATTTACATTTCTAGACTGCTTTTTCAATTCCCAAGAGCTTTTCATTATATTATAAATCTTGCGCAAATGTTCACGTCACATAAATTTTACACGAAGTATTTGGAAGTAAACAGGAGCAGTGAGTTTTCAGGGCGTCTATAATAAAATTACATTCTTGTGTATTCTTCTATTATTCCGGCGAGCATGAATTATGAATAGCTGAGGATATGGCTGTGGCCGCAGGCGCTGTGAGAATGATTCCCGTGGAAGAAACAACAGCTACAACGAGAAACTTAACTATGAATTTAAAATTAAAAGGTCAATAATTATCTGGCATTTTCTGGTAGATAACTATCTAGCATGTAGCTGCATGTTTCACAGTCCACCCACCAATGTGTTCATTTCCTCTCCTCCTGTTCAGACGGAGAGATATGATCACTTCCATTGTATGCAGAGTCGATGTTATGGGTGGGGAGGAAAGCTTCACCAAACAAACCCCTCCTCAGACAAGGACACAGTTACGAAACCCTCTGTTGCCAGAAAGTGTAACCTTATATTCCTCTTAGCCTGCCAGGCTGCACGAAACGGCCTAAATTCAAATGCCAATATGAGCTTTTTTTTGTTTGTCTCTTACAAACAATGAGATGATTTTTTTTCCAGCAATATCAAAACAGCAAATTCAGACCAGTTCCAGAAGATATCTAAACAAATGACTCAAGCTGTCAATGAATGAATGAATGAATGAATGAGGCACTTATATATGACTCAAACTCTGCTCAGATTTGATAGAACTTCCAGACAGATATCCACTAAGAAATCCACTTGTCCCTGTGATAGTCTTAGGTTCTGTAAATAACCAAAAACAGTCAAGGTGCTGGCCTGAACTCTTTTATTTAAGTCAAGTCAAGTATATTTATATAGCGCTTTTCCCAATATATCCCAGCAAGTTACATAGAACATTCCCTTAACGTTCCCAAATGGTCCCATGAGGTTTTTTTTTTTTTTGGGGGGGGGGGTATCGTTCCATGTAGGTTATTTTTAGGTTCCATTTTTATAATGTAAAGAGAACGTTCCCCTAACTCTAAGGGAAAGTTCTAGGAACGGAACGTTCCCAAAACCTAAATTTGTTTGCTGGGTAGAATGCATCAAAACAGCTTCACAGTATCAATATCAATTTTATTATCTTTTATTCACATTTGCTCCGATTAGCACCAAAACTCTGGAACAATCTTCCTAACATTGTCTGTGAAGCTGACACACTCTGTCAGCTGAAATCTAGACTAAAAACAAATCTCTTTGGCCTAGCATACACATAACACACTATAGACTTCCTAAATTCAAAATTAGGCTGCATTGTTTAGATGAGCCTGAACTGGGAACACGTCCTGTAAATCCTGATGTACTTGGTACATCAAAAGAAGGATGGTGTCTACGCTAATATTAGTTTCTCTGTTTATCCCGAGGGACCCTCTATGGTGGACCTGCGCCTGGACCCATCCCGACTCATCCTTAAGTGCCGGCCTCATTGACACGACAGCCATCGGCACTGATCCTCAACATCTCTTCTCGATACCGGTGTGATTACTTCGACTTCCAAACAGATGGAAATGGACAAATACTCTTAAAGGGATACTCCACTTTTTTTTGGAAATAGGCTAATTTTACAACTCCCCCAGAGTTAACCAGTTGAGTTTTACCGTTTTCGTATCCATTCAGTCGATTTTCTGATATTAAGAAAAATATCAGTAACCAGACGGTTTCTGGTCTCATTGACTTCCATAGAAGGAAAAAAATATACTATGGAAGTCAATGAGACCAGAAACTGTCTGGTTACTGATATTCTTCTAAATATCAGAAAATCGGCTGAATGGATTTGAAAACAGTAAAACTCAAATGTTTAACTCTGGGGGAGTTGTAAAATGAGCCTATTTCCAAAAAAAGTGGAGTATCCCTTTAATGTTTCGATTCAATTTGACTTGTAATGCTGCCTGAATCACACTGTTCCTTCGTTGGCCAGAGGAGAACTAACCCCTGACTGAGCCTGGGTTCTCACAAGGTTTTTTCTCTTCTCTATCCCTGATAGAGTTTTGGTTCCTTGCCACTGTTGCCTTGGCTTTTGGCTTGCTTAATTGGAGACATTTAATATTCAACAGTATTATTCAGTAACAGTATTATATATATTATATTCTGTGTTGTATTATTTTCATGTTATCTCTGTGAAGCTGCTTTGATACAATCTGTATAGTAAAAAGCGCTATAAATAAAGGGGACTTGACTTGACTTAAAGGGATAGTTCACCCAAATATGAAAATTACCCCATGATTTACTCACCCTCAAGCCATCCTTTTCCTTTTTAGGTGAACAATCCCTCGAATACATACAAAATAATGTCAAAATCCCAGTCTTGTCAATTATTCAGGTGAATACAGTCAGTTTTGGAACGTAAATAGTTGAGAGTAACTGCATGTTGTGTAACAGTATATTGGATCCGTGCATAAGCTCTTAAAGTGACAGCAGCCTAATAAACCTGCAGCCAAAGACAAAGAGAAAATCACTTGCTGCTCTTGAATGAATATATTGTGTAACGTTAATTATAAGCATTCATTTTTACAATGAAAACCAACTAGTGTTATTTTACATTTGATTACTTTAATGTCTTTAATATTTCTTTCCTGAGTACTAGTGTTAGACGACCTGAAAAACTTAAAGCCATGTTCATTTCATTTATCTCTTCATTCTGTTCTATTTGTTTGTGCTATTGTTTGCAATTTGTTTATTGTTCTTATTTTATTATCTATCTATTGCCTGTATTTTTGTGTGTGTGTTTCATATAATATATACTTGTATTATACAATGGACATTTGCTAATAAGATTTTTATTTCATCCATTTCATTTATTTGCTGTTTATATGGTAAAGCATCTTCAAAATCACTGCATCAGTTCTGCTAATGGATCATTTCTCCAAACTTTCACTCACTTCCCTCCACATATGAACAGCCCAGAAGACAAATCCTCTGTTGGATGCTCTATAGGCTCCTTTCTCTGAGTAACCAGAGAACATGTGAGATCATTCTAAGCATCTCCTTCTGTTGCACTATATTGCATTATGTTAAACAGATCCTATCTAATTTGAATTCTTAATAAAACTTGTTTTCCCAGCGAGGACAGGCACTTCGCCACAAAAAAGATTTGAGGATGATATAGGAGCTGGATTTCTCACACAAATTGGTTCCTGTCTTAGCGATTTATCATTGCAAATGAGGGCTCGTCTTGCATTACAATCTAGGTTGGCCATCTTGACCCATCAATCACAGGAGGTTGCCAGGGACACAGAAAAATTATGCTGGGGAACGTAGAGCTGATTTTTTTTCCCAACCACAACAGGCTGACATAGTGCAACATTTTTTCATCTTTTGACTAGAAATGACCACTGAAATCCTCATAATCCTGCATAAAGAGTACACAGTTGAGATGCACATGTCAACCTGCCAACAGCAAGAACCAGACTTTTGGTACTGTACGTTTTTTTTTTTGTTTTTTTTTTTTGTTTTTAATATTTTGGCTGCTGTTTTTGGCTTCCCAATCACATCCCAAAAAGTAATTTGTGTAGAAATATTATGAAGTCAGGACGTTAACACAGGCCAGAGACGAGACATGCTGAAGACGAACGCAGAGAAAATGTTGTACCAGGCACAGCAAGCACACTGTTAGCGAAGCTTGACAAATATAAATATTCAATTGAGTGCTGAGGTTTATATGCATGAATCTCTGAAGGGACTGTCTTCAATAAAAAAAAAGCATTTTCCTTTCCTCTTACACCGTAATACCTATTAAAGGAGTGTTTATAAGTGCATCAGTGCTTTGTGTACAGCATTTTTTTGTTTGTTTCAAGCTCATTTTGGCAAGTAAGAGCAAACAAGGAACAAAAAATGTGATTAAAAAAATGTAAAAGGCAACCGTTGTATGAAGATTTTTTCATTGCCATGAAAAATCGTGATTGTTTCATCGCTAGTTATAAACTATTATGAGTTTAAAAATAGAACTGAAATTACCCCGAATTCACTCTAAAGTGTTGAACTGTTCAAGTAAACAAAATTCGCAAACTGCACCTGTAATAATAGCATGCTGGGACAACAGTGAGCTGTCAAAGATACTCTCTTTTTAGCACAAAGTGGAAATTTGCTCAGATATAGCAAGACGAAAGAGGAGGGAAAGAGACAGACAGTGGGGAGAGAGAGAGAAAGAGAGAATGTGCGAATACTGGCAGAAGAAAATGAAATCCTGGAATAATATGAGAGGAAAAATATGAGTAATGATGCGTGCCCGTACCTCCTGGGGGAGACCCTGCATGTGGCATATTATCTGTCCCTTTTGAAAAATACCTCCACACACACACACACACACACACACACACACACACACTTTAAATAAACCATAATCAAATCTCACCTTGCAAACTGTAGTCAGTTCCTCCAAACCTAGCTGTGCATATAGAGTCTTTTTAGCTTCTGAAATAAATCTAATTATATTTCAAAACTACCTTTATGTATTTATCTGAATTTATAAATGGAATGAAAAGAGTTTAATTATGAAGTAATTTACAAATGCAGCTGCAAAGGTGGCTTACATTATGTTGACAGGCAATTAGCGGTAATGTCTCAGCTATTGAACAGACTTGACAATTAGCACTTTGATATGTCATTTATATAAAGCAACACGTGGTACTTCAGTAAAGGTTCTCGAGATCCAAAAAAGATCATATTGCCAGAGTCAGAATTGCAGGCGCATCTGTCACAACAATAGCAACTTTATTTGTTGTCACATGGGACAGAGTAGAAAATTATAACAGCATATGTCAAGCATGGACAAATTGCATCAGCAAGAGGGTAAAAGTGTTAGCAATCTCGCACATACACTCTTAGAAAAAAGTTTTCACGTTTAACTCTAGGGGTCTGGACTCTATTTTAAAGCAAAAAAAAGAACAAAATTAATCAAAATATGTCCTGATCTTGACTTTCGCTGCACACAACTGAACTACACTGTAAAAAATATTGTTGGTTTAACTTAAAAAGTAAGTAACCTGGTTGCCTTAAAATTTTAAGTTGATTGAACTGGAAAAAGTGAGTTAATACAATGAAGGAGATTGATTTAATCATCAGAAACTCAAAATAATAAGTTATCTCAACTACATAAATTATTTAAGTTGATTTGACAAAAGAAAAAATGTTGTGATAACAAATCTTGAGAATATTTTTTTACAGTCGCTAAACGTAAAAAATAAAATAATAACAAAAAAAATAACTTCATCTAAAACAAAAACATAGTTTATGTTGATTTATAGAGCGTATGTGGGGAATGGAAGTTTAGATCCGGCTAAAACCATCGGACAGGGAAGGAAAATGAGCACAATTTTACAGTTGTTTCTCCTCGACAGCAGTGAGACTAAATAGTAAGTAAATGGAGACATTTACTTAAGATTCCTGTTTTCAGATGTTTCTCCTGTGGGAAAAAGCCTTTATTGTCTCTTCAAAAAAAGATCTTTTTCAATTTAAACAATTTTCATCAAACTCTTTTATGATCTAATTATATTTGTCATCAAAGGGATTTCAGGAGAAACATCAGAGAAAAAGCAGACACTAATATCTTCCTCCCCACCACTTCCTGCCCTTTCTATATTTTCTTAGTGGCAAAAGGGCAAAAGGAAAGCTAAATAAAGTCTCAGACATTTCTGCACCTTAATGAAAAAACTCAACAAAAACTTTATATTAAAAGTTTCACAGAGATGAAATGTATTACAGCACTGCTACAGTATATGGATCCTATCTTTATCCAAGGCCAACATAAAGACACATAACCTGTAGGAGTAAATCCTAGATTCCTGAGCTATGAGAAAAAGTGACAAATATACCAAATAAATCTGTTTCTCTCTGTCTGAACTGAGTGCGGTTAAACCGAAATGGTTGAATAAATATAAGTAGCGTGTCACATTATATAATTAGTGCTGTTAAAAAATGTACTTGATTAAATCACACATTTTTATTCTGTGATTAATGGCGATAAATCACAATTAAAAACCCTTGCATTTTTATAGGTTTATATTTAGTTTATATATTTTAGAATGTAATAATTTCACAGTAAATCTCCAAACTAATGTAGAGACAACATAAAGACAGTATATTTTAAATACTTGTTTAATGGCATCTTTTTATGAATGAAGGCCAGTATTACTGACACTAATACAGCTATTAATGTCTGGATAAAAAAAATGGTTTGCCCAATTTTAAACATTAATTATAGCGTTCTGCTATGTTCATTACGGTTCTGAATGTCTAATACGTCCATAGAAATGTGTTTTGCATTTGACATAAGTGGATCAAAACCAGTAACACCTACTGTATGAGAGTTCATCATTTATGCTGTGAATTTAATGGGGTGTGTGAAGAATGGCAGTAAAATTAAATAGCAAATAATCAGAATCATGAAAATTTAATGTAAAGAGGAACAAAGAGTTTTGCCTGATTTTATTTAACGTGCATTATTGGTGTACATGTGAACCCAATCATCGTCTCATGTCATATACTGTAGAGAATCCGCCTTAAAGAATCCGCAGAGAATACGCCTTTATGTAGAGAATCACCTCCTGGAATGCAGTTCTGGAGCTCAAAGCGAGAAATAAACTCCTACTTTCTTCATCCCTCCCTCCCTCAGAGAACGGGAGGCTTTTCTACTTTAAAGAATTGTGCAATATTTCACTCAAGATTGTTGGAAGCTGATCTGAAGGCAAAAGTTAGACCTGCTCTTTATTAGGTTCTTGAGATCAATATATTGTAAGGTGGAGTTCTGTTATTTTATCCACCCTCCGATAAAGTTAGCGGGATTCTTTATAGGTCATTGGCATGCACATAAACAATGTTGATTTGCACATTACATGCCTAAATTGGGAAAATTACAAACAAAGACTGACTTATCCTGTTTCCAAACTGAATAATGTCAAGCTAGAAAATGTGAACTAGAGAATAAAATTAGGCTGACCATCCTTTTGCTAAGCAGAAAGCAATTCATAACATGTATAAATGTCCCCTACACATTTTTTAACACTTATTTTATTTTTCATACTTATTGCATGAACTTATTTCACATGCAATCAAATGTGTCAATCCTCAAATGGATTTTAGACATGCTTTTTGGGCAATCTGTAATTGTTCCAAGATTGCTGTCAAGATTTGCTTTTGCTATAAAAATAAAGATGCACTGATTACAATTTTCTAGATCGATTCCGATTTCTGATTTTCATTGAGTTTGATCTGCCAATACCGATTTTACTGGATTCCGATTTTGTTTTTTCTAACCAATTTATTTTCAATAACACAAATATTTATTTTCTATATTTATTATAAAACACAATTTCCTTTTTTTCCCAAAATGAATAATAAAAACAAAATGGGTAATTTTCCTATATATATTTTCTATAAAGAGTCTTCATTTTAATGTCTGGCATAGCCTACTCAAGTTCTTAATTCAGTGCATTTTGGGCACTTTTTGTGTGAAATCATATTTATTTTGTCCATCAATAGTGTGCTTTCACTTTAATTGAGCGTGGGCAGAGCAGCAAAAATAGACTCGGCGCCGAAACCACTTCACTGCTGCAACACGTGACGCTCACGCGCGGCTCCTGCTCCCGGTGTGAACTAGGGCTGGGTATTGTTGGGCATTTCACAATTCGATTCGATTTCGATTCTTGAGGCTTCGATTCGATTCGATTTCGATTCGATTCAATATTGATATATTAGCTTCGATATCGATTCAATAATAAGTAAATTCACAAGTAATTAAGTGCCTGAGTATATTTTTAAATAATGTGCGCAGTACCAATGTTAAAGAACAAATTGACCCCAGCATGTTTGTTTCCTGTCATGGTTTATTCATCAGAATAAACTGTACAATATTGTATGTGTTGAATACAAACACAACTGTGACAAGCACTGAACAGTGCTTTAACAACACCTCTAAAGTGCATGTAACTAAGTAGTAGAAAGTATATTTCTTTCTTTCTATACATTCAAGTTATAAAAGAAATGTAAACAGAAGCACAAAATGTGCATACTCCAAAAAAGTCTAATATTATAATTATAATTTTGTAAACAATAACACTTAACAGCTGATCACTCTTAACAGCAATTGCGAGTTATCAGGGGAAAAAAAGACTAACTTAACCTTATTCCCTCTCAGAATAGTTTATATCTCACAATTCTGAGTTTATATCATGCAATTCTGACTTTATGTCTCGCAATTCTGACTTTATATCCCGCAATTGTGACTTTATATTGTGCAATTCTGACTTTATAACTCGCAATTCTGAGAAATAAAGTCAGAATTGCGAGATGTAAACTCCCAATTGTGAGGAAAAAAGTCAGAATTGTGAGATAAAAAGTCGCAATTACCATTTTTTATTTTACATTCTGTGGCGGAAACAAGCTTCCATAGTTCCCGCCTTACAGTGGAATCCAAAATGAGCCCAAACGTCGGCTTTTTTTTAGTGGGGCAGGCTTGAACGGAGTGCAGCTGCTGCCCGTCATCGCGCTGTTTTGCTAAAGCGCGTCTTGTACAACGCTGAACGCTCTCACTAGAGTGTAGCCCACAGCGCCGCCACTGGCCTGGATGGCTGAATCGATTCATAGGATTTGATGAATCGATATTGAATTGAGAAGCAAAGAATTGCAATGCATTGATGAATTGATATTTTTACCCAGCCCTAGTGTGAACGCACTCGTTGATTAACATGCACTAGTGCTGCCACTAACGACTAATTTTCTAACGATCTTTCGGCTAATGTTTCAATTAGTCGAGGCAATATCATATTAGTCAGAGTCCTAATCTAACCCTCTATTAACAAACATGCATGTATTCATTACTTAAATTAGCTGTTTGTTCTCCCTTAAATGAATACATTAGCTTTACTATACATTTTTATATGTACATTTCTGAAATGCATAACTGATAACATCACTCTGAATTGTAGACTTAAGTGGATGCAATGCATGCATTTTAGGTAAAGCTGCTTTGAAACAGGCACACCGAAAAAAAATGCGTGCCGCTCATGCTTGAAACAGCCGTAATTCACAAGGTTTCCTACATGTGCGTTACGTGTGATGCTGATGTTGTGCAATGTTTCTCATGCGCCGCCCGAGTGCATTTTGACCGGCATAAAATCAGCATACGTCAGACGATTACATGAAAATCTGCCAATTCCGGTCACCAGCCGATCAATCGGTGCATCTCTAGTTTAAAAGAGGGAAAAGGTAAAGAGGTGAAGCCTGCAGAATGCTTCTGGCATAGAAATTATTTTGAGAGCATGAAAGGTTCGAGTGCATTCTGGCTCTGCTCAAAAGAAGCACAAACACGCAGAACAAAATTTTAAAAGAACATCAAAGCCTTAGATAAGAAAAGCCACTGAACTGCTTTCACGTTCAGAGCTTTTTGTGCTCACTGTTATAGGTGGGATTGTCCTAAAGATGATTTATAAGTTAACAGCTCCAATTGAGGAACTGTTAAAGAAGACTTATAATGCTTTTTTTATTGTGTTGCATACTCTCCTATTGAGTATGCATCATTTGTGCTGTGACTCCCATCACCTGTTCTGTATTATTAATGATTGCTCAGCCTTTATCTGCCTCGTTTGCTTAACGTCCTGTGTGAAGTATTGCCTCTCTACATGTGCATATCCGAGCCATTGTTTTTGTGTATCAAGATTACCTGTATTTCTGATCCTCGCTATACTAACCTTTCAGATTGTCTGCCTCTCGACCCACAACCTGACCTGGATACTGATTCTAGCCGCTTGCCCGGACCTTTACGCCTGTCCCTGTTAACCGAACTCATGCCGTCTGCCTACTTCTTCAAGCCTGGTTTCTACCCGCAGTCAGCGCATCCTTATTCAAGAATTCCTGTGTTTTTGCTTAAATATTTTATATTATGTAATTTAATTTAAAATTTAATTACATTTTTATTTTGAACCCCTCATTTTCGATAGGGACTAAAGGCCTGTTCACACCGGGACCAATTTCGCGCGCGTTATACAACGACGTTTAACGCCTCGTGACTAAACAAAGGGCGCCAATGTGAGTGTTCACATTGACGCGTAAAACGCCATGCGTAAAAGTGTCATTTTTTAAAAAAAAATGCCTTGGGTACGTTTTTTAGTTTGAAAACTATCCGACCAATGAGATTGCCGCTTTTGCTCACGTGTTTGGAGCTTCTGAAGTTAAAGCGAAACACAACTTGGGGGCGCTCAAACACAAAACGGTCTTGCCGAGCACACATATGCAACGGTGAAGAAGATATATGCTTCGCCGTCTACACAGCCAGGAAGAAATCGAGGAAGATGCAAGGCAAGATGAACGTAGAGCTGCTGGTCTCGTTGGTGCTAGAACATAAAGAACTATATGACAAACGCGACAGTGACTACAAACATTTTGATAAAAGAGAACTGTTATGGAGTCGTATTGCAGAGCAAATTGGTGCCATCTAATGTCAGGGAATGAATTTGCATGTTCACTTGGCTCATCGTCAGTGAAAATCGCTTGGGTGTGAACACAAAAAACGCGTTGAAAAACGCTGCCGAATAACGCACGCTGATATTCGTCCCGGTGTGTAGGGGCCTTAAGGCTTTTTAATGACACTGTATGTTAATGAAGTAATCACATTTTATATTTTAGTAGTAAATACCATGTAAATAATATATTTTGTGGTCATCTACGTACAAAAAAAGTAGTAATAAGAGGAAACAATGGAAAGTGATTTCAGACGGAAATTGTACTGTATATCATAATATTGAATAACACTCTTTTCATGAGGCATGGTATTTACATAATACTACAGAGAGTTTCAAAGAATGTCCAAAAAGCATGGTATTACCAAAGTACCATTCACAACAGTACCAAAGTACTTTGTGCAGTTTTGTAAGTGCTATTTAATAGCTCCTCATAAAGTTAAAAAACAACACTGGTTGCTGAAGACAGAGATCCATAAAATGAAATGCTTTCTTCAGTAACATCTGTAATATATTTTTTTATATGCCTCATAAAACTCCTTTATGAAAAATTGGATGCAACCTTTTCGAAAAGAGAAAAAGCTTTGAGCTCCAAATCAGTTCCTAAATCCATATAGTGGTGTCAAACCACCTAGTGACACTGGCATGGGTTTTACTTGACAGTGAATACAAAACACACTGCTCTGACACGGACAAGCTGCAAAACAATGAAATTGACTCAAAAAGAAAAAAAAAATGACAGTTAAAGTGTCTGGTGAGAAGATAAAACCTTTGTATAAGGGAAAATTTTGTGCGAAAGACAAGCAAAAATGCACAAACAAGTGCAGCAGACAGATATTGCCTGTGAATTGAATCATAAAGCCTTCATGCTGACTAGCCTTATTAATGCTTTCAGTGAAATTGCCACGGAACCACAGATATACCAGAGAAACAACAGCATCTGTTCGAAACACTCATGAAAACTTGTGCAAGGTCTACAGAAAGTCTAACACTTCAAAGTCTGCTTCACTCCAGGTAAACCGAACCTAGAGGGAAGCTCTAGCTTATAGGATCTCAGGACTTATGTTGGGTTCGAGTACCGATTTAGTCTCAGATGTTTCTCTATTAGGAGGTCTAACAACTAAAACAAATTAAAGAAGAGTTGACATACTAATTATGTGAAAAGCGGAACATATTTGAGTTAGATCTCTGATTTTTAAAAAACATTAACTGATTTTTATATCTTACAAGGACATACCAGCCATTCCAGTGAATTAATAGCCAATAATTTGAATGTAAGAATGATGGATGGATGGATGGATGGATGGATGGATGGATGGATGGATGGATGGATGGATGGATGGATGGATGGATGGATGGATGGATGGATGGATGGATGGATGGATGGATGGATGGATGGATGGATGGATGGATGGATGGATGGATGGATGGATGGATGGATGGATAGATAGATAGATAGATAGATAGATAGATAGATAGATAGATAGATAGATAGATAGATAGATAGATAGATAGATAGATAGATAGATAGATAGATAGATAGATAGATAGATAGATAGATAGATAGATAGATAGATAGATAGATAGATGGATAGATATCCTAAAGAGAGATATGAAAAGCAAACCACAAAAAAAATCTGTATCTCAGAAAACCGTATCCTCTGAAACAGATCATTAGATCATGAAAACGACATTTGGAAAACGCTGCATCGTTTATTAGAGAAGACACACTGAGAAAGAAAGCCACGCAGGGCTTATTGCATGACTTCACATGGTAAATACACATATATGGCTGCCAGCAAGCGGCAAAGAAAGGAAAGAGCACCATTTAAAGATCATTCCATGCTAGAGGGCAGCTGAAACTACAGGCATAAATGTTCCTCATCTCTCTGAGCACAGACACAAGTCAGAATGCTGCCAAAGAACAAGCCGGCACTGGTCTGTCAGAGCTGATGAAGCGAACCGTTCAGACGCCCAGAGGAGCGAGAGAAATAAGAAATAAAAAGATCAGCTGGAAATACGAGCAGAGAAAAACCAAAGAGAAAAGAAGAGTTTAAAATGAGATTAGAGCAGTTGATGTTCACGACTATTGACCGTATGTCCAGAGGGCATTGATTGAGTCATTTTCATAACTCTCAATAAAAGCCCTTCAAGTAGCTACAGAATAAGAAGACTCCAGCAATTGCTCGCAGAATCTGATATAGATTATGTAAAAATTCCCTCTCTGAGACAAAGCATTTCCAATTGATTCGCCCAGTGGCTCGAAGTGGTCTTTTTCTGCTGTAAAACATGGAAAACTAATAGACCAAACCCGTCTGCCGCTTTTCAAAGGGAAATATACTCATTAAATTTCCCAATAGGGTTGATTCCCCACAGACACACAGGCTTATGCTGAGTAAACATTGTTGCTATTGCTTACCAGTGCTGGGCACACATAATAATTGTTTATTGGTCGAAGGAGAGAATGACTCACCTGAATACGCCCAATAGGGTTCCCCAGACGCCCTCCGATCTCTCCGAGTGGCTGAGCTCCCACGATGCTCTGTTTCCACACGTGAAGCTGTCAGAGAAAAATCAGATGATGCTGTGATGACTTTCCATCGGCAATCAATGCAAAACATTATCAATGCTGCAATATTGTCCACCTTAGAAAATGCAACTCATTATGTCTATATTTCTCTCAGATGTGAATTCAATGCTGGCTATTCAAGTGGAGGACTTCTTAACTTCAAAGCCGGCTTTACTAGAACTGCTTACATGCAGTGTCTTGACAAATTAACCAAAAGTAATACTACCAGTAATAATAACGCTCAAAGAGAACTCAGCGGGGCCTCCAAACCTGTGAAATACCTGGCACTTCGATCCTCTTATTAGAAACACCCACACCAGCTGAAGTTCTTTTACTCTCACTTGTCGAGTGAAAGCTCATGAACTGAATGACTAAGAAATTAAGAGTTAGAATTGGCATTCATTTGTGCTTAAACTCTACAGTCCTTTGGTGAAGTACAATTTGTTTTTTGACTCAAATTTTGTTCTACAGGGGTCTGAAAAATTACCTTGATACTTAATTCACACTTAAAATCCCATTAACTATGTAACATTTGGCAAGCAGTAAGTGCTTAAATACGTTTGGTCTTACTTTTTAACAGTATTTACTTCCGTTCAAAAATTTAGGGTCAGTAATTCTATTTAATCATCTTCTTCTTCTTGTTCTTACTAACATTCTGTCTAACTATCTTAATTTTTACATTCAAATTATTGCATATTAATTGACTGGAATGGCATTGTATTCAAACTAACTTTCTTTCTAACTAATCTATCTTTATGCTTTTCTTTCTTTCAAACTAAGCTTCTTTCTAACTAATCTTTCTTTTTTTCTTAGCTAATCTTTCTTTTTAACTAATTTGTCTTTCTAACAAATATTTCTCTCTTACTAATTTTCTTTGTTTCTTTCTAATACTTCTTTCTTTCTAACTAATCTTTCTTTCTAATTAATTTTTCTATCCATCTAATCTTTTTTTCTAACTGATCCTTCTTTTTTTCTAACTAATCTTTCTTTCTAACTAATCTTTATCTTTCAAACTATCTTTCTTTAAGCAATCTATCTATCTATCTATCTATCTATCTATCTATCTATCTATCTATCTATCTATCTATCTATCTATCATCTATCATCTATCTATCTATCTATCTATCTATCTATCTATCTATCTATCTATCTATCTATCTATCTATCTATCTATCTTCCTTTGTTTCTAACTGTTTCTTTCTAATCTTTATTTCTTTCCAACTAATATTTCTTTCTTTCTAAATAATCTTTCTTTCTTTTTTCAAACTAATCTTTCTTTCTTTCTTTCTTTCTTTCTTTCTTTCTTTATAACTTTTCTTTATAACTGTTCTTTCTATATCGAACTAATCTTTCTTTCTAACTAATCTTTCTTCTTTTTTCACTTTCTAACTAATATTTCTTTAGTTCTTTCTAACTAATCTTTCTTTCTTTCTTCCTTTCTAAACTAATCTTTCTTTTTTAAAACTTTAAACTATTTAAACTTTAAACTAATTTAAACTTCTCCAAACTTTCTGGTCCAAACTTTAAGCAACTTACAGTTTGTCTGGACGAATTTTTTCTAGTTTTAATTAATACCGTTTCTGATATAATCCCACTATGCTTCCTTTGGCTTTGCAAAGACATTTCTTATCTTGCTCTGTGTGTTTCAAAGCCTCCTGGTGGGAGAACCCTATGTCTCTTTAAGACAATTAAAGAAGCTCTGAATTATATAGAGCTTATTTTCTTTTCCTGCTTTATTCAACCATATGACAGATCATTTGTCAGCAAGAGACTATATTAGTGCATTTATAAGTGCATCTAGTAATGGTCTCGGAATAAAAATAAATAAATGTGAACCTAAAAATACATTATAAATGTACAGTTACTGCCTTAAGGAGCTATTTATACCTCGCTTGATTAAAAAAAAATATTTTTTAGTTGATGTAATCTAGTCAATATGCTAAATATAAAAGAAAATGTTATGTGGCAGGTGAAATAAAGTTGGTGCCAGTTCTCCAGGACTAACAATATAAATCATATATTTTTTAAATATTCGACATAAAATAGTAAATGACGCATTTTCTGAAAATGGTAGCTATAAGCGTGTCTAGCTCAACTAATAGACACATTTCACTCCAAAATTCAGGAAATACTATTTCAAATACTACGAATATTACAAATAATATTATAAAATGTTGAAAACTAAAACCTTCAGAAGTCATTATGCTGATTTGGAGCTTAAGAAATGTTTCTTATTTTCAATGTTGAAAAAAGTTTTTAATAATTAAAATATTTTAGTATTTTAAAACTACTTAATATTTTTTTGAGGAAACGGATACATTTTTTTAAGGATTTTTTGAATAGACAGCTTTTTTTTTTTGTTAAAATATATTTTGCTGAATAAAAGCTTACATTTCTTTATAAAAAAGACCCCAAATCTTGCTGACCCCAAACATTTCAATGGTAAAGTATTTTTCCATTTTTATTTCAAATAGCAAATTTGCTTTAAGACAAAAACATCTTTCCCTGCCAAGTATATGGCAAATTAATGACAACCTTTCAATTTCATCTGAACTGCAGCTTTAACAAACCATTCCCAGATGTATATGCAACACATTACGTGCACACATGTTGTGAGAACTTATACAGAGCACCTTGTCAAGCAGTCATCATATCACAGAACTGAAGTGCAATTCCTCATTTTATCTCACTTCAAAGTGTCTTAAAGTGACTGGGTCTCTGGGGCGAAGACACCCTGGTGCTGCTACTCTTGCATAAACAGATTTTTCCAATCCTTCGCTCTGCTCTTGCCCTCACTTGCATCATTACTTTGGAGATTAATTAGTGGCTGCACTAAGTCGATTCCCTCCATTGCAGCAATTACGTCCACTCTTATTGGTTAGTAAGCAATTAGAGCTGCTCTCATTGGTTAGCGACCTGTCTGGGTCTGTTTATTGTTTAATCCCTGATGGACAGCAACACACTACGTAGAGCATTGTACTGGCATGGCAGACAATTAGCATGTGTGAAAGCTATCAGAAAGCATTCAAAGGTTATGAATAGGGAACACTAACCTGTAATGATTTTCTCATCACTCGTTACAAAGGGTAAACATTAGGTTCCGACCTAAAATAATGGACTCGATACCTCAGTGGCCAAACGCAAGGCTTGTTTGAAGTCTTTTCCCATGGGCCTTTAAAACAGTAGCTTACCAGCCAGCAGGCGCCACATCAGCACACCAGTCCTCTGAGGGAACATGTTTGTATGTCATGGCGTTAGACGCGGTAAAGAGATCGCAAATAAAGTGGATGAAAGATGGCTTGGTAAAGGTGAGGTGTGTGTGTGCTTGTTGTTATGAGGCAGGAGGGATACAAGAGACAGGCAAACTGTGTACTGGCAGATTGGGATGCCAGGCGCATTTATGCAGTTCAGTGCCGCTAAACATGACATTAAAGAGGAACTGCTGCCTCTGAACTCACAAACATCAATATAACGGGTAACCTGGGCAACCTACACATGGGTAAAAGCGTATACGCAAGGACACGCAGGTGTTAGCAGATGTGAGATGTCCTCTTAAGTGTTACATCTATGTTTAACTATCCATTATCGGGGTTTTTTTAGCGAGGGGTGGTAGGTTGTGACGTCAGAAAATGAATTTAAACACTTAACAAATAACACAAAATGTTATTAAAAAATTTAAAAGCATTATTCCTGACTCAAGCTCAGGTGTTCTGAGTGGTTACTTACTGGAAAAAGTAGTCATGCTGGTTTGGTGCTCAAGTAACATTACTGTCAATTTCAATTGTGCTTATTCTGTGTAAAACTTTTTTTTACGATTCTTTGATGAATATAAAGTTTAAAAGAACAGCAAAACAACAACAAAAAAAACTCCTTATAGAAGACAAACCCCATTTAAATATCCAATCAGAACTAAATGTTGCAGGTAGTTAGTTATGCTAATTTGTTACACAAGCCACATATAAAGGACAGTATAATGCTACTGTTACCATGCACACATAAGCTTCTCGGCGGAGTTCTCAGCATAATACATAAACAACCCATACTCCCACTAGGTGTGCTGAAAATAGCCCGTCACACTTTAACATGACAACTCAGAGGTTTAATTAAGCCGAAACACCCACCATGGCGCTTTTTTGACAAATAAACATGGTTAAAATAAAAGACACGCTAAAATGCTGTTGCTGTCGTGACACGGTTCCCATCAATCATAATGTATTGCAATGGCTAAGTGATATTTAATTGTACGATTTTTTTCCATCAGGCTGTGCATTTTTCAATAGCCACTATAATAACTACAGCAAAACATGCAACCTTTAAAACACCGGTACAGAAAAAAAAAAAAGTTTTTCACATGAATTAGCATCAAACGCAGAGACATCTGTGTTTGTTTATCATTGCTGGTCAAACTCTGTTTTAAAATACAAAAATATGTTGTGGCGTTTGTTTATAAGTTTATGTGTATACAAAGTAGGCTCTATAATTTTTCTTTTTAGGCGTAATGGACTTTCAGTTAGAAGCAATCAGGCGCGAACCATTTTCAAGAGGTAAAAAAAAAGGTAAAACAAGAAAATAAATTGCACGAAGAGTAAATAAACGAAAGCGAGGCGCGTTTCAACATCCTAATTCAACACGCAGGTCACAGTTCATCATCTGCACTACTCAACTTCCTTAACAATCCCTCTCTTTGTCGACCTTTACTGATCAAGCTCTAAATCCGTGGCACAAACATCCTTAAATGGCACAGTGGACATTTACACTGTGTTCTAAAGCAATTCTTTAAAGGGCAAACATGGCACGCACAGACCTAGAAGCGGAAAAGGTCAGAAAAGCATAATAGATGCACGGCTCCTCCCTCCTACCTAAAGCACCTGACGTGCATGGAGAAATAAACGGCAGCGATAATAACCCTTGGTTGGTGGTTTGTTCTGCGCAGACAATCCTTTGATTAACGATTCGGCATGCGAGTGATTTTTCTTTGTGTCCACAAAGAAATATAATCTACTTTTATTACAGCGGCTTTTCAAAGGGAGGATCGAGAGCCGACCGTGAAGCTCTCTCGAGTTATATTTAACCGGGCCTCTGCTTCCGCGCTCCGGCTTAATAATCTATTTTTGCGGTTAGTGTTTACATCTGCCTGTTGTTGACCCAGTGGAGATCATCTAAAAAAAGCTGCCCGGTTAAAGAGCTGACCTGAGATTATGTGTCATTGTGTGTGAAACCAGCTTACAAACTGTGAAATCGCTATATTAGGAAGATGTTAATTACTAAACCATTTTCGACCCGCGGTTGAGAGCTTTGTATGGCAGAGCAAGTTGCATCATAAATGTGTATATTTCCAAAAAATACAATAAAAACTAAATTTTATCAGAAAATGTGAGGAGTGATTGCCCATGCAAAAACTTCCCACAATCATTGATAACTTTTCCACTATTTGCTAAGCAAAAGCTAAGATGTTCTGAGTGGTTTTTAAGGTGTTGCTATGGCTGTCAGGTGTTCTGAATGATTGCTAGGCATTGGCTTATTGTCTTCAAATCAAAAGTGCCCACTCCCAAGACTACATGATCCCCTAGATATAGCTGGAGAGCCTTTGTCAGCTTATGTCTATGGGGTTTTTTTTCCTGCCAGCCACAAAATGTGTCAAAATAGTGAAAATATCAGTGCAAAAAATATAATAATTATGCAAATTCATTGCAAATATAGCTTTCTGAGTGGTTTCTATTGCATAGCTAAAATATTACAAGTGGTTGCTAGAATGTTGCTAGGTAGTTTCTGAGATGTACTGACTGGCTACCAAAGTTCTGAGCAAGAAATTATAGGTTACAGTATGCAGGTGTTCTGAAATAATTTTTAGGTGGTTTATAACAGCCCCAGTTCAAAAGAGTCTTAACCCAAGTGATATTCTGATTCCTTAGATATGGCTGAAGCCCTGTGTCGGTCAGTGAGTTTTTTTTCCCCCAGATAACATTTTTAACATAAAGAAAGAAGAATATTTTTATAAGAGTGAAAAATTAACAAGTAAAGTCATTGCAAATGTGTTATAAATTATTTCTAGAGAGTATTGTTATAAGGTGTTGCTTCACAGTTTCTAAAACTCTGACCAATTACCAAAGTTCTGAGCAAAGAATATACAGTACAGCAAGTATGCTAAAGACCCCAACATACTTCAAGCCAAATCAAAGAACAAACTGATGTGACATACTGTAATTTCGAAGAAAATAAGGCCAAAACGAACTTCGTTTGGAGTTCGAAACAGGCAAAGTTCGCTACAGCTGGTAAAAAACTTTGTACTACCATTTTTCCGTGGCAGTTCGTCAAGATCAGACGTCCGTGAGTAAAAACATGAACACACACAGATATTATTGTTTCTTTGATCAGATGCTTTTCGAATGCTTTATTTAAAACAATTCTTGCTGTTTTCTCATTTTTGCTGTGTATTTATTTTGTTATTGAGATGAATGCACTCAGCAGCACATATTTACATATTAATCTAAACGTCGCTCGGATGTTCGCTAACATATATCTCTGCTCAAGTATTTCGAACTTCGTTTTAACCCTCAGCAAAAAGAAAGAACTTTGCCGTTAAATCGCTCATTATATACATATTTATTTATATTTTTTTTATAAAAAAAATAATAATAAAAAATCCAGTATACAAAGATGTGGTTTCTAGCAAGTTGCTATGCAATTGGAGTGTTGCTAGGTTGTTGCTAAGGTGTTCAAAAATTGGTGGTTTCCTGTAAAAGTGTAAGTGTAGCCATTTGTAAATTTGTCTGGCTTCCAGTGTCATTCGCTTACAGTTAGTTTTAGCTGTAAGTCTATGGGACTGTTAATGAAAACTGTAAAAAAAAAAAAAAAAAAAAAAAGGTGGGAATGGCTTCCTTTACCTCACCATTCAAAGAGATGGCCTATTGTAACTTAATCTATAAAATCTCAGATATAAGTACTAAACCTTTATCCTTCCTTATTCACTCAATCGAGGATAAATCAATGCCCAAAAGGAAGAAAAGATCCTATCTATAGTATTAAAGCAAAAGGCAGGGGACAAGGTGGACCCAGCACCACGAAAGTCTGGAGTCATAGCAAGCCAGCCCACATTGTGTTCACAAACCACCAACATCCTGGCTTTATCCTGTATTTATGGAACAAGTGATGGCCTATTGTTTCATTGTTTAGTAGAAGACTGACCTATTTTAAACAGCAATACAGTATGACTTCCTGTGTAGAAAAGCCAACGTTTAAACAGACACCGCAAAGCGCCGATTTATAGACTTCTCCGTTGGGTTCCACTTGAGATTTACGTGATCCTTCATGAAAATGGAAAAGTAGACTGCATAATGTAAAATTCCATTGAGCCTATAAAGAGCAGAGAATGCCTTAACATCTGCCCGGTGTGAAAGATAATTACGGTGTAATTAAGATCCCTATAGACGAAGTCTCTCAGACCGGTAGCCATCACTAAAGCTGCCAAAGCTAACACTGAGGACTTACCAGTTATAGTAGCTAAACACTCCGCTGACTGAGTCTATCAAAAGCTTGGGCAAATCCATTAGGTGGATTAATCATATGTTATAGGTTTGAGGAAAGGGCAAACACATTTTCGCCATTAATTATCAAGCAATTGAGTGAGTGTGTAACAACCTTTACAAGGGCACACATAATCACAGAACCATAAAGGTTCCAGCTACTGATTTTCATCTAGGTTTCTAACCGAAACTAAATCCAGGTTTTCTAATACAGTGAGAAAAACTGACTGTTTTTTATGTGTTCATAAATAAAACTGACAGTTGATTTAGAAAAAATAAATAAGAAACAAAGCCAGCTTACATCTTAAGTTTTAGTCGATTTATCTTTTTATGTTATTTAAATCATTTTAAGCTATTTTGTGGCCCTTTTGGAAATTTGACCCCCTGCTTGAAAAACACTGGTCTTAAGTGTTGTTTCTTTAGTAAGAAAAAATATTTTAATTTGTACATGCAAGTCAGTGTTTTTCTATGAATATCTCAAATGTTTTAAAGTAACCTCAAACTAAGGAATATGCATACTGGAAGGGGATTGGAGGGGTGAAAAATGTATGTAAATTAATATAGTTTTTAAAATTTCTATAGCTATTATACATTAATAATATAATACAGTAATAAAAATCATAAACACTAAAAAAAACAAAGCTATTGGAACATATGGAAAATATGGATAAAATTAATTTATTTATAATTATTTAGTTTTTATTTTAACACATTGCCTTCAAAATTATTTTCGAGAATCGGGGCCTTAAAGTCAAAAAAGTCTCTGAACGACTTATTTAGACCTTTCACTGCAGAACTCTGGTATCTCGCACATAAAAGTTACAGATTACAGATATGACAAAATTTTCCACTAAATACGGTCAAATTTAAAAATAAAAAAAATCATTATTGTAGGTTTACTGCGGTGAAATAGGGCAGACATTTACTTGCTCAATGCAATTTTGGGTTAATTTTTACCCAAGAAAATCTGTAGTGAACCTTTAACAATTCAAATTCACTTGTTTTTCTTGACTAATTTCACAATATTACAATGGCCAAAACAAAGGTCTAGTTACATGTCCTAACACAATGAGCTATAGCAAAATTTTCTCTATAAACCACAAAAATTAAAAATAAAAAATAAAAAAAATCACCAAAATTATTTTTTTCAAATATTGCTCTGAGAAAAAAGTTCAAGTATTCTGTTTTTTTATATTGTTTTAAACTTATTCATTGTGGTTAGTTGTGTTTTGACAAACAAAATGTCAATGTGATGTGACGTTAGGTGAGACTCCCCTTAGAGAAGCTGTAATCTTGTATGTAATCTTGTAGCTATAATCTAATAATGTTTTCTAAAGACTCTTAATTAAATCTGAAGACTATTCAAAAAGCAGCCCTTAAATCACATGATTTGCCTGCTGTAAAGCACTAACTGTAAAGGGCAGGCAAAACAATCTCTGATTAGCAGGCTTAAGTCTGATGTTATGATATTACAAACGCAGTTTCGCAAAAATCAAGGCTCAACACTTGCACTTCAAGTGTCTGCACTTCATACTGTGACTTTAGGGCTAACAATCACATAATCACAATCAGTTTTTACACTTCATGGCTTTGAAAATAAACTACAAAAGGGATTTTCTTTTGGATGTGAACAGGGAGGACACGGAACAAAGTGAGTGTTTTGTGCACATGTCCATCCACCTCAGCACTATCTGTAATACATCTGAGAAAAGGAAATTACCACTTCTCGGAGCACTTTGGATGGGCTTCCAACAAGTTGAGGGGCGAGATAAATCTCTCATACTTTTATATCTTAAAAGTATTACGGTCAGGAAAGAGAGTGAGCGAGAAGGAAAAAGAAGGACAAAGTGAATGTGTGACAGAGAGTGAGAAAAAGATCCACTCCAAGGCTTCAGAAGCTGTCAGGCTATTAAGGCCACTAATCAATCATCACATTAAAATAATATAACCTCTCTCTTAAAATAACGCGTAATTAACCGAATCATTGGCGAGAGGCTACATGGACTGACATCCAATTACTGCCATCAGATTGTTATCTCTGAAAATCACAGTCCTCACAAAACACAGCTATTACGCATAGCGGCGAGTTCTATCATGTCTGCACAGAGCTGAATATACATGCAATTAGATTCTATACAAGTACCACTCACACAAAATGATACATTTGAGACCGCCTTCCAGCTAAGTAGCCCGCTCATGCGCAACAGTATCATCAAAAGCGCCTATGAACCAGCAGAACCAAATCACAGTCTTTCATTCCTAAGCCTTTTTAACATGGTTCGTGGTGTCATTGGTGCGGGTGATTGGACAGTCGGGCTGGGAATCGATATAAGGATGTGGCGGGTCAAAGCCCTTCATCAAACACACAGGAGATCCAAAGCGCAGCATGTGGCAATTGGAAACATATGATAAAAGACTCAAAGAGAGCTCGTGGCTAAAGAATCTCTGACCCGAGCCCTGGCCTCCAGTTGTGTGCAGCACCTCAATAAAAATGTAAATATCTCATCTGCTCTGGGCGTCTACTCGCTCGGCTGGAGAAGAGGTCGAGAAAACTAGGTCTCGAATGGGGAGCAGGTTACACAAATGCACATTTCCTTGTCTTTTAAAGCACTAATTACAATAGATTTTGGTGGAGAACAGAAAACGGAAGACACTTTACGAGAAAAAGCGGTACATCTTCAAAAACCACTGCACTCATTAAGAAGAAATAGTTTCAAGACAAAGATCACCGCACTGAGATTCATGCACTGGAAGTTTCGGATTATTAGAAAATGTGAGTGCAGAACCTATGATCAGTTGAGTTAACTTAAAAAAGTGAGGAAACCCTTTGCCATTGCCATTAAATGATTAAGTAAATAAACTTCATGTGTAATTGAACAAATTAAGATCTTGCCAATTCCAAGTTACTCTGACAAGCAAAAGTTATTAAAACATGTGTTGTATTCACTTTATTTGAAGTTGAACTAACTTAATTTTATTAAAATTGCAATTACTTAATGTCAGTATCCTTAACTTAAAACTAACTGTTTTTTTCTGAGTTTTGTACTTACGTAATTTAAGGAAACCCATTGCCTTGAAAAAAATTAAGTAACCACAACTTGTGTGTTATGGGTTATTGCTAGATGGTCGCTTCATAGCCGAAGTAAAAGTCTCTATGACATTCTGGTTACTAGTTACCCCTCCTTCAGTGCCAAAGGGATTTTATAATATTTATGAGTTAAAACAAATAATCACACCAAGTAATTTTTAAATGGTCTTTAATAAGCAATTATTTTTGTTTTTTTAAAGTCTCAAAAAGAAGCCTCATCAAGGATACAATTAATTGATCGGAAATACAGTAAAAACAATAATATTATGAATTACTCTTACTATTTAAAATAACTATTGTCTATTGTAATATATTTTAAAATGTATTTTAATCAAAGCTGAATTTTAAGCATCAGTCTCACATGATCATTCATAAATCATTCTAATATCTGATTTGTTAATTATTATCTAGCCCTACTTATTATTATTATTATTATTATTACCATCATCAACTTTGAAAAACAGCTGCTAAATATTTTGTTGGAAACAGTTTTTTTTTTTTGTCAGTACTCTTTGATACAAAGAAAGTTTAAAAAAAGCATCATATATTTTAAATGGAATTAGTTGTACAACATTAATTATATTTATAAATGTCACTTTTGATCAATTTTATGCTTCCTCTCTGTATCCATTTCTTTAAAAAGAAAAGAAAACATAGCCTACTTAACCCAAACTTTGAGACTCGATAAGCCGCTATAACATGATAACACTAATTATCTACTTTGAATATTGTGCATAATCTGCTACAGATATGTTAAATGTATCATGTAGAGCTTTAAGAGTTCATGTCATGATAAAATAGACATGAATGTCAAAAATGACCATGCAAAATGAGTAAAAGGACTAAGAAGGGAGGAGGGGAGACGACCCTGCTGAATCTTTCCAATGCTGACAACACACTGCTGACGAAGCAGACACAAGCACACACACACACCGCAGAATTCTAGAATAAAAGACAACAGATGCAGATTCACACCATATCCACATCTAAAGGTGTCTTGTAAAATCATCACGGCTTTATAATTGAATTCCAACCACGGAAAGTAATTACAAACTGTGGGGAGAGACGCCAGTGCTTTATTAGCCATATCTGGGTCTAAAAGGCGTGTTACAACAGAAGTGATCTGTTGAAACTTTAAAACACTCTATAAAAGCGCTTGCCCACAGTCAAAACTCCAATCCAGTTTAAAAAGACTGTAAAATGCACGCTAAAGTGAGCCGGTGACATATGTAAAAGTCACACCCATCTATGGATATGAAATATGGATCTGGATCACTGCTTCCCATTATTTTTAATGCTTCCTGCGTATTGATTTTTTTCTCTCTGCTTTCAATTAAATGCTTTACAGACTCTTTGTATGCAGGTCAGGGATTTGGTGATGGGTGGATAAGGACGGCAGAGGAGTAGAGGGCTTCTTTTCTGATTTTATTCCGCTGACTGCCTTTCAATCACATAGGAAAGGACTCCTCATTAGAGAGAGTGAGAGTGCAGCAACAAAGACTGAAGGGCAAGGTAGAGCATTACAAATCCAGTGTCTTTTGACAAGAGGCCCTTGATGGATACTGGTGTCGAGCAGAAGCTTCCTGTGGTGTCAGCCAGAAGAGATGATAGACACTACCCACAGGGGTCGGGGATCTTTGACCTTTTGCACGTGCCCACTGGTGCACACGCTCGCAAAGTTACCACTTCACATCTGATATAGGTTGAACACATCAACAAATGCCCAGGAGCGTGTAGCTCAAGGCTGTGCATTCAATTTTACACCAAACCTGCTCAGACGTGAACTGTCGACATGCATGTGGGAATGCCCCTTGCGCACACAAACACACACGTATGTCTTTAGACCTGGGTAGATACTGACAAATTGTAGTAGGTTTTTAACTAGAAAATTACATGACAAACATTTTAGTTAGTAATATAATCTTTTACAGTAATATAATCAGACTATTTTTTACTATTTAAAAATTACTTTTGACCTACCTTATCTTGTAAAATCTTGTACCATATCGATTTAATAATACAAAGAGAATTTAGAGCTACATGATTAATCACAAACAATGAAAAAAATTATTTTTGGGCCTGAAATCGCTAATACAACCTTTAAAATCTCAAATATATTCGGTCAAAGATGTTCAAATGAATGAATAGTTCAATAGTTCGCATTTTAATGTATGAAAGACAAAAGCCTTCCAAATAAATGGTAATACATGGTTAAATAAATTACTCTCTAAGTGATAATTAAAATATTATAATTAACACAAGATTGTCAGGAGTTGATTAGATATGCAATGTTGAGAAAACATTCCTTATAAATGAAATGATTTCTGTAAAATTCATTGGTCAACTCATCTCCGTTTTCAATATAATGACAGCTACTTGACTATAGTGGCTGGTATGTGTGTACAATTCCACAAATCTGAAAGAATTCCCAAACATACAGGGGTTGGAGAATGAAACACCTGTTTTTAGACCACAATAATGTATGATGTAGGGCCTCCTTTTTGGGGTAATTCATCTTGGGAACGACAGATACAAGTTCTTCAGTCATGGCCAGAAGGATATTGATCCATTCCTCTTGAAGAACAGTGGCCAGGTCACTCAGTGATAATGGTGGAGAAAAATGTTTCCTGACTTGTTTCTTCAAAATACTCAAAAGTGACTCAAAAGTATTTAAATTTGGTGACTGTGCAGGTCATGGGAGTTGTTCAGCTTCACTTCCATAACCATCAAACCACCATGTTACAAGTCTTTCTATGTGTATTGGTGCATTATCATGCTGATACACTGCAGGCTACAATGATTGACCATTAGGTGCATATGGTCCTCCAGAATGGTTTGTTAGTCCTTGGCAGGGATGCGCCAATCAAGCACAGTAGAGAAATACCATGATATAGCAGCCCAAACAATCACTGATCCACCACGTGCTTCACTCTGGACAGCAACAGTCGGGTGTTAAGCCTCTTTTGGGCTTCTCCACACCGTAACTCCCATGGATGTGGGAAAACAGTGAAGGTGGACTCATCAGAGAACAATACATGTTTCACATTGTCCACAGCCCAAGATTTGCACTGTTGGCACCATTGAACAATTTGGCGTTGGCACAAGTGGCCAAAGGTTTAACTTAAGCAACCTGACCATGAACAGCGAAAAGCTCCCAACGAACCGTTTTGGTGGAAACCAGAAAGTCGAAGAGTGTGTTTAATTCTGCAGCGAGTTTGGTGTTTTTTGGATACAACATTGCTTAGTACTAGGACAGACAGCTTGCTCTTGCATCATGTTGGATGAAGTTCATCCTACGTGGTGTATGGCGATTTTACCCATAGCTCTTGATACACCTCAGAGACTTGCTGTCCTGGTCACAGATGATGAGCCAGTGAGACATGCATCAACAATTTATCCTCTTTTGAGCTCTGATATGCCACCCATTATGCTGTGTGAACTGCAATATTTTATGAACAGCTGTGCAATTTCTCTGCAAATTCAACCTTCACACTCTGGTCTTACTGATGGAATGTAAAATCAGTGAAGATCGGCCAACAGGCCATGGATATATAGGTATGAATCCTCCAACACTATATTGGCCAGTGTTTCAGTTTCATTGGTCAACCCCTGTAGCCTATATAAGCAATAGGCTTTCTTAGAAAGGAAAACTTAAAAGATAAAATAAAGGAGAGTTATGGAGAATCATTAATAATTTACTGGCATTGTACAAATATGAAATCATTTAATAAAAAAGTAAGCATTATACAACATATTTTAATACAATTAAAGGAGAACTCTGGTCAATTTTAACATTGAGCTAATTTTTTTGTCCATTTGGAGTGCTGTTGATACAGACCAAAACGACAAAAATCAGTGTTGCCTACACCATGTTATCCTCAGATGAGATGATATTCACTAATGATCGCGCGCGTGACATCGACAATCGACTACTGTGGGTGGGCTTCGACCGAAAACAGGAAGTAAACAGAGGTATGTGAGCTGGCTGAATTAACATCATTATTATCTTTCACATCTACTGCAGTCAGATTGACCGTGGTCACTCTTAATAACACCACTCACATGCATGTGCCCTCGTAATGACAAATCAAGGATGTTAAGAGGCTAAAAGCAGGTTTAGAAACATGCCCCATTGAAGTCAACAGGGTGCGAATTTTAAAAAGATGATAACACGGTGTAGGCAACACCGATTTTTGTCGTTTTTGTCTGTACTGACAGCACTCCAAATGCACAAAAAATGAGCTCAATGTTAAAATTGACCGGAGTTCTCCTTTAAGTACTCAATTTTTAGAACCTGAAAACCTAATCCAGATTAAATATAATCAGTTACTACCCGACTTTTATTGATATTCTGCTTTTTTTAACATTTTCATCAAGACATTATATAGTATGTTTAAGCTGCTATACATGTTTGGTCTCCACAATGCAAGCAAAATCAGAGCCACACAAATTCAGAAACAAAAATAATTTTATCGGAAGCCCCAACCCTTCCTGAAACAAATAATGAAGTGCCCTTTCATTTCTGAGAAGACAATGGGGAACGGCCTCGGGTCAGAAAGTTTGAACGTTGAATGCTGTGATACCCAGTGGCCAGCCTGTCTTCAATAAGAATAAAACATCTGTTCTGATTTTGATGTCAAATGTAACTTCTCATAAAACATTATGCAAGCTGATGTAACAGGCTGTTACCATTAGGGGTTATCTAAACGTGCAATTTCACCAGACCATCTCAATTTCTATAGAATATGAGACCACTAATAGAAGTACAAGGACAGGATCTGTCAGCGTACGAAGGCGAGGTTCTGTATAACAAAAGCTAATGAGGGCTGGGACAGGAAAAAGAAACACTGAATTGTGATGTCCTCCATGTTCCGTTCATCTGCTCACCCACACAGGCTATTATATAAGAGTAATAAAGGATCAACACATTTCCGTGCCTATATTTCAGTGCTGTTACGGCAATGGTGAAAAGGTCTGTTTGTTCAATTTGTTAGGTTACATTTCTAGTCAGACTTATTGCTTAGGGTGCCCTTTGCTAGTATGCTCATTAAGCTCACATGATGTCAAGAGTGTCCAAGAGCAACAGATTAAAAGAGAAATTTGGCATCTGTGAACTTCAAAAAGAATTGCCTTTACAACTTATCTCTTTGCTGTAATTGGTGACATGATTCATTATGATTCAGTACAATAGTAACATGATGATAATGCAATTAAATTCATGTTCTCACATCATATATCCAGAGATAATTATGGAATATAATGAAAGCGCATATTCAGGGGCATCAAATAAATGTAATATTGGTCAACTACTAATCTAAATATTCAATAGTCCCCTTCAATGTCTATGATGATTACAGCCCTGGTTAGGAAAACCAATTGATACAACATGGCAACTAAAGGTTTACACTCAATATGTCACAAACATTTGAATGCAGCGACTATTTACATGCTTAAAACAGAGATGGTTTGTTGGTCTTAGCTGGTCTTCCCATCTGGTCCCATCTTTTTCACATGGTCAGACTGGCAGCTAAAAGAAACAACTTAGCCTAGTTAAGAGACCAGTTTAAACCATCTAAGATCACAAACGTGTGCTTATATATTCAACTGACTAAAACAGAAGACTTAATTTAAGGTATCAATTAAACAAGTTGAACAATCTAAGTGGTACTAAATATAAAATGAGAGGATTTGCAGGTGATGAAATTGATAAAAAAAAACAAAGATGCTGTTGTAAAAATAAGAACACCTGCAATGCATCTGTTCACAAACTGGATGAACTTCTTAAAAACTTAAATGCATTTTTCTATAAATCAGATTAATTTCAAATGCACAATAATACAAGACATGCACGCGAATTAGGCTACTGAACACTAATCTTCCAGCCTTATATAAAAAGACAGAAATAAAATATAATGTAAGATTAAATTAATTAAAAGAATCTAAATAATGGACTGAATAAAATAAAAAAAAAATAATACAAACAAATTGCATAATTTAAAAACAAAATAAAAGGCAAATAAAACATTTCATTGATAGAAGTCAATTCAATGAGTTTCTGGATACCATCCATCATAGCCTGGATGACATCACCTTGGGAACAATCAAGTCCGTGAGACCAGACGAGCTATAGGCTATTACTTAAAGTCTTTAACGTTACTTCTGTCACAAAGCACTGCGAAACTGCCCTTCAATCACATGTGCACCTTAAAAACTGAATTATAGCAGCTACAGTTATGATCCTTTTGCTTTGCAGTGCACATATTTGCCCTAAACATACACAATCACTCTTAATGCCTTATGATCTCTGACGTGGTCGACACGAATCCACCTGCCCATTGAACATAACTTTTTGCAGAGAAATCTCCCACAATCACCGTTCCGATAATGAAATATTAAGCACAAACACAAAGGCCTCTCTTACCGGGATGACAGCTGATGGGTTGGATGAGAAGCGCTGATAAAGTCAAACACAACATCCCTAAGCGGCACGTTCCTCGCAGTCTCCACATGTCCAAATGCGCAATTAGAGCAACACGGAATGGCGGATCAAATTGAGCGTCAAGGAAGGAAACACACTAACTTGACAAACCAAAATAATTACGAGTGACCAAGGCGATTTTAATGACCGGCGACGAATCTTGTGCCTGTTTCGTGGGACATTTCGGACAGCCCACAATCCGCGCACACTTCTGCTCTCTGTGGCGTCCTTTACATTCTCTTTACATTCTCAAGTTAATCCCAACCGGAGGCACTTTCAGACGCTCGAGCTCGTTCAGTTCCTTTGCTGTACGGCGGCTCTCTCTCTCTCGCGCGCGCGCATCTACAAAGTCACTCGTTTCAATCACATTCAGCGCGGTCCGCTTCTCTGTCCAGGAAGTTGTGCATAAGAGCGTTTCGTGTTTTGCCAGAGGAATTAGTTGAGAAATCAAAGCCCTGCCCTCTAGTTCCTAACCGCCTAACGTGGTGCTGTACGACTCCCGAAGAAAGACGAGGATTGGTTACTGGAAGCTGAAGCAGAAGACCGTTCTTCTCGGTGTGTCTTTCTAAAACAGTTAGTTCCGGTCCTGTAATCTGATTGGTCAAAGCGGCGTTCCAAGCATGCATATTTAGTAGGGTCGATGGCGTGACGCTTTTTTTTTTTCTTTTTTTTTTTTTTTTTGTCTGAATTAATGATTAAAAAAAATATTTTCTATAATGAAAATGAAGTCATTTATTTCTTTTTTGTTGGGCTTAATGTAAATGTTAAGCAAAATCTTTATATAAATTATATTAATATTTTTTAAAATATATCTTGTAATCAAATATTTTGATCTTTTTATGAAAAGGTCAATTTTTTCAGGTCAAATTGAGTAACTAAAACATCTTGATAAATGCCTTTACTTAAAAGGCATAATATTTTATTTTTTATTTTTTTTGCCATTGTTCATTATGATACATTGTTAAAAAAAACAACATTGTTGGTTTAACTTAAAAATTTAAGTTCATTGAAATGTGAAAATTGTGTTAATCCAATGAAAGAGATTAATTTAATCACCAGAAACTCAAAATATTATGTTATCTGAACTACATAAATTATCTAAGTTGATTTGACAAAAGAAAAAATGTTGTGATTACAAAATCAAAAATTAGTCATTTTGAAAATGAAAATTTCAGACTGGAGCTGGAGCAGTGATTATAGGATCCTTTGAGTGGGAAATCTTTGTCGCTCCACTCCACTCCTATCTACTGTTCCAGACCGGCTTTCAGTCTGTGTGTTGTTAGTAACAACGCCCGGCATATACAGTACCATTTCAGTGCAACAGCACTGTGAGATATTGCTTAATTGTCCGCTTCTCTCTATTTGTATACTGACATATCATATCAATATTTATTTCCATCTAATTTCATGAACCAAAGGATTTCGAGTCATAGCTTTACATCACCGTCAGCCGAACTCAATAGACATTGCATTGTCATTCAGCCATGCACTCTTCACTGGGAGACGGGAGAGTCGAAATTGCCCTGCAATGTAGACAGGAGCTTTACATGGCATATTCAGTGCTTCTCAGATTTCACCGGTCCTCAAATGTCCCACTTGCTGTCCGACAGTTCAGTTAAAACACTGTACAGCTGTATTCAGTAATCCTGTCAGAAAAGCCATAGCTTCTATCCCTGCTTCACAGTCTGGCCTCAGACACGGCCGCTCTCCAAGGTGCTGAAAGTTAGCCAAGCTGTCATGCATTATCCATGATGCTGGCGACTCCCCTTTCATGACAGAAACTGTATGTATCATCTTTTATAAATCACTGTGCAGTTGTTACCTTACAGAGATATTTCTACTCGAGCTGACCTTTCTTTCACTGGTATATCCTATTGTTTATTATTTTGACTAAATAAAAACAGTATATTTGTATTTTACCACAGGAAACACATTTAAAGGTTACCTTAAAGGACAAGTTCGGTATTTTACACTTAAAGAGAACGGTTAAAGTCGTCATGAAACGGAAGTTGAGATTGTCCTTTACATTTTCCTTATTGTGATGTGTATCCATAGTGAAAAGGCTTCTGATATTAGAAAAAAAATGTAGGGCGGGGCTTGATTTCATCCTTCCGGAATTGATTGGATCGTTGGAGGTTGGCGCTAACAAAATGGAGGCAGACTTGTATGCCAGTTTGTGGAGGATTTCTCTCCACCGGACTCACCACCGTTACCTTCCCATGAACTCCTGTTCTCCTGTTCGAACTCGTTCATTGAAATGAACAAATCTTTTTCGGAGTCAATTCGTTCATTGCGTTCATTGAATGAACCAAATGACTCGAAAAAAGATTTGTTTGTTTTGATGATCGAGTTTGAACAGGAGAGTCACGAACGCGCATCACAGAACAGAGCAAGTGACCATTTGAGCTTCTAAAACTTAAACTTTGTTTTTTTTTTATAATGAGCGATTGTTTCGCTTGATAAGACCCTTATGCATCATCTGGAATCGTTTAAAGCCCTATGAACAGTTTGCAGTTTGCACTGAAACTGTCTTTTGGACCTTGAACCGTTTGGTTCCCATTAAAGTGCATTATATGGAGAATCAAAAACCATAATTTCTTTTTGACTGAAGAAAGAAAGACGTGGACATCTTGGATGACATGGGGGTGAGTAAATTATCAACAAAAGTTTTTTTAAAAGTGAACTACTCCTTTAACATTATTTTAAGAATTAACTTACATGAACTGACAGTCTGTATTAGTAAAGATTTATTTGTAGATTTATTGTTCATTCTCAGATCAATTTAACTAATGTAGTTCACTAATGAAACCTTACTCTAAAGTGTTACCGTGTATTTATAAATTATCCAGAAATACATAACATTTCACATGAGAATGAATTCATTTCACATCCTTGTTGTGCAGGTCAAGTTCTGAGAAAGCTCTCATGGGCCAATGGTTCTCCATCACCCTGTCAGAGCTGTGAGTCGAATACTTTATCGCTAATTATCACTCCAAGGTTTTCTCACCATGCAGTGCTCAAAGCCCATGTGTGTTTGCGAGACTCTGGTTTTCTCCTAAGCCAGCCACAAAAACGGCTACGGGACAGGGAACAGCAGGGGAGTTTGGGAGATCTGCCCAGCTGGACTTTAATTTGAGGAATCTGATTAAATTCGGTATTTAATTACCCTTCTCTCAGAGGAGCTGTTGGGGATTGTCACAGTGTTTTGAGCGTGTAGGGTGTGAGCCATCTGCCTGTACTTCTGGAGCGCTCTCTGGTGACCCCTGCAAAAAAAAAAGAGGAAGAAATCATTTTCTCTTTCACTTCTCAGCTCTCTCGCTCACACACACGCACGCTCACCCCCGGCCCTTTATATATAGCAACTCTTTATTATTTTTTTCAGTTGATTTCACATGTTGACAGTTGCTGCATAATATATGGTGGAGCGCATCAATTATGTCGCATTTATTCAGGCAACAACTATACAGTATGTGGAATTCATTGAATCAGTGCAACCCTGCACATAGTAAATCTCAGACGTAGTCATAACTCACTGTTATGTACTCCAAATAATTCTTCCCAAAGGGGTCGTGCGCACATAGTTTATGGCACAGAGGGTAAAAAACAAATAAAAGGATGTAGAAAGTGCATGACTGGATTTGGTGGCATTCATAAAATTTTAAAGACTCAAGTCAAAAAGGAAGTGCAAAAAAAAAAAAAAAAAATCAAGGGCCCATTTGAATCCAATGATACTTCATCCCATCATGCATTTTATATAAAGGCAAACTTCTTGTAGAAAACCACGTGCGGATATGGCTTTGAGAGAGAAAGCAAAATGAGCTTGGCCATGAAAAGAAAAAAAAGTGATTGTCTGTTCACCTTGACATCAATGTGGCTTGCAATTAAAATATGAAAAAAAAAGCTTTAAAAAGACAGAGAGAATCTTTTGAAGGCGAGCGTTCGATGAGGATCAGCATAGCGATTCAACACTAAGGTCATTATACAATTGAGAATGGCTCAAGTCAGCCAAACAGAAAGGCATGTTAGAAAATTCTTAATGATGTTCGGATGATTCTGAAACCAAAAGGGGGGCGGCTCGTTTTTTGTTTCTGTCCATGAATTATTATCTTGCCTTTCCCTTAGTGCTGATACTAATCAAAAACAAACGTGAAACCCTTATTAAGGACTTATCTGAATGTATCTTGGCAATCAGTCTGCCTCGACTCCGAGAGGGATATTTATGCAAATTGGATGCTTTGTCACCACGGTTTGTCATACATTATTTGTGAACTTCATAAAGAGCGCGGTTGCGGATGAAAATGTCTATCGCTTCTGGACGGCTGCATAATAACCCAGCCTATTTGTGAAGCCTAAGGTATCACGGCCAAGATATGCATTTCTTCTGGTCTGAGATATGCACACATATCAGCTTAAACGGAAAATGCTCCATTTGCATATATATGCAATTTAACATATTGCATCATCACACCAGTGCATTCAATCCGCAGGAAAATCTACTTATCAGAACGGCATCCGCAACCGGAGACACTAACCTGAGGAGGCTTGTCAAAATAAGTAGGAGATAAGAATAGGAGCTTTTCCTCTGCTTTCACAAGCCATAGCCCATAATTAGGCCATTTTGGGATTAGGGAATTTGAATTTCAGCAAAAATCTGCTGTGCCACTGCTGTTCCAAGACTGTTTTACATTTCTGCTTCAATGTGCCAATAGCCCTAGGCACTGTGAGTTAAACATTTAGAAGGTACTGACTCCCGGACTTAGTCGTGATATGATATAGAGAGAGGTTAACCCAAAGAAGGGCCAAGAAATATGGCTTGCAAAACGAACAGTAATATACTGTGTCAGTTTAGAAGCTGCGTTGGCATGGTATTACTTATTTATTTTTTTAACATAAAAAAGCATTTGTCATCCAGACTATACAACATAGCTCAAGCAGTTCCAAGGTCATGGGCTTGAATTCCAGTGAATGGTTGAACTAATACAATGTCTACCTTAAATGCTCTGCATGTCACTTTGAATAAAAGCATCTACCAAATCGGGCTGGGCAAGGTACTCAAAAAAATGACAATGGCTAAGCTACAAATTACTCTATAGAATCAATAGCTAGGCTGAAATTTTCACTTGCTAATATTTCGTGTGTGATCTATTAAATAAAGCCAGATTGAATATGTTCATATACCATTTACAGATAAATTATTGGTCAGGTCATTCACAGTCCACACATCACTGAAACAAATTATACCCTAAAGCCTAACCATAACCTTAGTATAGTGCTAGTAGCACATTGTTATAGATTATATCAGATCTATTCATGCTTTTTCTGGAGTCTGAATTTGTGTTGCCAGGCGACTGCATAATTGAGTGGACCAATGAAATTGGATATGGGTGGGGTTTGTGCTTAACTGATTTGATGAGCACTAGCCAATGGGATTAAAAGTTGTGCCATAGTCCCGCCCACTGTTCAAATACTGCTTACAGATGCAAAATAAACTTCTTAATTTATAATAATTTATCCTCAAAAAGTTGGGAGAACATTTCGTATCATCATGTACATTTTAGGTGTCAATATACATTTCAGATGCTATATGTAGGCTACATTTCAGGTGCTAATACTGTATGTACATTTTAGGTCCTATACATTAAGTGTTGATATGTACATTTTAGGTACCAATATGTACATTTTAGGTGCTAATATGTACATTTTAGGTACTAATATGTACATTTTAGGTGCTAATATGTACATTTAAAGTGTTGATATGTACATTTTAGGTGCTAATATGTACATTTTAGGTGCTAATATGTACATTTAAAGTGTTGATATGTACATTTTAGGTGCTAATATGTACATTTTAAGTGTTGATATGTACATTTTAGGTACCAATATGTACATTTTAGGTGCTAATATGTACATTTAAAGTGTTGATATGTACATTTTAGGTGCTAATATGTACATTTTAAGTGTTGATATGTACATTTTAGGTACCAATATGTACATTTTAGGTGCTAATATGAACATTTTAGGTGCTAATATGTACATTTTAAGTGTTGATATGTACATTTTAGGTACCAATATGTACATTTTAGGTGCTAATATGAACATTTTAGGTGCTAATATGTACATTTTAAGTGTTGATATGTACATTTTAGGTGCTAATATGTACCATTGAAAAGGTACAGCCCCAGTGACAGCTTTTGTACTGAGTGTGACATTACCTGATAACCTGTGTGTTGATGATTCAGACTAGTTCAATTGAGTCACTGCTTTATAGTGGATTCTATTTGATTTCATAATTGACGAAACACTTTTACTGAAACAACATTAAACCAACACAAAATTAATAACGACGCTATTGTCCTCTGTAGAGCTGCTTATGGCTGAATCACACTCATTTCATAACTGATGAACTGTAGTTATTGAAATGAACTGAAATGATTAAACACTGAACTGTCGTTTTAGAGCTGATTTGAATGTCTCAAATTTGATAAGGTTTGCATCATTGATCGTTGTATAACGTTCATCACTGTAAAGCCGCTTAGAAACAATCTCCATTGTATTAAGTGCTATAAAAATAAAGATGACTTGACTAAAAGAATCAAAACAAATTTTGATTCTAGACACCAGAATGCTTCATGGGCATCTTCATTGCTTAAATATTATGCTTCGTTGCTTATACACTATCCTGCTACTTAATCAATAGGGTTTTTGTCCTAAAAAGGTACACGATTTAAAAAATAGCGATGGTAGGCTACTGCAGATCACATCACTGAAGCCACATGCATAAATATACAATAAATGTACAGAGCATCCAAATGTGATAAAGCGAGAAATTAAAATATGGACTTGAAGGCTTTGCTCACGCAGAACACTTGAGCCGGCTTTAAAAGGTCAGAGGTTTCATGAATGGTGGAACATCAATGAATCTATAAGCTCCGTTAGTGTCATCTCTTCCGAACACCCTTTCCTCTCTTTTCTCACCCTTCGCCACCCCTAAAGCAATCTCTCTGTTTGTCAATATCTGTAACCATCAGTTCTCCCAAGGACATGCGAATAGGGGGGGTCAAATGCTGCCGCTCAACCTAATTATGCTGATGGCGGCAGGCAGCTAAAAGCCGGAAGGTTGTTAGCTTCCAGAAAAGTCCCTTTACTGTCCTCTGAACGGACACTCAGCATTGAGATTTCAATACGTTAGCTGTGCCAAATGGACCCGCTGGGGCTGATATACAGTTTGAGACAACATCAGAATCATTGAAGGAAATGTCTGTCGAATGCGCAATCAAAAATGCTGTGCTGATTTCATTTTATAAACTGGAAATGCTGTGATACACATATTAATAAATCAATATGCATGTAAATGGAGCCATGAATATATGTATTTAAAAAAACAGTTACATTTGCACATTTTGAAAGCTGCGGCTCATACTTTCTGATGAAAAACGGCCCATTTAAAAGATTCAGAGCATTTGATACAACTCCAATATAAATCAGTTTAATAGCATGTGACTGAATGACCAAACCTTTGATATATGACTACAGGACCTTAGCCACAACTCTTCCCTGTCCACAATGGGTTCAGTTTTCTGGATCTGTAGAACCGCAACACGTACATTTTTGCATTCTGAAATGATTCAGTGAAATTACAATTGAAATGAGGCCAAAATGTTACAAAAAAGACTCTATTGTGGTAGTCTTTAGTTTATATCTCTATATATAAATCATGACAGGCATTACTTGTTAATGTCAAACCCCCATGTGCCGTATCTTGACCAGATTCATAACATAATTAATGTAAAAAATGACTAATGAAGATGAATCATTCATTTGAATAATTCACTTTTCATTAACTGAACTGGATGTCTGCAGTGATGTGATGTGCCTAAGCGAACTGGATATTGTATCTGCAAAACCATCCTAGCCTTTTCCACTTTATCAGTGTATTAAGCAGACCTGATTGAAACACCTGCTTAGATGTTGCCAATGTCACCATGACCTCACCAACAAGGTCAGATGAAACCATCAGTTCTTTTCCCTCCAAAGATGACTAAAAGAAAGTTGTGGGAAGCCATGTTTATGATTTTTTCGAATCTAGGACATTATGCATTGTTAATGTGCAATCTATATTTGTTTATGACTGCACTTGGAGGATATGAATAATGGATGTTGTACTTGTATTCCCGAATGAAAATAAACAGCTCTAAAAACAATTAGCACCTCAAGTGGAGATGAGAATAAAATAGCCTGAGGGATAGTCAACGTTGATTTTTATAAATACTTCTTCACTTTAGTTTAACTGATATATTTCTTTACTCTAACTAGTAGCATGTGATCAGCACCCATGTTTCCAAGACATCAAACAACACAATTTTATGGTTAGGGATGGGCAACACATCTTAACAACCATTTCCCTCCCTATTTTCCAGTCGCCACACTGTGTTTATGAAAATTCGATTCCTGCAGGCTAAAGTAACTAATACTATACTAACATAATTCCCCATATATACAAATTCTGGCCACTTTTGGAGGAATATATACATTATTCATTTCTTCCAAATGGCCAGCATTTGTAAGTGGCCAGAATTGAAGAACTTTGCTCTTTATTGTTTGATTTTTTTTTTTTACTTTCTAACATAAATCAGCATCAATATCGTATAAGACAAGCAGTTTGGAAAATGGATAGACTTTAAACACTCAGTTTATCAGCAGAACTGAGCTTTTTGGCCTCATTATGGCACTCAGCTATACACATTTTCTACCCACCATCCACTTTATTAATTATAAAACTCTATGAGTGTATACTTTGAGAAAAAGCACCACCTGCTCTGATAGGATTTTTTTTGTGGGCCAACACATTCTAAGACAAACTGTTCATCTCTGAACATTAGCCGTGGCAGTTCTTCAATAAGCTTATAATTATAATAGATGGTGTTTGTCTGTTCTGAATCAATTGATTAGTGAATTGTGGTGTATTGTATTAACGCAGGAGTGTGGCAGATGATAAATCACTGAAACAAGATCACATTTCAGGTTTTGACGCCATATTTCCTCGGCTGCAAAACCTAGCCAGTGCTTAACAGAAAATCCAGCGATTTAATATCAGTGCTGAATATGAATTATTATATCTAGCATTTTAATATTGCTGCTAGGACACCATACTGTAACATTATCCTGTCATTAAATTTAAGAAGATGCAATTTGGGATCTTTACTTCTGATGCAATGCAAGTATGCAAGTACACCGTTTAGTTTCAGACATTTTACTTTTGTTGTAAAGCAGATGCTAAAATTTAGCCACTTAAAAATGAAGAATGAAGCACCTGGGTGAGAAAGAAAAGAAAACCTATACATTTCCTTCTCGTTTTATAATGACAGAAGAGCACTTCTCCTCTACCCCCATCTTTTAATCATCTAATTTCTGCCAGACTCTCAATTACATGTGACAGTTGGCTTTCTGTTTGAACGAGGGCCACTTTATCTTTGTATGTCATGGTTTGTTAATCACATCTTTCTTCTATTCATGTCCAACCAGTTGAACAAAATCAAGAGGGAGGTCTACACAATCAAGAAAGCTATTTCAATATTTAAATGGATTGTTAAACTGAATTTTTCTGGCTGCTTCTTTTACCTCTTTTGCACAGGTGTCCATCACACCACTAAAAGCAATAGAGCATTTAAAGGGATACTGTTTTTCTAAGGTTTTTTTTTGGAAATAGGCTCATTTTACCACTCCCCCAGAGTTAAACAGTTAAGTTTTACCGTTTTCGAATCCATTCAGCCGATTTTATGATATTTAGAAGAATATCAGTAACTAGACGGTTTCTGGTCTCATTGACTTCCATAGTAGGAAAAAAATATACTATGGAAGTCAATGAGACCAGAAACTGTCTGGTTACTAATATTCTTCTAAATATCAGAAAATCGGCTGAATGGATTCGAAAATGGTAAAACTCAACTGTTTAATTCTGGGGGAGTTGTAAAATGAGCCTATTTCCAAAAAAAGTGGAGTATCCCTTCAACCCTTTTGTGCTGTTGTGGCTGTTTTCAGCCACTATGGGTTATTTTTGAGTCTTAATTTAGCTATAACTTTTGATTTTAGGTGACAAATCTTATTTTGACACATATTTTGGGAAAATGCTTTGAAATTTTTCAAAAACTCAACAGTACACTCTGGGCAAATTCACTATGCTTTTGTTATGTTCAGCCGCTACTTTAAACTGCTGTAAAAATGTATCAGATAAATATTTTTTTCAGGGGTTTTTTTTTTTTTTTTTTTTGCATAAATCTATTAATCAACCTCAGTCCTAATCAAAACTACTAAATGTTTTTAAAAAATTCAGGATTTTAACTCTTAAGCTTTACTGGAGCTGAGCAAGTCAGCTGGATACTGGTCCTCTGTATCTAATATCTCCTCGAAGCTTTTTTACATGTCCTTGCTCCACAGTCACCAGCTCATGCTAATCTAATTCTACAAGCTCAATGTCTTCACTGAAGTTTGTGATGTGCTGACATAGCTTGCTGGTAATGATTTATGAACGTCCCTTAATTGGAACCTTTGCTTACTCTGAATGCGCCTGAAATTCTGCTTGCATAAGCACATTTTAATCACCATAACATGTATAAGTTATTTGAATTGTTAAAGCTGCATATAATGAACATGTAAATACACTGTATATTAAATGACTTGTGAAATAGCCTATCAAAAATGTAATCACTGTGGTAAAGAAAAAGTTTTTACTTGACATGAAAACCGTTGCGTTTACCATAACTACGTGCTGCATAGCATAAAATCAATATTTATGGCTGATCTTATACATTGTATTTTGGAACAACTAACCTTTAGGCTTATGAAAGATGTAAGACATAAGAGAGTTCTTTGCATGAACAGGAGACTGAGGCAGGACACGTTTATGGTTTGTCTTAAACATGATAGATTGATGGGCAATGGATCTGTTCACTAAAATTCATCACATTTATGATATCATTATAATCGTCATTTGGTCTATATTTCTCACCGTTGCAATATATGTCTAACTTTCAACTTTAACTTTTCTAACTAAAACCCCATTCGTGTTTATTACCATGGTCGAAACGTTGGGCATCTTCTCCAGTTCTGATACTGATTGATGGCATTCAAAGTTATTTGCCAGTAAAATTGGTTTCCAAGATTACATCATCATTCTTAATTACACCGAGTCGTTCATGTGAGGTGGCAACAGTTAATTGAAAACTAATTCCCTTAAGTGGACAAGACTGATTGCTGCCGAAAGTGTAGGTCAGCAGAACTTCTAAAACCCTCTCGAAGTACAGTTTGCCTTATAAATCACTTTTTAAACCACATACCTGAAATATAAGAGTTAAACTGGGTCCTGCGAAAGCTTTATGGCGAATCTAGATTCTGTGCAGTGATCTTTTGTTGCATAACGACCCTTAAACTTTGCTACTAATTGCACTAAAGGCCCCAATACACTTCAAGCAAATTTTTTGTGAGATAATTTCAAAAGCCTCAGCCTTCTTTGACATTGAAATCTTCTGTGGTTCATTTCTTCTATTTAGTCAGTCAATGTCAGACTTGAGTAAAAGCATTGGAGAGTTGCTTTATAGTTGAGAGTGAAGTTGTAATTCTAATCAAAAAGTGATTGACACTTTCTCTTTAATGTTTAATACAGCAATGTATTGTATAAAGTGCTATATAAATGAATATGACTTAACTTGACAGGACTGAGAGCTTGTGCAAACATATCCACATTTCTATGATCAGATGCTTTCATAACTGCAGTTTTATCACCTCCGGTTTTTTTTTGTTGTGTTTATTTTGTTATTAAAGGGGGATAGTTCACCCAAAAATAAAAATGATGTTATTAATTACTCATGTCGTTCTAAACATTTAAGACTTTAGTTCATCTTTGGAACACAACTGAAGATATTTTTGATGAAATCTGAGAGCTTTCTGTCCCTCCATTGACAGTGTAAAACTGGAAAAACTCTCTCTTGTGAAGTTAGCAAGGGATGTGGGTTTGGGCGCTGATAATGGACTGCACATGGACAAAAGTGATCAATAGTCCTGCCTGTTTGAAATTTATGAGCATTACGTATGAAACCATAATACTCGAAATTTCAAATTCCGTAAGACATATGCACGGAGCTATAATCCTGCTCTAAGTGATGGATTTTAATGGTCATTCTAGGATTAGAAAGAACCAATTTTCAAGGATATGAATAAGAGAAATGTTCACCAATAGAAAGGCGGTAAGACATAATTGCTGTCTTGTTTTCACAGCAAAGCTTGTGAACGACCAAAGCTGAGCTTGAGGACATAAGACACGACCGGGAAGGGTAATAAATGAGACCATCTTACAAATGTACAGGTACATTTCTATGCTTTATCGACAGTTTGACTCGGAGGCATCCCTTACACGAGGCGGAATTAATTGCGTGGATTATCTTCTTGAGACCAAAGTTAATTGAGGACGTATGAATGTGACATATCTGTTTTTGATCCAGAAGAAACAAAACCCTCTATCTGCAAACAAGTCATGAATTGTTAGATTAAAAAAAAAACAACTGCATGGATTCAGGGCAAAAGCAGCACAGATAGCTCTCCCAGAGTACATAATAATAATAATAAAATAAGATAAATAGAAAGAAATGGCATGAGTATCTAAGCGTGTAATTAGACGATTCTTAAAATAACAAAGAGAAAGTCCATCATCTTGTTGTCTTCAGCCTCTCCTCTGTTCTGCATCAGAAAGACAGCTTATGTGGGAGTATTTGCTCTGTTGTCCATTCAGATTTTCACAGTGAGCACTTAGTGATGAGATGTTTGCTCTGCCTTAAGTCAGTGTGGCAATTATGAGATTGTCACACAGAAAAACTGAAGGCGGAATGAGAAGAAACTTTCGTCGATATGGAGCCGCAGTGAAAAGATTGTTTTCCAGCGCTTCTGTCACATTTATGTCAACCAAGTGGAAATGTCATCGCGATATGGTTATTTAATGCCTCATTGTGCCTTTTTCTTTTTTAGTTGTGCATTTTACTTCACATTGGATGCTAATATATGATGACGGAGCTCAGACCATATGTCTCAGCTCTTAATGATCTGTAAAATGCATGAAGGCATGAATATTATGACATAATGTCTAGATCTGTTAATTCTGAAATTGTAATTGAAAGGCTGTGCTTCCCAGTGGCCATATTAACACGCAGAGTATAAATTACTTTAACAATCTTCACAAATAACTACCATTTTAAAATGGGTTAAAGAACGATCTGTTTGATGTAAAAATAACTGTTCAGGATGGGGAGCTCATTAAAACAGGTGTGCTGATAAATTATGCCGTTTTCCGTTATCCAGCACATTAAGCAAAGTAATGCAAAGGCAGTAAAGCACCTTTTACCAACTTTGGTTTATTCCCAAAAATACCATTAAAGCGCAAAGGTAATATGAGAGGTTAGTTATTTTACATTTAGTAATGAGAAATTGACCACTATGCATGCAGAGTTTTGCAAGAATTACAGAAAAAAATTATTGGAGTGGAAACATTGGCAAATTTTTACCTATTATTAAGCACAGTCTTATCCCAAGACGTCATATAGCTGACGTCTTGGGACGTTTTTTGACCATACGTCAACATCCGCCTTTTTAGGATACCCTTAAACGTCGGTTAAATGACGTTATCGGATCCTAACCCTACCCCTAACCTACCCCGTCACCTAACTGACGTTAATGGTAAAGCGTCAGTTGTATGACGGCCCGGGATCGTCAACTAACCGACGTTTATGGGTACCCTAAAAAGGTGGATGTTGACGTATGGTCAAAACACGTCCCAAGACGTCAGTTACATGACGACTTGGGATGAGACTGTGTTAGACAAATCCACTGTTGTTTGGTCTTTTCTCAAAAATAACTGAATTAGAACAGTGCAGGTAATTCTCATTATAGCAGCAAATGACAACGCTTTGTTCTTACCCTATTTTTTTATTAACATTTTACCATTACTTTTGTAAAGTAATGATGCTTGTGGTTTATCATTCATGCCACAGAAAATCTACACATCTTCCATCTTGAAGAATATCCTGGTTGTGTAATGTATAAAGGGGGCTGTGGCTGTCAAGCTCCAAAAATGACAAATAATGCAATAAAAATACCATAAAATAGTCCATACACATTGTGTGAAAAAAATCCACATCTTCTAAAGCCATACAATAGCTTTGTATGATACTTCTAGTTCCTTTGTTGTCACTTGCGAGCTTGACAGCCCTAGTCTTAATTCGCTTACATTATGTTGAAAGGAGCAGCCAGGGTCTTTTTTTCTTCTTTTTTTCACAGTGCCAAGATAGCCAATGATGGATTAAGTCTATCAAAAATGATGTACTTTTTTTATAGATTACCTTTGAAGGTCATATATTAGAAAAGACTATGAAATTATGTGCTCATATACTGTAGATCAAAGTTCTCTGATCAAAGATCATACATAAATCATACAAAATGGGGTATACACTGTATGAGGCGGCATTACTAATTGTGGAAACACATGTATTTGAACACATATACTGGAGTCCTGCAGCAAAGAAAACCAGAAAATATTGTTATCATAGTAAAACCGTTTCAACTGAATAATCTAAAAAGTAAAATGCTGCCAGGACAGTAGCCTATCTTTGTATTTACTCCTTTAAAAAAATAAAATAAATACATTTCTATACCTGTAATAAAATGCATTTATCTTGCTTTTCTATTTAAGGCTGTGTTCAATAAAAGTATTTAACATGCATGTATTTTTGCTCGTGTACAGCAGGGGAAAAAAATCTGGCAAAAAACAAAAAAAGCACTCTCATTACCAGAATGACCATGAGCTGTGTGAGCTTTGTGTTAAAGCCGATCAAATGCTTTGGTGAAGAAATCCAAAGGCAGTATATGGGTCATCAGCAAAGTAATTAGAGTGTGAAACAGTCCCTGAAAACAAATAAGGACTCTTGATCTTGTTCTCGGAGAGCTGCATTCCCAAACCAAGGTCTTTCATAAGCGTGTTGAAAGGAACGTCAAGTTATTGTTGATAGAAAACCAGAAATAACATATTTTTTGTAAACTACAATTTAATGACCTGCTTTCATATATCAGATTGCAAAAAACTAGATATTGAAAACTTAGTTGTAGTCAATTAAATTGTCCCAAAATGGACAAAAGTACAGAAGTGCACTGAAAAATGAAAATTTAGTCATGATTTACTCACCCTAATGATGTTTCCAAACCGTATGACTTACTTTCTTCTGTGAAACACAAAAGAGTTTTCCCACACAATAACAATGATTGAGGACTAAGGCTTTGAAGCTTCAAAAAGGGAGCACTGTAAAAGTATTATAAGTTTCATATAGTGAGAAACAGATAGTAGATAATTTCTAAAACAAAAAGATTAAACGAGAGAATGATGTGGAATTTGCCGTCACTTTCTTAGAACCCTCGCTGCAGGTATAATTACCTATTTTCAAAAGGTAATTTAATTATAAATATAATATTTGAAAATAAAAATATGAAAAACTGTGGAATAATTGTGTAAACACAACATGACTGTGAAAGGGGTCCACTGTTTGGTTCGCTACAATGCTAATAGTTGGAAAAAGATGCTTGTTACTGAAAAAGCTATATTGTTCTGAAATTGTTAGTCATGCTACTTATTTATGCGGTTGGAGTGTCACTATCAGTGTTGATAAGCAAAGTTAACCTAGTAGTACTTTACCAGTTTGATTTAAAAGTTTTGATTATGATGTGCATTTACATCAATCTGGTTGGTACTTATAGTGCTTTTAAAGCTTGCAAGCTTCAATTTCCATTCATTGTAATTGAATGCAAAAGACCAGCCTGCAATGTCTTCACTATTCCTCCTTCAGTGTGTCGAGCGGAAAGTCATATGGTTTTGGAAAGAGTAACATCATTTTGAGATGAAACAGAATTAACATTTTGAGATGAACTACTCTAACAAAACTACTTAAAGTGACTAAAAGTACACAGCATACAGTGCTTATCTTTCCTGGATACAACTCTGCAAGGACATCTTTGGCACAGATTTTGCAATAATCCTCAGAAAGAAGTGGTCATATGCGGCACAAGCCACTCTCAAAACCACTCTAGCTGCCAGTCATCTAAAGATTATTCTCAAATAAAGCAATTCCACATACACTGAGCTGCAGTTACGTCTTTGTTCAAGTACTTTAGTTCTTTCAAAACGCTTTATACCCAGCCGAATGTACTGTTAATTGTCCGTTAATCTTGTTCAAGTCTGCTTCCATATTCCAGTCTCAGTTATTTTCTGAAATTAATCATAATCTTATGCAAGTCTGGCAAAGAGTGTTAGGCCTTGAATTTAAGAGCATTATCTCCTTAGGTGCATACAAATTGCGAGGAAATATTTAAACGTTTCACGAGACAAAACTTTGTGAATATAAATCATAGGTCAAGTGAGAGCCACATACCACTCAAAATAAAGCAAAAGAGTGACATAATGAGACCGTCAATAATAGGCTATATCTGGCAGCAGTAAACACACTGACCTATTTATCACATATTGAAAAGTGATAAGACAGAGACGGAAATAACAGACCAAACACCTCTCATGAGAACCTGGAACCCCATGAGACTGAATTTGCAGTTCAAAATGTCACTTTATAAAAACAATCACACCTCAGCAGGATGGCTGCAATAAGACATTGGCAACAAGACCACATTTACAGAAAAATAGGCTATACATGATTGTTTCTTCGCTTTTTGGTTTATTTTGAGGTAATGCTAAACTGATATTTAAGATTTATTCTCATGTTTAACTCCTGATATGTTTCTCTTTTAGCTTAAAGGGATACTCCACTTTTTTTGGAAATAGGCTCATTTTACAACTCCCACAGAGTTAAACAGTTGAGTTTAACCATTTTTAAATCCATTCAGCCGATTTTCTGATATTTAGAAGAATATCAGTAACCGGACAGTTTCTGGTCTCATTAACTTCCATAGTAGGAAAAAAATAGGCTATGGAAGTCAATGAGACCAGAAACTGTCTGGTTAGTCTTCTAAATATCAGAAAACCGGCTGAATACATTCGAAAAAGGTACTGTAAAACTCGACTATTTAACTCTAGGGAGTGGTAAAATGAGCCTATTTCCAAAAAGAGTGGAGTATCCCTTTAAATTTACCCGTTTAAACACGTTGAGGTCGGTTCATCTTACCGTCTTCCATCTGACTTCAGGTTTGAACTTGTTTGTGATGTACAAGACAATGCAAGTAAAAAAAATATCAGGTCTATTCGCATATATGTAATGTGTGGTTTTATTTGGAGGTATCACTCATTCACTGGCTTCTGGAGAGTTTTGACGAGTAAGAACTTTTTCTCTTGCCTTAGGAGAAAAGGCCATTTGGACTTTTGATTTTCAAATATACATGGCACCAAATGTAAGGTTATACTGAGCATTGTCTGCAAAGGATATACAGAAATCATTAAGGAACCAATTTCCTCTAATGGGCGCCTGAGGAGGCCAGAGGTCAAACGGACAGAAACGTTGCCGTGTTTGCTGTGGTGTTGTGAAGAAACTAGCCGGAACAGAAGGTAACAGAGGTCAAAAACATTCGGTTCTTGTGTTTCTGCTTAAACAAAGTCACAAAACACTTTCAAGCAACATCAACACAGAAAGCCATAGAGATGAACGGTTTGAAAAGAGGCTAGGACATACAGTCCCAGAATGCATGGGGTCAGTTGCATCATCCATATCCACAATGGAATAGTTTAGTATTATTAAATTGTTTGTATTGCATATAGAGTCACACGAATGCACACGCCGTGCAGAGGGGAATAACCTTCATGGTCAAGAATTTCAGTCAATAATACATTTCAAATTGTTTTTCTCGATCGTCATCACCCCAGAACACTGGGGTCATTTGTTCATTCTGTGATACATTTGCGTCTTTTTTAAAAAGCTTGATGCTGTAACGATACCCTCGTGTCACGGTTCGATACATATCACGAAACGATATTATTGCGATATTCCAATATATATGATAAAACACACTGATCTCATGAAATGGCATGTGTATGACATGGCAATTTGTATTTCCATTTTTGGCGTGCTATCAACACGCATAATCGCTTTTCAGCATTTTTATGAATGCCATTAACTTAATGTTACATTACTGTATATATAAATATATGACCTAGCCCAAGCCCGTCCCTAAACCTACCCGTCACTGGGGTTAATACCATTTATGAATCTTCCCCTACCATCCTAGGAATTATTATCCTATATTATCATCCTATATAATTATTTTGTATATATAAATACACACACATGCATGTATCTATTTAAGAAAATGTGTTATTGATATATAAAATATTTATATTTATATAATACAGATTATGTATTTAAATATATTTACAGAATTTAAGCACAAATAATTCTTAAATATATACATGCATGCATAGGTATTTATATATACAAAATAATTATATACAGCACACACAAATATATTATGTAAACACAGACTTTTATTTTGGATGCGATTAATCGCAATTAACTTTTGCACAGCCCTAATTTAAAATAAATGTCAGGTAACATAAGACATTTGGCATGATTAGGAGCCACAAATATTCCCCCATTGAATTATATTACATTATAATCAACATCATAGTGTGATAGATGTGACCAGTAAAGGATAAAAAAACACAGAGGCAGCAGGCTACTGCAAACGTTTAGAGGTTTATTTCCACAGGATGGGGTTACAAAAGTAAAGCCAATTCCAACCCAATGGTGGTAAACCAAACAAACCCCCCCCCCCCCCCCCCCAAAAAAAACATACAATAACAATGGGTCACTGCATTTGCCTCTCAAACATTTACAGAGGTCAATGTGACAGCACCAATTAACACATAGAGGGGGATACACAGACATATAATGGCCATTACACACAATAAACGTATATGAAAACACCCAATATACATAAACGAACACCTTAAACAATACTATCAAATGACGTCACTTAATAAATATACTTCTTATAAACAAACAAAAGAAAAGCAAGCAAAATAGTCCTTGGAGTTCCCCCGGAGCAGAAACCGGAATGGTTGTGGCCCGATCATCGGCCGGAACCATATATAAGTCCAACGTTTCCCTTCAAACCCCTTTTGACGGTGCACCAGCTCACGGGATTCAGACGTATCAAACAAACAAACAAAATGAACGGTAAGAATAAACTTAAACTAAACGTTGAAGAGTGTGCGCACTTAACTCCAAACGAAAGTTTAAATAAAGTTTATTAAACCAAAATAATTTTGTTGTGTATTCTTTACTGTAAACAAATTCCATTAAATAAAAACTCGAACTGACCTGACCCAGGCTCACCCGCTAAATATCTCTTCGTCCACGCAGGTCGACGTCTGCACCTGGCGGCCATCTTGTCACAGGCAGCTCGCTCACTCGTAGCATTGTGTTAATGGTACATGCATAGAAATGTATATAAAGGCTAGATGTGCTACGACGGAGTTTCTATCGTCATCACCGGCGGCCATCTAGTCACAGACAAGCTGATGTAAGATTAGTGGTCAGCATGAACACAAATACTCTTATCTCGTTGAAATCTTGACGGATTTACAAACAGTTTGGTTTCTTACAAACGTTATTAATGTGGCTATAATTATCTGGATGATTATTTATTTATACACTTTTTATTCATAAGTATGCAGTGTCATGGCTACATCTCTGACGTTTATAACAAACCAAACCGTTTGAAAATCGGTAGAAAATTGAGCAAGTTATGGTTATTTAAATAGTACATGTACCATTACCACAATGTTACGAGTGAGCGAGCTGCCTGTGACAAGATGGCCGCCAGGTGCAGACGACGACCTCCATTGGCCAGCAGCGCTGACGACACAACTAGCCTTTATACATATCTATGGGTACATGTACTATCTAAATAACCATAACTTGCTCAATTTTCTACCGATTTTCAAACGGTTTGGTTTGTTATAAACGTCAGAGTCAGCAGTAAATAAATAATCATGCAGATAAATAATCATGCAGATAATTATAGCCACGTTAATAACGTTTGTAAGAAACCAAACCGTTTGTAAATCCGTCAAGATTACAACGAGATAAGAGTATTTATGTTCGTGCTGACTACTCATCTTACATCAGCTTACCTGTGACAAGATGGCCGCCGGTGATGACGATAGAAACTCTGCCTTAAGACATCGGTAACACTTTACAATAAGGTTCATTAGTTAACATTAGTAAATGCATTAACTAACATGAACTAATGATGAGCAATGCATTAGTTACAATATTTATTAATCTTTGTTAATGTTAGTTAATACAAATACAGCTGTTCATTGTGCGTTCATGTTAGTTCACAGTGCATTAACTAATGTTAACTAATACAACCTTTGATTTTAATAACGTATTAGTAAATGTTGGAATTAATATTAACTAAGATTAATAAATGCTGAAGCAGTATTGTTCATTCTTCTTAGTACATGTTAACTAATGTAGTTAACTAATGTTAACTAATGAACCTTATTGTAAAGTGTTACCAAGACATCTATCCTTTATATAGATATCTACGGGCTCACCAACATCCACCACAAGTAGTTTAATAGTTTAATATGTACTAATTTTAGTACATATTGTTGCATTTTTGATTGTGATATATTATGGCACAATATATTCTTACACCCCCACTGGTCGCTGTTTGCTGCTTTTATATGGACAAGCGTGAGTGGGGCATTTTTTTTTTTTTGTTCTAGAAAAGAAAGAAGGGCATACGGCATTAGAACAACTCCAGGCTGAGATATTTTGAAGAATGTCTGTTCATAGTATTGTTTTTCCCCACAATGGATGTAAATGGGGTACGTCTCCTGTCTGGTTACAGAGATTCTTCAAAATATCTTCCTTTGTGTTCAGCAGAAGAAAGAAATTCATACATGTTTGAAACAACTTGTGGGCGAGTAAATGACAGAATTTTCATCTTTAAGTCAACTATTCCTTTTAAGGTTCTACTGTGTATAGAACCGTTTCTTCTAATAGTATAGTCACTGGATTATTGATAGGAACATGTCCCTAGCGTCCCTACTAAATTCTACGCCCTTGCATATTTGGATTTAATTAGAACAGCCCCCCTCACTGTGGTGTAAAAATTTATTATTGGCTGTTGACTGATGTAATCGGCCCAGTTGAATGTGCTTTTGCTGAATTCTACACATTGTGCACTATCTTAAACGGACTGATGGGACATTTTAGAGCCTGAAGGGATAGTACATGAAATCCAATTAAGGCCATGCCTTAAGGAGGCGGGCCGGGGGAGTGGTGGACACGCTTCAATCTTAATGTGCGTTTTTCTCGAATAAATGTCTGCAGGTGGTGAGACAAGACTTCTGTTGTGTTTAATGGAAATGGTGCGGTTGGTTCAATCACGCCCAAGGGCAAAAATGCAAGAGTTAATTTAAAAGCCAAGCAAAAAATTCCTGCCAATCCCAACAGCAAGGAGACTTGATCTACATTTGTTGTTTGTCGTATATCCAAATGTTCACCTGTTGCCTTAGAATCAACATATTCAAATTAGCTGCCTCGCTTCTAGCAACTACGCTTTTTAAAAGCTGCATACTGATTGGCTTCCTGCATTGCGATGACCTTAGGTGAGTGTATATTTCAGAGGCTTCGTGGGATGCGATTTGCATGTGTGGGCCATCCTCAGCCGGACTCTATAGACAGGTACTCCTCTAGCTTCTATTCTATTACTACAATAATGTAGCACTCCCCCATGGTGTCAGCTTCTGAAGACTATTCATCTGTGCCTTATAACTCTGCATTTTGTCAACAACACTTAGCAGTCAGCTCCCAAAGGGCTTTCTTGCATCAAGCTATTATTAATCTTGTTTGTTCCATTCTTCCTTTTTTTTTCACTCCCTTCCCGGTACCACTGACGCTCAATTCCCAGAGGTCCCAGCGATCCATGGATCAGTGTAATCAATGATTTATCTGCATGCAGATGGTGACTGTGACCGAGGTAGGACATGCAATTGAGGGTTACGCTACTGTCCTTCAGTTCTAATGGGTTCCTTGTTGTCTGTGATCTTTGTATCACTCAAAAGATAGGCTATAATACGGGAAAAACTGGGGCCAACTATAACGCATGATAAATTTCGTCAATCATGGATAACTAAGAGTTCAAACTAAAATGCATTTTATTTTTATGCTGTTGTGAAAAATAAATAAACCGCTGCATGTTGTTGTTTTTTACGTTACAGGTCTTTTTAAAGGGTTAGTTCACCCAAAAATGAAAATTCTGTCAATATTTACTCACCCTCATGTTGTTCCAAACCTTTATGTGTTTATTTGTTCTGCTGAACACAAAGGAAGATATTTGGAAGAATGTTTGGAGAAAGAGTTTGGGTTAGGCAGTTTGGGTCTAGGAAATCACATAGTGTGGTTATAGCAGATATAGGACCGCAAAGGTACCACCACAGTGACAGCTTTTGTACCTTTTTTAGGTGCTTACTTAGTGTTGCTTTAATATAATTTATTTGTGGTAAAATAGCACACCCGACACTCTAGGCACAATATGTAAGATTTTGGGATTAAAATATCCAAAACCAGTAGAACAATGTTATATATTTTGTTGAGTTATACATATTTTTGGAAACATTTGGAATAATGTTCACAAGAAATTTATGCAAGTCTGCTATTATAAAGATTTCATTGATTTATATTACAAGTCATCAGATTTTATGACAATTATTTTCCATAAAAGTATCTGCAGTTGCATCAAATTTTCGGGACTCTGAATGAGGTTTTTTTCCTCCTCAGTGAGCTCCATATTCTCCTATATCATACTATATAGCCATGAAAGCCTGATGTATAAAATATGATACCCAACAAACCTTTTAAGATTTTTTTTACAAATATTTTGTCCAAAGGCTCAATACATTATTTCATTAAAACAAGAAATTCGGACTTATTTTAAATGTCATGCTTTACAAGGTTAAAAGAACCCTGCTGCGCTGATAGGACTGTGTTTTGTATTTCTTTGAAATAAAACTGACTGAAAGCTGATATTTACATGATAATTGTATTCTAAAGCGAACAGTTATTTCCTGGAATCAAACACTATTGAATGTGAAACATTCCTAGACAACATGTTGTATGGCAAAATATGTGTATTCATTTTTTCAGCATTCATTTCAACAAGAATAGTAAGCTATACCTCGGAACATAATGCAGTCAGTGTTGCCCACCGTTGTAGTTGCCATTTGAATACACTGACTTAATTTAAATATATTTGAATAATACTTTCCTTGTACGCATTTGATTTGCTGCTTTTACAGCGAAGGGAAAAAAAACAGAATCCACAGGCACATGGATAAAATTGGTTTTCAGGTTCATTATAGTTTGCCTGTCACATCACTGTAAAATTAATAATGTGTATAATGTAGTTTGCTTATTGTTTATTCTGAACCCGCAGAACTAACAATACACAAAGGAGGAACTATTAAAGTGTGAGACAACAGTCAACAGGTTGATTCAACTTAATTTTACGGCTAACAGAATGAAGGTGTGATTCTAAAAACAGTTTTAATATGTACTAGACCATTTCTACAAAGCCTTAGATAAAATGTGTGAAACAACGAGCAACCAAACAGTATATTTTCTGCTATATAGGCTAATTGTCTATTATTCAAATCGTTCCATATCAATATTCTCTGTGTCCTCATTACAAATAAGTTTAAGGAACAGTCCACCCAAAAATAAAAGTCAACCGCATGTTGTTCCAAACTCGTATATAAATTTCTTTCTTCAATGGAGCAGAAAACAAAATGTTCAGCAGAATGTTTTTTTCCCATATACAAAATAAAAAAGCAGT